>CAHIKZ030001502.1:270000-427500 GCA_903632075.3 Acanthosepion pharaonis | reverse complement strand
ATTGCAGAATGCTCTGATAATGGCTAATAGCGTTAACTATGTTTACTGATAACATTACTGGAACATTCTAGAATATACTTTCTTCATAATTAATTGATTATTTTATTCTAATAATTGATTTGTACGAATACTTTTTTCACCAGTTAGAATTAAAAATGCACTAATTTCTGTTAGAATAAGAATTAATCAAGGTTATTATTATTTTAAATAGTATGTGTCATCATACATAAAATGTGCCTAGATTTGTTTTATTTAAGGCTTTTACATTTATAAAAATACAAATTTTCAAATGTACGAATATTTCTTTCCCCCACTGTATATATATATATATACCATAAATTGCGGCGTAAATGTCGACCTTAAGTTTTTAGATTAAATTTCTGTGTTAGGCTGAAACCTACCTTTTAATTCGACCCCAAAACACACAGTAGGCTACCATTGGCCACAAACTTGGGCATAGACGTAAATGACAATAGGCTACACTATGCGATAACGTATGACAAAATGACGTAACGTCACACCACTTGTCTTTATACTGAGACACTAATTGTAATCTATTTCTATATGCGTTGTAGATCAAATAACCTACAAGACACAAAGGTAGGCACCGTATATTGTATCGGTGTAACTACGCGAACATTTAAAATTCTTCAGGTCTACTGATAAAAGCATAAAACTCAACATCAACTACTATAAAATATTAATACCGTAGGTTACACATCATAACATGTAGGTTTTATAGTATTGCTGCGTATCAAATGTTACCTTAAAAGACAATATTACTCCTCCTCCATTTGCTTCAGTGACGTAAACAAGCAACAACTACACCACTAACGTCATGTGGCGAACTATAAAATTATGTTAATATCCCAAATATCATCACAAGCCACAATTTTGAGTGAGATATATTTGTGGTAGCCTGCCGAAGTAGCGGAAAATGGTCACATCTGGAAAAACATTCACATGATATGAGACTAATATGGGTTAACAATAGTGTACCTTTTCTTTATTCACTATTGATAAGCAGGAAAGTAAACAGCAAATATGAGTTTGGCGTATATATATATATATATATATATATATATATATATATATATATATATATATATATATAATACAAGGTTGGTATAAATGGAATAAATTCCAGCAACCAAAATCACTATTTTATTTAAATGCTCAATACAGATTACAGTGATAAATATTTATTTAATAATTATAACATAAGTATGTTATAATATGTTATAAAAATAACCATGTTGTTTCAACACTTCTGGTGTCTTCTCGTGTGATGATGTTTATTATTTGTTATTTTACAATCAACAACGTCACCGGAAGTGTTGAAACAACATGGCTATTTTTTAGTGATGTTATAACATATTTATGTTTTAATTATATATATATATATATATATATATATATATATATATATATATATATAGGAGAGAGAGAGAGTGAGAAAGAGAGGAACAAGGAGAGGGATAGAAAAAGCGATTGAAATCTGTTCACGCTTGAAACCCTGAAACGGAATTTAATATATAAAATCAGTTAATTGGAATTTTTGTGTAGGTGTAAATTGTGTATATGTGTCTATGTGTGTGCGCACGCGCCTACGCGGCTTCGAATATAGCGTTATGCGCCTTGTGGTGTACTCGAAGTGAGAACTGGGAGATCCGAGTTCGAATTCCAGTCGATTGCTTTAGATTCACTTACGCGCAAATGCTCTTGGGAAAGTTATGAATCCATCTCTTCTTCACCAGCTATGGGTTAAATAGCAGGACTTTCTATGTTCTTTAGCCTTGGTTGACAACCAGTCTATTGTAGAAAGAAAGAGCAACCTACTGCGGCAAAAACCTTCTGCCTCGTCAGTCATGTATCGAAAGATACATGATCGCCCAAGCGTATATCATGTATGGTACTTAATTGACTGCTTATGGACGTGTCGTTTTGACATTCATCCTACACCCACTTAAGCAAAATGGCAAAGCTAAATGCTGGAATCTAACGCCACTCTGGGAAAGAGACACAAATTGATCATCCCTAGGTATTTCCCTTTTGGAACGATACAGGCTCTAATAATTGTCCCCAATACAGCACACTTCGTCCAAATGCAGTGCCGTTACCTTGTGGATGGAGAAAATAGCCTGGGTTCCCCTTAATAATATGTATTTCCTTTATAGTTTCCATCATGTGCATTATATCATTCTCCCTTTAGTAATTGTAAACAATTAGTATATTTAGTTTCATCTATATGATTTTTAAAATACCTGCGTCCTTTTAAGCAATTCTAACATCTCCTTTTGTGATATTTATAAATAAGCAGTTGTTTAGTCAATGGCATTCATAATTGAATTTTTTAGGGCACTTCGTCTAATGTTTAACAAGTATGTTACTAGAACAATTATAACTGAATAGTGAGTTCGATCCACACTGTGTACCCTATACTTTAGTTATTGTACCAAGTCTAAGCTTCGCTTTGGAAATAATCTGGAACATGTAGGCGTGGTGTAACGGTTAGCAAGCTTGTCTCTCTAGATCAATTACGACTTAATAATTAGTTCGATCCTTACTGGATCAGACTTGTCCCACATATAAGCTACGCTTAGAAAATCATTTGGGGCATCTGGATGTTGTCTAGTTACTAGCAAACATGTCTTGCTCGATCATTTACGGCTGAATCGTGAGTTAGATTCTTACCCAGTGCTGCAGAATTAAGGCCATGTTCCACATCTAAGTTAGCCTTAGAAAATCATCATAATTTAATTGATTAATTATTCAACTGCTAAAATGATTCCTGTTTTGATGTATCTGCGTTTTTACCGTATTCCAGGGACCCCAAAATGTACATTTGCCGGAGTATTACTCATAGTTAGGTCGATCAAAACCGAACTGATCATAGGGTGTGGATAAGATCAAAGGGGAAGTCATGGGATAGTGTCGAGTTATCTGGCTGATCTGACGAAAGAGTTAATTTAGTTCTCACTTTACAATCAACAGTGAATCATACACGAATCTTGGAATGGTAAGATTATTAATATTACATGTTTTCAAAAAGAGAAACTCCCACGTCTGTAGTTTTGGAAAAAAGAACCGAATGTGCCACCAAAGAATTCGTATAGTTTCGTCATTGTCTCAATACGGTCATCTGGACAAACTAACTACTGATGAATAAACGAGGCTAATTATTGTTGAATTAAGAACCGTAACATTGGAAAGTTGGTTCATTTTGTCGAACTAGACAATTTTTCTCGTCAGAACATAACTTAGATATTAATACGTCAACCATTCGTTGTTGCTTTGCATATGGCTGTCACATCTAGTCTGATGTTCCTGCTATATATTTAGATATTCTTGATAAAATTCAAAAAGAGAATCTGCAATATTATTGGTCCTGATCTGACATCTCTTTCCTACCGCCATAACGTAGTTTCCCTGTGCCTTTTCTATAAATAAGTTCATGGCAATCTTTCTATTTTCTATCTTTGCCATTTTTCTATATTTTGCTCAAGTGGGTGTAGGATGAATGTCAGAAGGATACTTCTATAACCAGTCAGTTAAGTACCATATGTCATACACACTTGGTCGATCATGTATCTTTCGATAAACGACTGAACAGGCCTTTTTGCCGTAGTAGGTTGTCATTTCTTTCTGTGGTAGACTAGTTGTCAAACAAGGCAAATGAACTAAGTCTTTTCTGCTATTCAACTCATAACTTGGAGGAAGAAGAGATGGATTCATACCTTTCGCAAGAGTAGTTTTGCGTAAGAGAGTCTAACTTTCCTATACGATCTTTATGAAGTTAAATGTTTTGCGGTAGGGTACCATCAATTATACGGTTGAAATGGCTAGATGTAGTGATTTTCTAAGCCCAGCTGAGATATGGCACAAGGACGAAAGTGTGGGGCACCCAGTGAGGATTGAACTCACTACTCAGTCGTAATTGATCTAGCAAGACAAGCTTTCTAACCATTACACCGTGTCGAAATGGCTAGATGTAACCTTAATTTATATCCGAACAGTTTATTATATGTGACGTCTAGCTTGTCGAACTTCCTTCCGGCTTCTTGCTTCCTAGTCAAGTTTGATTAACAATTTATATGTAATGTCAATTATTATCTTCCGTCTTTTTTTTTTTGTTCCCTTACTCTCTCCTTAATAGTATATTATTCTAACACTCAGCATCTGTTTGCATCTTAGGGGTTTTATTGCCTTGCTTGGAGTGAAATGAAAAAATGTGTTAGTGCACGTTCTCAGATGTGTTCCTTCTAAACTATATAACGCCAAACAAAGGTTTAAAATCTTTAATACATAGGAATATTCTGTAGTTATTCTTCTCAAATCTGCTCAGTTCATTTCAGAATACACATTCTGCTCAGCGTCCTTTAAAATAAAATAATAAAACCAGATGTAATGTTAGCTACAGATAACCTCTTGTCTACGGAAGGACCAACATGACCAGAGGCTCCTGGTTTGATAGCCTGATAACGAACCGGATTACAGGAGATGCAAAAACGCACAACGCTACCGAGGAGGTTGGTAGTCTCTCAGACATCGCAGCTGAATATGTAAGATCCACGTTTCGCAAACGGTACTCGGGTGAGCATATAACCTCTAGCTGTGAGTAAACGAGGCTGTACCGGATTGAAATCAAACCAATGTTAAATATGTTAGATTAATTCTTGTCATCTCATTAATCGGTGCAAAGACATGATTACACTTTTCGCAGTAATAATTCATTGAATGACCCTCAGCCAATTTCCTATTTAACCTGCCATTATATATGAAATGAACTCTCTCGACATACGATTCCAATCATCTATCAACAAGGGCGTCGTAACGACCTCGACTAGATTCTGTCTACAAAACTGTAATCTCCAGCTGACCCAAAATGGAGGAAGGTGTTTCGATTTTCCGGAAGTAGTGACTACGGTTAGCTTTATATATTTAAGCTAAACATCAATTTCATGATATGCAATTTCTGGAAGGTCATAAAATCTCATATAATGCCGTTAACTCTCTGGGGTGTATGGGGCCACGTGATTAAAATCTGTTCTGGATTTTATAGCAAGAATTTCTCTTTTTACTGGAGTTAGTTGCTTGCCACATGACCAAACAGTTTTGAATCCAGTGTGTTACGTCTTCCAGACTGTCTATAAGTGAAGCGAGTTAAGTCTGAATATCTTTATAAAAAATCATCCGTCAAGGAAGATTGTGAATTAGCGCTAGATGATCGCAAGCAAAAAGATATAAAAAAAACAGAGATCACATCAGCTGATGACTAAAAACAGCGTCAAAAACTAAAATGGAGAGTACATATAATGGCATAAGCAAGATGCTGACATTCCATACCACTACAAATAGAATTAGGATAGAAAACTCTAATCAATAGGGGTAAGAGCGATTGGGGTAGAAAAACCTATTTTCCTGTAAAAAAAAATTTCAAGTGAAAGGTTTTATAAATTTCAATCGAAATCAGTACAGGCTGCTATATCAATGAATGCCATATGTTTCCTTGTAGAGAAAGGGCTGTTATTCCCATTGTTAATGGAGCCAAGGAGAACAGATACTACACTTTGCTCACAGCATGATTGTTTAGAGAGTGAAGTAAAGCATAACACCACCTGGCTGCTCGGTCAATGAATGTCAAATGTTTCTTTGCAGTGAAACGACTATTATTACAATTACATTAGAGCCGAGAAAAACAGGTACTACGCTTTGATCCCAGCACGATTGCCAAGGAGTAAAGAAAATGATGACACGAGCCAACCTGGCTGCTCGGTCAATGAATGTCAAATATTTCCTTGCAGTGAAAAGGCTATTATTACAATTACATTGGAGCCAAGAAAAACAGGTATTACGCTTTGATCCCAGCACGATTGCCAGGGAGTGAAGAAATGCATAACTCGAGGAAATATAGATGCTCGGTCAATGAATGCCAAATGTTTCCTTGGAGGGAAACGGTTATAATTATCAGTAGAGTTACCAAGAATTAACATTAGAGTTACCATCTCAATCTACAGACGGATTTTCTACAAACAAAGCAAATCACTTTTCATGTTTTTACTACTGTCTCTTTGATAAGTTATTTTAGTGATTTTATTCAATAACTACCATTTTTTTTAATTCCTTATTCTTATAAAAGGTTGCTGTGTTTTCCCTGTTTTTTTTTCTTGGTATGAGTGGTCTATACGACTTTTGACCTTTCCATGCTATTCTGTCTTACATGCGATATTTTCCCTTCGCAACTATAGATCTTTTTTTTTTCTTTACACAGTGTAGATATTTCCATTCATGCGAGCTTTCATTTCGACACATTTACTGGACAAGTCAGTTGCCCTCAAACCCAGCCAACCGAACATCTTATCTCTAAGATGCCACTCTCACTGATTATTTAAGATGGCCTCATTTCTTTACTGGTCTCATTTACTCACAATGAATTCATGTAAACAGGCAGAGTGAGGTACACTCACGAACAAACAGGTATACGGAAGGATGCTGAAGATTTCTTGGCCTGGACAAAAAGCCATTCTTCATGCACTCAAAAATAAAACCCGATATTTGGTTAGTTGGGTCACATATTCGAAAGGGAACTTTTCAGCAACTCATATTTTTTTAAAATAACACTATGTATATATGCATACTGCGATTAGGAATATAAATAATGATGATAAAATATAATCCGATATAAAGTTTTAGTGAAACATTTATATGTATACGATACGGCAGGTTGATTTTTTGACTTTTTCGAAACTATTACCAACAAGAAATTCGTCGGGCACCCAGGCAAGAAAAATGTTTCAGCGACAGGCAGTATGAGTTTCGGTCAACCCGATCCATTGCTGATTGAGGCAGGTTTATTTTTCATTATTATTACATGATTTAACTCGGCGTGAAAATTAATTTGCGCAGGTTTTGCTTGCAAACTGACTTCAAAATTTTACTATTTCAAGAATAAATCCAAGTAAAATTGTTATGTTTGTATTATTTCCAATGAATGGAAAATGTTTTCAAACCAGAATTTTAATTATGAATAACCACAAGCAAAAATAGGTAATTTTCTTTACTGAATTCGCTAAGTAAAAAAAAAAAAAATTAAAATGTTTAAAATATTACAAAAAAATGTACCTCAATGAATAACATTTGTTAGATCATTTTTTTTAGATCATAATAAAAACAAAAAATAGATTAAAAGTGAATATAACAACATACTACTGGGCTACCATTATAAGACAAAATGTTTTAAATTTACATTGTTTATTGTAAATCACACTAAAAATACTGCACTGTATAAGAGTACATCATAGTTGAATATTCCCTTTGAATTAAATGAAGGTCTTATTTGAGGGCACAATGATTTAGTAATAATGTGCTTTTGCCATTCATCTTTTCCATATACAATTTGTTAAGGCTCTGTAAATTTTATTAGGTTTTGCAATAAGACTTTCACTGATCAGCGGAGGGAAATTTTAACGCTAACATTTTTAATCTAAACTTAATCTTTAAACTCCTCTCCTCAAAAAAGAATAACGATTTGGAAAAAAAAAAATTTGTGTCGTTATTTATCATCCAAATCCCAATTTCCAAATTTAGTGCAAAATTACGCTTCTAAAATCGACCTGCCATAGTGTACGTGTGTTTAGATAGAATGGAATAGGAGATTTATGTATTTAGTTTATTGTGAAAATTTGCGCCAATTTCGGCGTATTTCAGTCTAATCTACACACAAAGTTTTGTTACCGCTCTGTCTGTTTTGAATCAGAAATAAGTTTACGTTATACTCCGTCGTGGTAGGTAAATCAAACCCAGCCAAAACAAACCAATTCCAAAACGGAGCCATGTCGACGTCTCTGTTATCCGTGAAAACTGGACTGAGGTCTACATTGCGCTAATCGAGCGGATCTCTGTCTTTTCCACTCTCGTAATAAACCGTACAAATGTCTCACTTTTTGGCTCTCGGACAAACATAAACTCGTGTCGACATTCTATTTTTTATTCCCGAGCAAACATGATCTACTCTAAATTGTATCGTACAAGTCGCTCTCAAGATTTTAGCCCCAAATTCTGTGTTAGGTCAATGCCAACTGTGTAGGTTGATCCCTAAATATACAATAGGCTATCAGTATCCCAAGATTTAGGCTTGCCGGTGAATAAAGTTAGCCCTTTGTATAAAATATTCTACATAAGGTACATGGAGACATCGACAGTAATACCACTGTTTACTCTTAGTAAATCAACTGTTGTAGGCGATGTGTTAATCTGTCAGTTATGTACCATGCGTGATACACGCTTAACGATCATGCATCTTTTGATACATGACTGACGAGGCAGATTTTTCCCACACTAGGTTGTCATTTCTTTGACTAGTTGCCACCCAAGGCTATAGAATCCGGTCTGCTCTGCTATTTACCAATGGGGAGAAGAGGATTCATACCTTTCCAAAGTGTATTATCACGTAAGTGAATGTAATGGATTCAAATGGAATTCGATCTCGGATCTCCGATTCCTCAATCCGAGCCGCTATCCGATGTGCTAATAGAATACTGAATTTGTATGACTATTTTGTTATTTTATATTAATTTCTGTGTCAATATGGTAACTGTCCACCAAGCACAAATTTTAGTGGGATATACCCGTGGCAGCCTGCTGGACGTACGTTGTGTACAGTAATTGTTGGTAGTTAATTCCCATGGCTCCGCCGGTAAAAATTATGAAATAATAATGAAGACGTATACCAAGTTGAATGACCGGCTGAATTAGTGTATCACATGTTGGACACGGTGTGTATGCAGCAGCGTTAATAGAATAGTGAATTTGTCTTATTATTTTATCAATTTCTGTGTTAATATGCCAAATATGTTCGCCAAACACGAGTTTAAGTGGGATATATTTGTTGCAACCTGCTACAAATTGGCTAGATGTAACTGTAAGATCTATGTGATGTTCATTTCTCGTATATAAAAAGCATAAATAACGGCGTGCATGTCAACCTGGCGGACAAATCGGCCTCAAGGGCTTTAACTCAAAATTTGAAGTTAGGCATATAGATCTACCCCCAAATATGCAGTAGAGCAGCAGTGGCCCAAAATCTAGGACTACAGCTAAATTAGCACATAGTATACGATAATATATGTCCAAACTAAATAAAGTCACGCCAGTTAATTATTTAGATACTAACCGTAATATATTTCTATATGTGTTGTATAGCAAACAACCTACAAGACACGCACGTATATTGTAGCGTTAATAGAATTATTAATTTGTATTACTATTTTATTAATTTATATTAATATTTATGTTAATATGCCAAATATATTCATTAAACACACGTTTTAGAGGCAGTCTGCTGGAGGTAGGATAGATGGTGTACAGTAATTATTAGGAGGAATATCTCACTTGTTTACAACTCGATGCTAAATATTTTCGTTTTATACCGGCCATACAAGTTAAACTCTACATTTGAGAATATTTTTGTTTTACCCTCGAGCAAAACTTTTAGGCAATTCAAAACTGATATCCAACTTTTTCAAATTCGTGCCAACCATACCAGTATGTTTTTCGACTCTCTATATCTATGTTTTGATTCACATGCACACCATAGCTTTGTCTAACTTGATGTTCGTGCAAACCGGACCAATGTATATACAATTTGAATCTCGTGCGAATCGGATATATGGATATGTATATTTGTATAATCCGAAAAGTACATGAAATCCCAAAAGGTCAAAGACATGACCATCTAATCAGGATGTTTCAAGTTAATCCTCCTATGCGAGTGACCTTTACTCGAAATAGAGATGAGTTGGAAATATAATGAAAGCTTGAGAATAATCAAAAAAAAAATGTTCCAAAAACCGGCGGACATTGACGAATCCCATAGAGCAAGAACATATGTTGAAACCCTATCACTAGTGTTCAAGAAAATCTGAGCCACAATCGAGTCTTAAGATTTTCATAATCATACTTATAGTGGCTCGGATTAAGGTATCAGAGGGCTGAGTTCGAATTCCAGTTGAATCCATTACATTCACTTACGTGCTAATTCCCTTGGGAAAGGCATGTATCGTCTTCTTCTCCCCCAAAGCTATGGACAAATAGCATGAAAGACCGGATTCTATAGCTTTGGATGGCTACTGGTCTACTGCAGAAAGAAATTGCAAACTACTGCGGGTGCGGGAAAAAATCTGCCTCGTCAGTTATGTATCGAAAGATACATGATCACCTAAGCATGTGTCATGCATGGCACATAACTGAATAATCAATTGAAATATCCCATCCTTTTATTGAATGCGATCTGACTCTAAGACAGAGTCATACTTGACAAGATGTGTAAAAGTTCATATTTAAACAAAGTCGGGAGTGGTGACGCTAAATTTAAATTAGATGACCAGTTAACAGCCAAATATGAACCCACTTGGGAATTGTGAAGCGGCAAATCGTGTAAGCTTCATTGATTGATTCGTTTTTTTTTATAGTTTATCAACCCTTTGCAGGTTATTTAAAGCTAGAAAATATGTTTAGATTGTAAAAGTTTGTTTGGAGATAATAATTTGCTGATGAACTTATACTAATTAAGCCATAACTGGTTGGAAGAAGAGGTATATTTCTATCTTTCCCAAGGCTGTTTTCGCGTAAGTGAATATAACGGGCCTGACTGAAATTGGAACTCGCCTCTCCAAATTAGAATTACGAGCCCGTTTACAACCCCTGCATACCGAAGCACGTCACACATACCAAGCTGTCACACATCTCGATATTGACCAGGATCAACGTTTCTCAACTTCGGTGATCATACGAGAAACGTTGTTTAGACATAATGACGTCTTCACCCTTTTGTAGAGGAAGATCTTGATTTCGCGAGATTTACGTAGTGGCGAGGCTTATCAACAAAGTCTTAATTGGACCGTTGTGTTTGACGGTAGTGTGGTAAGTTCTGCTTACCTGAATGTGTTGCGATAAACTCTCATGCCGCGCATTCAAGTGGATTTTAATGAGAAGTTCTAGATCCACCAAGATGAGACACCATCATACGACCACAATGATTGCAACGGCCTGTTTTGATCAGATTTTGCCAAACAGGTCGATTGGACGAAGAAGATCAGATTTCAACAAGTCTGGAACCCCTTGACTTTTTTAATGGTGACACATAAAAGAACAAATTTACGGCATAAACCCGGCTTACCGACGGCTTAAGTCAACGTACTTTAGACAGCATTTAAACGAGAATCCGATCAGATCGGAAACGATTTCTGCTTCACTCTATATACATTTGTATTTAAGCATATAAATCCGTATATATATATATATATATATATATATATATATATATATATATATATATATATATATAGAGAGAGAGAGAGAGAGAGAGAGAGAGAGAGAGAGAGAGAAAGAGAGATAGATAGACAGATAGATATAGATATAGACATTTGTATATGTATAATGTTATAAACATATATAAATATAAATTTGTATATAGTATTTTTATATATATAAAATTGTATATATATATATATAGAGAGAGAGAGATAATTGATAATTGTATATATATATATATATATAGGGATAATTGATAATTGTATATATATATATATATATATATATATATATATATATATAGGGATAATTGATAATTGTATATATATATATATATATATATATATATATATATAGGATAATTGTATAGATAGATAGATAGATAGATAGGGATAATTGATAATTGTATATATATATATATATATATATATATATATATGGATAATTGATAATTGTATATATATATATATATATATATAATTGTCTATATATATATATGAAATTGTATTCTTCACTGCTTGAGCAGATCGATTTGAGAGGGGAAAATTCCTGTTATTTCGATTCAATTAAATTTTGAAAAAGGAAATGTATTTTTTTAATTTTTTTTTCTCCTACTTCTTCTTTTCCTCCTCCTCCTACCTTTTATTCTGCTCCTCCTCACCCTTCCTCTTCTTTTTTCTCTTCTTCCTTCTTCATCTTTTTATCCTCCTCCTCCTCCTCCTCCTCCCCCTTCTTCTTCTTCTTCTTCTTCTTCTTCTTCTTCTTCTTCATTCACTTCCCCCTTATTCTCTCTCCTTTTTCTTTTTCTAAGTGTCGTGTTATTTGAGAATGAGTGCGATCATGACATGACACTTTAAAATCTCCTTTACTTTGTAACCCTTAGTAATATTTTTTGTGCTTTATCGCATAATCGCATTTTATCAAACAATTTAAACAATTTCGTTAGAGAGGGATTATGGGCTACGTTCCTCTGCCTCTTTTTCCTTCAATTTGTCCTGTGAACGTCAAGCCCTCTTCCGCTATGATGTGCCCTGTAATTTTCAAATGGCTCTTTCTGGAGTTACGTATAAGTGACATTTTTGTCCCCATTATTTCAAAACGTCGTCGTTGCTCAATCGTTCCGTCCATGGTATTTTCATCGTACTTCTCATGAACCCCATTTATGTTACCTCAAGTCTCTTCGCAATCTTATATCGATAACACATAACAGTTCAGTCCCCTTTTTCTTTATTTTCAATGCAATTTTACTGTTTTTTGATCTTGTGTTTAATTCCTGAAAAGCATTATTTGCAATGCGCCTTCGGATTTCGCTGTCGAATTTTCGAGATACAGCCTATATTATATCCCTACATATTTAAATTGACACACTTGTTTGATTTTGATATTGGGATGTTTAATTTGCTGACACCAGAACATTCTGTCTTCATACAGTTGATGTTTAGTCTTTTCTTCTCGCTTTCCTTTGCTAACATCTATACGAGTTCCTTCAGTTTCATTTATCTATCTATCTATCTATCTATCTATCTATCTATCTATCTATCTATCTTTCTTTCTTTCTTTTTTTTCTCTCTCTCTCTATCGTAACATTGGCTTTATATTCATTAAATATAGTCATATTTTTTTACATAACTTATATATACATAATTGTATAGACATATATAAATTTGAATATATAGTAATTTTTATATATATATATATATATATATATATATATATATATATATATATATAGATAAATAGATAGATAGATAATTGTATGTATATAATTCTATATATAATTATATATGTATATAATTATATATATATATATATATATATATAAAAAGTATATACATATATACAATTTATATATATATAAAATTTTATATATATATACATGTATATATATAAAATTATATATATATATATACATATAAATATAACTGTATGTATATATAGAATTGTATATAATAATTAGTATACAATTTTGTGTACACATATGAGTATTGATACGTCTCTTTTATACATTGTCTCAGACATTCACATATACGCATATATATGTTCCCCCGGAACTCTTGTAAACATACATCTCTCTCTCTCTCTGTCTCTCTCTGTCTCTCTCTTTCCAAAGCACACAAGCACACACACACACGAACACACAGATACACACACACACGAACACACAGATACAGACACACACACACACATATATATATATATATATATATATATATATATATATATATATATATATATACATACACATAATTTTATCGTTTTTTACTTATATTTCCAGGCGTTTTATTCTCGGCCAATATTGTAGTCATTCGCTAGATTGCACTTCGGTCTAACACGTTAGGCAAATGAGTTATCCTTAAAAGCCTTCTCGCATTTTTTTTAGATCTCTCAATTATCATTATTATTATTATTAATAATAATAATAATAACACTTATCATCATTATTATTAGTAGTATCAGTTATTAGTTATACGAGTAGTACTTCTCTGCTTTTAAATATGCGCAATCACCTTGCAAAATGTCTACGTCCCTCTCTGTTTTTCTCGATTTCATCTATGCGTACGAGCCTTTTGTCCACTGCGCCGTCTCCGCGTCTATTTCCTCTTTCAACCACTTATTTAGAGTCACGTGCAGGAAACCCATCATAATGTGTCCATCTGAGCGAACACGGACGCGAAAAAGCACTCTCTAAATTCCATTTTATTAATGAACATAAAATTGTCTATAGCGTATCTCTTCATACATCTCTCAATTGACTTACTGGCTGAGGTAGTTGCGAATTGGCCTGCAGCGTCACTCGTCCATGCTTGTTTCTCCAAGGTATAAATGTATCAGGTTTTGCTGCTCGTGTATAGTTCGAATGGATCAACCTTCAAACCGGGACATAGACGGTCAAGCCTCTCGACGACACACAATTCTTTGTATCTATTAATAAATATTTTTCTATCACTCCTAATCCCTTTACACACGCTCTTTAGATAGGTCATTCGATTTTTCTTCTGCCGCTCTTGACTTCAATAGATACTGTGAGTGTCAATTTCTCCAAGACCTCCTTCTTTTGTATGTGTCGTATAGAAATGTCAATTATGTCTAATCCTAGATATATGTGTCCTTTTTGTTACCATTTTAATTAAAGCTTCATGGTTGCTCACAAAATATGTGCCTGCTATTCTCAGCATCAGTTTCCAAAACCACAATTCTTTGGCTGTAAATTAATTCATCGTCAGTGAATAGATTTATCAGCATTCGATGCCATATTCGAAGATTGGTATTACCTAACAGTTCACCACTCGTTTTTTTTTAATATTCTAAGGAACCTTTTTCTGTTTCTTATAACGACTCGAATTGAGGAATCGGAGAGCCGAGTTCGAATTCCAGTCGAATCCATGACATCACCTTACTTGCTAATACCCTAGGTAAAGGTATGAATCTTCCTCTTCTCCCTCCTCCAGCTATGGGTAAATAGCAGAACAGACCAGGTTCTATAGCCTTGGATGGCAGTTGGTTTGATTTAGAAAGAAATGGCAACCTACTGTGGGAAAAAATGCTTCGTCAGTAATGACCGCCTAAGCGTGTATCACGCATGGCACATAACTGACTGATTATTAGTTCCGTTTCCGGTGATACGTTTTCCATCTATCTTGAAAAGCTCCATGATATTTAAGGATTCCTGGCGTGTTTCTGCATCACCAATTCTTAGCTCGTATCTTGGGCAGATTTCTTATTATTTCTTTTGCTGAAAACCATGGATTCTACCTTTTTGATGATTAAGTTCACTGCTTACCTTTCTCTTATTACGCACTCTCGGAGTTTCTGTAGTTTCCTTTCTGGAGTGGTTATCGACATTCTGTCATTATGTTAGTAAAAGTGTGAGTGGCACCAGTAATTGCCATGGGTTCTTACCTATAATTACAGAATAAACTCATCTTAACACTATGTATACTAAGCCTCTCAAGAGAAAGGGTCGAATAGAGCCGAGCTTCTCGAAGGGCAGAGTCTCGTTCGGGGAGGTGAGACCAACCCGATCCCGTTTAAACGGGTTCTACGGGCAATATTTAGCCGAACCTACGAGCTCGGGAAACCCACATTAAACTCGGCCTTGTGCCACATGCAACCCTCGTGGTGGGGTGGCTAGATACCGAATCAAGCCCAGCTTCTCGGCTTGACAGGTCGAACTCTCTGCCTCTGAGCAGAGAGGAACCCGGACGAGGTTCCGCCGAAGGGTAGAGCCTCGTTCGGGGAGGTTGACCAACCCGATTCCGTTTTAACAGTTTCTGCGGACATTTTTTGGCCGAACCTACAGGCTCGGGAAACCCACGTTAAACTCGGCTTTATCCCACATGCAACCCTCGTGGAGTGGGTGGCTAGATACTGAATTGAGTCGAACCGTTTCGGCTTGACGCTCGAACTCTCTGCCGCTGAGCAGAGAGGAACCCGGACGAGGTTCCGCCGAAGGGTAGAGCCTTGTTCGGGGAGGTTGACCAACCCGATTTCGTTTTAACAGTTTCTACGGACATTTTTTGGCCGAGCCTACGGGCTCGGAAAACCCACGTTAAACTAGGCCTTGTGCCACATCCAACCCTAGTGGGGGGCAATTAAATATCGAAACGAACCGAGGGGCTCCGCCGAAGGGCAGAGCCTCGTTCGGGGAGGTTGACTAACCCGATTGTGTTTTTAGAGCTCCTACAGGCATTTTTTGGCCTAGCCTACGGGCTCGGAAAACCCACGTTAAATTCGGCATTGTGTCATATGCAACCCTCGTGGGGGAAGGGGCTAGATATCGAATCGAGTCGAACCGATATTAGTTCACTCCAAAGCAGACTGACAGTCATACTAACACCTTCCACATCTTGTATTACTATTTCGTGTGATATACCTTCGTTATTTCTTCGTTGTTCTTCCTTGGTTCTAACCTGGACCATAACAGTAATGAATCCTGGTAGGCCTTCTAATTATCGCAGAAACGTCTCAATATAATGTCTCCTGCGAGGAATCATTGTTTGTTTGTTTTTTTACCGGCATATCAACTCCTTATGGGTCATTTAAGGCCAAAATTTAATTTTCTTGGGAGAATTAGTAATTTTATTTACAAAAATATATTGCTCTTATTTTTTTTTTTTTTACTATGAAAATGTATTGTTTGTATTTTGCTATATTTTATACATTTATGCTGTTTTGACCCCAGTTTAGGCGGGGTCACTATTTACACATTGCTGGGCACCTAACAGGTGCTACCAACCCGGGTCATGGTAGACTTGGGAAAACCATCAATTAAGTGTTGGCTCCACACTCCTAAAAACCTCATGATCAGAGGTCTTGCTGCTGGATGTAGTTTATCGTCATATCCAGGACAGGTGAGGAATATATCATTGTCTTTTGTCCTTTTATATTTTTGAGCATTACTGAACTAATTCTCCATCTGCATGCAGGCGGTATACTCTACGTATAAGTTCAGGATCATTCTAATATCGTCCCTAAATAAACCAGCTTAGTATCAGCGCAACCTGTTCTTGTTACAGAATAATAAAAAAAAATGCTTACATCACGGTATAAGGAAGCCTCTCACCACTACAAATGTGATATACATAAAGTTAGAAACCAGACGTTTCTATTAACAGACTCAAACACGAATCCTATTTCGATGCTTATAAGACTTAGTTTATCTTGGGCTAGCATTTTGCCCAAGTTGGCTCACTATCATGATATATGACCTTAATAGATGGTACCTCGGCGTAGTGTAGCGGCGAGCAAGCTTGTCTTTCTAGATTAATTACGACTTAAAAGTGAGGTTGATCCTCACTAGTTACCCCATAATTTCGGCCTTGCGCCACATCTAAACTACACTTAGAAAATAATCACTGGTTGCCCTACACTTTTGGCCTTGTGCCACATCTAAACTACACTTAGAAAATAATCACTGGTTGCCCTACACTTTCAGCCTTGTGCCACATCTAAACTACACTTAGAAAATAATCACTGGTTGCCCTACACTTTCGGCCTTGTGCCACATCTAAACTACACTTAGAAAATAATCACTGGTTGCCCTACACTTTCGGCCTTGTGTCACATCTAAACTACACTTAGAAAATAATCACTGGTTGCCCTACACTTTCGGCCTTGTGCCACATCTAAACTACACTTAGAAAAAACATTGCACACATCGAGGTGGTATAAGGGTTAACAATCTTGTCTCGCTAGAACAATTATGACTGTAGGGAGTTCGATACTCGCTGGGTGACCCCTACGTTCGGCCTTCTGCTACATCTAAGTTACGCTTGGAAAATGACTATATGACCTTAATAGATTTTTTATTTGAATTTTAGTTTGAAATTTGTATCTTCCTAACGAGTGATTGATCCATGAAAACTTCTATAATAAATTCGATGCGAGCCGTCTGTACATCGTGACTGGCTTATTTCATAATATGCTAATTGAGGTACACTTTGCGATGGTTCACTTCGGGCAATATCGTCGTAATATAATCATTAACAATTTCCATAAATAAATAATATTCTACACAATTCGATGCCTACCACATGTCCATGAAGCCGGATGTATGAAATACTATATTCCGTTGAACAAAATGTTCGCTTCACTTTTTATATTACTTAGCGTTAGTTAATTTAAAATCATCATTTTATTATATTCTGAAATATATATATATATATATATATATATATATATATATATATATATATATATATATATATATATATATATATATATAAGGCAGGATGTATGTGTGTGTCTGTGTAACGAATGCACGGCCGCAATTTTCGACGGATGTGCACAAAATTTACATGCACATGCTCCAAGTTAGTGGGAAGTCCAAGACCGACGTTGCATTTCCCAACTCCCATCGATAGTAGAAATGATCGATTTGTTCATGCTTCTACGACACTTTTCATGTAATTTGTGGCCATTCTCTACTGGCCAGAGTTAGAGCCTATAGCTGGCGGCCACGAATAGGCAGGAAGACTCTACTGGCCAACGTGCGAGCCAACAGCTGACTGACACGAATGTTAACTAGCATGCTAGCATGCAAAAAAATCGATAGCTGCATTCGTCACAAGTGGGAAAAATTTAAATCCGCATGGCACTTTACTCCATTTGGCTCATTCGCTTGCTTAAACTCAACGTTGATTCTGATTCCGCAGAACTGGGTTGGGTGTGAAAATGTATTTGTTGTTAACTTTCTTTTTTCATTCGGTTTTTCCAGTTACGAGTCCTTTTTTAAAGCTGATCGTTTTGTGTTCATTTTGTTTAGTTCTTTTTTTGTAACAGATTTAATGTTTAGTATCGAGCTTAGAAAAAATTCGCAATGTGTGATAGGCAAGAAGTAAGGCATGTAGCAACATCAGCACGGCAAAGAGCACACCTTTAAAGGCAAGGAAGGGCAAAATATTTTAACTCAAGTGATAGCGATTCCTGTATGAGTCGTACGATTTTTTTTTTGAATCAAGCAAGGGCAATGCCGGTCCATGCTGCTAGTACATATTTATATATATATATATATATATATATATATATATATATATATATATATATATATATATATATATATATATAATACAAGTAAATATTTTGTTACTGATTGATGTTATTTTCAGTATCCTGACTCCAGAGTTTCGTAGACAGACCTTCCGGGAATAAAGATTATGATCTTAGCTGCTTAAATTCAATGTCAAAACCGTAACATTGCTGATTCTTCTTTCGATTATGTCAATTGTGGGAAAATAGTAAATTCCCAAGCAAAAGAAAAAAGAAAAAAATCTATGAAAGTATACAAATACATTATTAACAGAACGTGTTTATGGTAAAATTACTAGCAATATATTTTAGGTGTAGTTGAAGACATATAACTGCGTTCAAAATATTTGAATTTCAGCTTTAAATTATCCATAAATTGTTGATATACCGCTAAATAAAATCAACCAATCATTTCCTGTCACCTTGAATTCTGTTTTTTCATTGGTCTTTCTAAGTTTCTTTCACGCCCCTTGCAAATTATTGCTTTCTTTGGGATGGAAAGATTGAACACTGTGATGCATCTTTTAAAATATAATTGATTGATTTTACACCCAGAAAGGAAAATGTCCATATGCATATTCCTATCAATATGGCATTCAAAATGTAATTACGCATAGTACAGACAGGAACTGGGAATCCAAATGCCAAATCTAAGCCAACGTTACCTCTAGTTTAATGTCCGTTCTATTCAAATTGCGTTGTTTGTCGTGCAATTCATAGTTTACCTCCATAGCAGATTATAACTTTAAACAGAGACTTTTTTCCATTGCTTAATGTATGAGTCCCGAAAGAATATATCTGTCCCTTTAGAACTTAGGCGATTATGGATCTCCCCTATTTCCTGTCATTTTTAGCACTTAAAAAAGTCTATTTGTTAGTTCTCTGAAACCCTGGTCCGCCAACAATATCCTTAATCTCATCAAGTATATGTCTATATTTTTGAGATGAGGTATTATATACATTATTTACATTATTCGGACTATTTTCCTCATCTTTGTCGGCATATTTATTACAACGTTTCGGCCGTTGTACGCTCTGGCCTTCTTCAGGTAGTTGGAATGTCGAACTGAACCTTTTATTTCTCTCACTGGGGTAGACCGTTCTAGTTCCACGTGCCATGTTTAATGGATGTCAGTTATCAGTTATCTCCTGTTAATTTTCCCTCTGAACGTTCTCTACATTCTTAACAGGGTATTGAACTCACACTCTTTGGGTCCTGTTACTGGTTCTAACTAACGCCTTTATCCACTGTGCCATGTGTCCTTGAGGATAATTTAAATAATGCTCATCAAGTATGTTATGCTCTGTTTTCCATTGTCCATCGTGCCTTAAATCTACCTTGTGAGTATCAGATTTTCCAAGCACTCCTTCCTCAATATGAGCCCCAGATATTTCAATTAACTCTTCTGGATGCAACATCTAAGTTTCCTTCTTGTTTCTATTTTCTTTCAAACGTCGTCGTGGCTTACATGTCTTCTCCATGCTATTCTCAGCATCCTTCTGTAAAACCACATTTATCTTGTCTCAAATCTCCTGCTAATCACTGAGGAGATTGTCCAGCATTCACTGATATATTGAGGACAGATATCACGTAACAGTTCAGTACTTTTTTTTCTGATGATTTTTTCTCTATTTTAATACTTTGCTTAGCTGCTGGAAGGCATCTTCAGTTATCCCAATACATCTTCGAGTTTCACTGTCGCACTTTATAACAGTTCTCAGATATTTATGTTTTGACGTTTGTTTTATTTTGGTATCTCCGGTTTGAACCTTGCATCTTTGGCTCATCCTTTTGCTAACGACCATGCATTCTGTTTTATTTTGTGCACTGTAGACGGATGGATTCAAGGCTCGTATACAAGAGTTGTCGTTTGAAAGGTGCAAAAACGGCGACTGTGACTTGTCAAACAAACCACATTCTGGAAGCCGACCGAATGTAACAGAACTTTGGAAAGTGAGTATTGCATTTGATGCACGTCAAAACACCAGAGGTTTGAATCGCAAACATAATCTGTCATGATGAGCTGAGAAACTCTAGCGTATTGCGAAAACTTGCAAACAAAAATGTAGTGTTCCTCATAATCTTTGGCTTGAGTATCGAACACATGTCTGACCATCTGCTCCAGTCTTTTAACCAGGAATGTCAACTGTTAATTTTTGCATGTCACCGTTACCCCAGATAAAAAATGGAGTTTACTTCTTAAAAGCAAAAACAGGTGCTTTTCACAAAATAGGAAACGAATGTCGAAACGAAAATTAAAATCGCATCTTCAGAAGTCTATATATTTTGCGGAATATGAAAAATGTTTCCATTAAGAGATTTTCGAACATGGAAAGAAAATATCCAGCTTTGTTAAAAAGGAAATGTATTATTCTTCAACAGTGATAATTCAAGTGCACAGTCTATAAAACAAAAAAAATATGTTTTGACGCACTTGCTTATTATTGCGCGAGAGAAAAATTTATCTCACCTTGAACAAACGAAAATAACAAGAAAAATAATTATAAATATTTTCGAGAATAGAAAACAGTCACGTGACATGACGAGACCCGCACGAGATATTGTTAGACGGGAAAGTCAATTTCCCTCTTTTGCTCCTGGAAGTTAAGGCATCAAGACGCATGCATTTTAGGCTCCTGACAAACCAAAGGGATAAGTACCAAAATTCATATTTTTGGGGGGCACATAGTCTTTTTTGAACGTAGATACATACTCTCTTTCTATTAAGAATTTCGAATATGAATTATATATATATATATATATATATATATATATATATATATATATATATATATAACATAAATATGTTATAAAATCACTACAAAAATAGCGATTTTGTTTAAACACCATTTTGTTTAAACATCACTTGACTAGACACCGGAGGTGTTGAAACAAAATGGCTATTTTTGTAGTAATCTTATAACATATTTGTGTTATAATTTTTTAAATAAATAACTATATCTGCTCTACTCTGTATTGAGCACACTTTTAAGAATAGTAATTGTCGATTATTGGAATTCATTCCGTATACACCAATTATATATATATATATATATATATGTGTGTGTGTGTGTGTGTAAATGTGTGTGTGTGTGTTTTTATGCGAAGAATTTTGTGTTTTATTCGAACCTTACATATATTTATGTTGTCGTTTGTTTTGAATGAGGTCGATGATTCATATCCCGCATAACAATGTAATCCATACTCAAGAGAATTAGCACCTGAATAATTTTGTTTTCATTAATTTCAAATCATTTCAATCAAAGCAAGTCAATAGGATCGCTAAATCGTAAGATATTACAAACAGTGAAAGAATCTGAGAAAAGTTTATTGAGAAAAGAAAGTATGTTCCGGGAGCAAGATTTTCTGGGAGTGATTGACACAGGCGAGATTGAAGAGAAGAAGATATTCGAATAAATCTAATGATTACATCTAGCAATTTCTACAGTAAAATGATGAGACTAAGGTATTAATAAAATAATGCAGTTATATTGATGAAATCGAATGTATAAATAGAACATTCTTCCGAACATTTGACATACAAATATTAACCGGAAATAAACAGAGTAGCTGCCTTATGTCTGCAGAAGACAAGATAGCAGAACAGGACTGACAAAAATCGTCTTTCCTTTTGTTTTTTATCAAAAGAAAACTTCATAGATCATAGAATATTTAAAAGAATAACTGCCATTCAAATATTTTTTCGAGAAAAATAACCACAGATTTGATCAAATATGGAATAGAAAATTTGCGTTTTCCTTCGAGTACAGTCATTGAAAATGAAGGCATTTAGATCTTTCATGAAGAATATTTAAGTAAATTTAAACATACATTTGCTTTTTATATTGGTCCCGACGTGGCATCTCGGGCTTCTGTCGCTTTTCCACTTCCCTGAAGTAAATTTGTTGTCTTTTTCTATAAATATTTCCATGGTAATGTTTCCGATGAGTTTTCCGCTTTGATACCTAGAATTTAAGCGTGCTACTACGTTGGCGTCAAGGCATCATCACTTCACTTTTGAAATGAATAGATGCAGCGATAACGCTAGATGCTAGCAGGTTTTTTTTTCAGAAGTCATAAGTGGCGACTCGACCAAGATTTGTCCAGTATTAGCAGTAATCTACAACGTAACAACTACCCTGGGTACATGGCTGAAGCTCCGACGAACTGGGATAGAAGGGTACAATCGGAAAACAGTTTCGGTCTGCCTACCCTATGTGAAGGGATTATTGTGATCCATATAACATCAGGAAGAAAAGTGCTTCGACACTTCTCAGACACCTATTCCGAGTAAGACCCTCATAGAGGAAAAGATAAATAAGGGCTGCTTGTACGCCATCATGGTAAGAAATATAGAGAAGAAACAGGCCGACCCCTTAAGGTAAGACTGTAAAAATTCGTAAAGTCGTAACACGGCGGGAAATAGAAAAACAGGTGTAGCTAATCACATATGGCGGGAAAAAAAGGAGATCACCGCCCCCTATGGGATGAGGCTGAAATAATAGATATAGAGATCACTGGAAAATTCGAAAACTTAAGGAATCAGCACATATGCTATTCCACAGCAATCTCTGGCCAAGCATAGAAATTAATAAAATATGGGATCTGCCAGAGAAAAGCAATACTAACAACACAATAGCAATATAAGCTCTGGTAAAAACTGTAACTGAGACATTAAGTTTATAAGTCCCCAAAATTCATACATTGATGTCCTTAAGGAGACCTGGTCCAGAAGATGAAAGCGTTGGTTGGATCCATTGATTTGACATAAAGTATTTTGAGTTCAATACCTGGCTAATGCAGTTGTGAACAAAGACTTGGTGAGTTGAGTTAAAGGGAGATAACTGAGAAAACCATAAGAAGCATGATACGAAATAAAGCGTTCAGTTCCAAATTTCTATCACCTGAAGAATGCCGGAGCGTACAACGGCCGAAAATATGGTAATGAAGATGAGAACATATGCACTTCTCGCTTGTGGATCATTCTCCCTCTATCAAAAATGTAATGTCGATCATTATCTTCTTAATTCCTATTCTTTTGTAGTTCCACCTCCTTAATATTTTTCTCATATGCTCAGACTCAGTAAACTGTTGTATCCTGAAAGAGGTTACAAACAGACACAGGTGGTACTCGAGTGAAGGAACAGCGACACGCGCGTAGATGAAAGAAGAGAGTTTTATTGTAAAAGAGAATATAGTACTGAAACACAGAGAATCGTGAGACAGGCTATTGATTGCCTAAGCAAGGATATTTACCTTACGTACCCGCGATGCAGGATATGTCAGAAGGCCGTTTTAATGCGAGCAAAACCGAGCCCGTAGGCCTGGGCAAAAATTCCCCGTAGACCCCATATACACGGGGTCGGGTAGCTGTCTATCACCCCAGACGAGTCTCTGCCCTTCGACATAGCCTCGTCTGAGTTCCTCCCTGCCAAAAAGCAGAGAGTTCGACCAGCACATCTGGAGACGAATCTCCAACTAATTGCCGAAGCAAGGGTATTTACCTTACCTCCCCGCGAGGCAGGATGTGGCTCAAATCCGTTTTTAATACGGGGCAAAAACGAGCCCGTAGGCTCGGGCAAAAATTTCCCGTTGACCCCGAATACGCAGTGTCGTGTGGCTGTCTACCACCCCAGACGTGGCTCTGCTCTTCGGCATAGCTTCGTCTTGGTTATTGTCTGCGAGGCAGGATGATTCTCAAGGCAGTTTTTAATACGGTGTTAAAACCGAGCCCGTGGTCACGTGCAAAAACTCCCCGTAGATCCCGTAAAAACGGTGTCGGCTTGCTGTCTAACACCCTAGACGAGACTCTGCCCTTCGGCATAGCCACATCTCGGTTCCTCTCTGCTCGAAAGCAGAGAGTTTGACCAGCTTAGCTGAAGATGAATATCAAGTAATTGCCGAAGCAAGGATATTTATCTTACGTCCCCGCGAGGCAGGATGTGGCACAAGGCTTTTTTTAATGCCTGACAAAACCGAGCCTGTAAGCTCGGACGAAAGTTTCCCCGTAAACCACGTAAAAAACGGTGTCGTGTAGCTGTCTACCACCGTAGACGAGACTCTGTCCTTCGGCATAGCCACGTCTGGGTTTCTCTCTGCCCCGAAGGCAGGGATTTCGACTAGCACAGCTAGAGACGAAACAAGGCCCCAGGTGTATCTTGTGCTCAAGATAGGGAATGTGGAACGTTCCATATGCAACACAAAATATGCTCTTCAGTGGCTTGTGGTGAATATGATTAATATAATATAATTTCTCGCAAAATGTAATGACTTTAAAAACACTTTATGAATTAGATGTTTTAGGCAGTAAAATATGTGTTTTTTTTATGAGATCGGATTTAATAGTTTGTAACTGTAGCTATGGTAACGGAGCTAAAGTATAGTCGCTTGGCACAGATAGACTTTCAACGTAGGCACAATAACGGTTAATGTTCTCCATTTACCGGTGTATAGAGCAGTTCTTGAAAGGAAAATGCATAGAGTGCGAATGTCACACCAAAGCAGATTCCAGAGAGAATGTGACGTGGCAACTGCACGCTATACTCTAAAAAGGTGTTCGAGGAATGCTTTCATCAATGAAGGAGATTAAATGCCGAAATAATATAGGTGGTAATTTTCTTGCTATAGCATTGATCAAGATACTTTTTGTTCAGACTTCGTATATGTATGTAATTGTTAACTAGTGGCTAAATTCTAGTTTGAAATATAGTGGAAATACATTCTATTGGATTTCACTAACATGATGTAATTGTAATAACATGCACGTAAATCCTTGATCGCATAAAAAAATGACGCTTAAATTTATTCGATGATCAAAGTCGTGTTGAAACATTTCATAAGACGCCTGCCAAGTTGAATTAAATTTTTTTTTTAAAGAAAGTGTATATGAAAGTGAACACTATGAGATTAGATTTGTCCGGTTCAGTGATAGTTTTCAGAAGAGTTTTTGTTTGTTTCAGAAGAATCTAAAATCAAATTCCTGAAATTCTGCAACACGAAACAATATATTTGTATTTAAATATTTATTTTCAATTGTCAAACATGTCATATTTAGACAAGATAGAATTTCAAATTTTTCCTGCTGGTCTCCAAGGGATCTTTCTGATTCTACGTATGCGTTTTTGATTGGACGAGAAACGGATGAAAAAAAAACCCCAAAAAACAAAAACAGAATTGTTCAGATTGAAACAATATTTAATGAATTTCAATAAGTGGAATCGAATTACGATAGACAGCTGCGAAATTTAAATCGATTCCTTTTTCCAACGGTTAGAGCTTTTATCTAAGTAAAAAAAATGGCCGTTATATTTGCAAGCTTTCTACCAACGAATGCTACCACTGTTTAGACAACTAGAAAAATGATTTTTCATCTAACAATGGCCACAAAAACATGGTTGCTCGTTTTATTATACTTGCATGAATTTAGCAAAGATGCAAAATCACAAAAGATGATTGTCCTGGGTATGACGATAAACTACATCCAGCAGCAAAACTTCGGATCAGGAGATTTTGAAGTGCTTGGAACAACCATTTAATTGCTATTGTTCCCAGGTCCCAGCTGACTCAGTGTAGTAGCAACTGTTACATTCTCATCTATGGGCAAATCGTTAACTCCCAAACTGGGGTCAAAACACTTTGAAATTATGAAAATGGATTTTTATAGTTAAAATACCAGCAATATGTTTTTGAATGAAAAATATATTACCAGCAATACAATTTTTCTTTAAATTACATGCAATATATTTTTGAAAAAATATTACCAACAATACTTTTAGAAAATATTACCAGCAATACATTTTAAACAATATTAGAAACAATTCAGTTTTTGAAAAGTTATTACCAAGAATTCCGTTTTAAAAACAAAATATCACCATCAATTCCTTTTTGAATAAATAAAACATATTACCAGCAATTCATTTTCGAAAAAAATTACCAGAAATGCATTTGACTCTTCATAAAAACACGCGTCAATGTAAACGAATCTACAAACTTATTTCTTACAAAGAATACATATTTTATTCCTAAGAACGTATCTTAAAAATCTTCTCGGTGTTAAATAACCTATTAATGTTGATATACCGTAAAAGAAATAAGCCAAACCAAATCAAACCAAATCACAAAAGTAAAAAAATATCATGAATAATATTGAGACTCTTCTAATCCCATCTACATAATTAATCCGCTGTTATCATCTATTATTGCTTCAATACGAGGTTTGACACATTTACATTCCCGAATCAGATGATCTTTATCTACTTTGGATATTGTTCTCTCAGACCCTCAGATATTTGAAAGTGATATAGGGGCGTTGACTGACTTACCTCTCGACTAAAACTTATATATTGTTTGCAACGAATTTAGGTTTCAAGAGCTAGCACAACCATGCGTCTGGAGTGAGGCGATCGTGGCGATTTTACCTCAACCATATTGGGGTCGTCTTGACATAATACGGCGTAGAGTTTTCTTGCTGAAAACAGTTTTCATTTTTCCTCTCTATTCAAGACTTCATAACTCTCTTCAATCGTAGCAGCCTGAACCTGCATGCATCTGAGCATCAGTATCGTTGTGCTATTTCCTTATTTTCTTTCTCCCATCTAGTGGCGGTGGCGGAGATGTCTGTAAAGGCTCAGCTTCCTCCCGAAGAGTCGTGAGCAGGAATCGCATAGGAGTGTTAGAGGTGGACACAACGTCATAAATCATCTTCATTTTGATGATTGGAATCGAAAGTCCCCCCTCCCACCTACTGTGAATGGCCTTACAATATGGAGGCCGATTTAGAGCAACGGTTTCCCAGGTCTCAGGGTTGATGTTGGCTTGTGTCAAAGATATTTTCAAATGACTCTTGAAGCGTCGTTTTAGACCTCCGCTTAGCCTTTTGACGCTGGCAAGTTTTTTCAAAGAGAGTAATACATTGTAATCGAGTTAAACGAATTCTGGACCAGCGTAGGGAAAGTTGTTGGTGTTGCAGACCTGCCAACTGATTAGACGGATTCTTCGGAGATTCGTTTTTTTTACCCGATCCAAATGGTTGATATCCCGACTATATAAAGTAGTTCTCTCAAGCGTACAGAAGGGTTGAGAGGACCATGGTCTGGAAGAGGTAAGGTCATGATTGCTGAAAACCCGACAGTGGCTTCCTGTACTTTGCGAACTTTTACAAGAAACGAACGTGACTGTTTTTGGAAGCGAGAAATCTCTAAATCAATATGCGCCTTCTTTTAAGGCAATGATTAAAGCGGGTATTTTTTTCACCTTCTGAATTAGCATCAAGCATAGTATCAGTCATCTGAAAAGAATTGATAATCAGCACAATATAGAAATAAAATATATAGGTAGTAAAATATGTGTCCTCAACGAAATGAACAACACTGAATATATATATATGTATATATATATATATATATATATATATATATATATATATATATATATATATATATGTAAATGGAAGCCAGGTTACCTTGAAAATCCGTAAATAGGTGAAACCTAGGTAGGTTGTTCCCGTCTCTTTCGGATTTATTCCTGCTCTACTGAGCATATTGAGCAGTCTATGTCTATCTTTGCTACTCGCTTGGACTTTTTTCTTTGGACTAGAAACTTATGGCACTTGACGATTTATTTGCCCTGTACAGATGTTTCTAGTATTTTCTTTTTTTCTGATTTGTCTTTCCTCGGTTACCAATTTGTTTTGATAGACATACAATTTGTGCTACTCGAGTTTTTTTTTTTTTTTCAACCGATTCTTACTAGTAATTATATATATATATATATATATATATATATATATATATATATATATATATATATATCTCTCACACTTATACACACACCCACACGAATATACACACTTACACACATCATACTCACTCACACCCTAATGAGCCAAATGATAACACACACCCACAGCAATACACAGTCTTACACATATCCTACTCACTCACTCCTTAAGAACCAAATAACACACACACAAACACTAAACAGAGACACATCCCCTCTCCAGGACTAATAAAACTGTCAAACTGACCACGGGAATTCAGTGAAGCATAGATCCACCCAGCTCTTATCTCAAATAACAACTTAAAAGAGACTGTTTGACCAACAGAAGGAATGTTAAATGATTCATGTTAAAAAGATAAAAATTTTTTTTAAAAATATAAAAAAACAAATGAAAACTACAGACAAAACTTCATTTTATACATCAAGACATTCATTTCTGTAGTTCACTGTTTACCAGCAAGCAGAAATATTTCTCCTCCCGATGATGGCCATTTTGGCCGAAACTAGACTAGGAATCTAAATGAAATAATAATTAAATAAACGAAAGAATATTAATCTACAACCCAGTGTGTCTGAAGATTTTAATTTTTTAATATTTTTTATTGTTCTATATATATATATATATATATATATATATATATATATATATATATATATATATATATACAGTGCTGTTCGATAAAAGTGACTCTCCTGATTTTTTTTACTAAATGTTCTCTTCTCCGATGAAATGAAAGTTGAGCTAAATTCAAAGGATAAGCGATCTAAAATCCGAAGAAGAAGCTTTGAAAGCTCTTTGAATTTAGCAGTAAGTACTGTCAAGCATCCGTTCAGTATAATGTTCTGGGGATGCTTTTCTTTTCATGGAACTGGTTTCTTAAAACTTATTGAAAAGACCCTCTGGAGCGAGCAGTACAAGAGAATTTTAGAGTCTTGTCTGCTCCCTTCTGCTGAAAGGGTGCAAATCGACCCCACAAATCTCATTTTTATGCAGGATAATGCTCCCTGTCACAAATCAAAATTGATGAAGGAATACTTTGATGAGAAGCAGGTGAGTGTTATGACATGGCCGCCCCAATCTCCTGTTCTCAACACCATAGAAAACTTGTGGAGCATGTTGCTCAACTGCTTTCTCGAGAACCTTTAATTTATAATACTCCATAATTGATATTTCTAATCATTTCCCCCCAGGCAAATATATAAATTGAAGAGACAAGGTGGAGTAATAGATAACGGCGCGGTTTGAAGAGTCGGACAGCCGAGTTCGAATTCCAGTCGAATCCATTACCTTCGGAAAGGTATGAATCCTCTTCTTATCTCCCCAGTTATGGGTAAATCGCAGGGCAGATTGGGCTTTATAGCCTTGGGTGGCAATTAGTATAGGAGAACGAACACTCCAAATTCAAAATCGATCCTCTAGGTTAGGGGTTGGAGTTGTTCTAACAACCAAATCGCTCGAAATCTGTTTTTTTTTTTTTTTACAGAAGTCTCAACGATATCTTCCGGTCCTTATGTTCCACATAAGATATAAGGATATAAAGCCGTGATATTTTAAAGTGTTACCAACTGATAGAATATGAGAAATATATTACTAATATATGATAAAATAACAAGAATTACGAAAACGTAATATAAAAATTAACAGTGCCATTAAATTATTGAAGACCAAAGTGCATTGCTAAGCGAGAAGTTCTATAGAAGAAACTGTTTGCATAGAAGTTACGGTTGCATCTAGCAATTTCAACCGCCAATCGAGTACTGCGCTGAAAGTCATAAAATTTAGGTACCGTATAGGAAGGCCAACATAACAATTACCCTGAAAATATTTATAGAAACGTCACAATGAAACAACGTTATTGTGGTCGGAAAAGTGACTGAAGTAGTGTAGATTGTATGTTATCAATACTGACGAATTCATACCTTTCCGAAGATAATGGATTCGACTGGAATTCGAACTCGGCTGTCCGTCTCTTCAATCCGCGCCGTTATCGATTACTCCACCTTGTCTCGCCACTTTATTTCTTTACCTGGGGGGAAATGATTAACATTTATCTGGCACGACACAGTGAAGATAAATTATAGCAGCAGACGTATATTATAAACAGTTGGTAGGAAATTATTATTAAAATAATTTTTTTTCCTTTCCAGTCTGTTGTCGATCCACATAAGACATTTTCATTGCACTGAACGTAATAGTATTTGATTAAACTCTGATCCGTTACGGTCAGTTTTCCACTGTAACACCAGCAAGAAAACTAGCGAGATCAGACATCGACACTGTGACCACAATGATACCAACTATAAGCACGCATGAGCAGAAGAAAGTGTGACAAACCTAAAGATATATTATAGCGAAAGTGTGGGTATTTATTACTTACCCTAGGAGAGAATAATAATGCTTCTGTTTTTAAAAGGGGGGTTGTTTAAAAAGGAGGGGTTGTTTATGCAGACACGTGTACCAAAATTCATTATCACAATCCGAAACAATATCGAATTAAAAAAAGAAAAAAAGACATCAACTAATTTATTAAAATTTACTATTCTGGGAAATTGAGATACTTACATATACACTAAAGCTCAAAAGTTTGAGGTAGCCCCTGGTAATTTATTTTTTAATTGGCCCAAATATAATTGTATTCTACTTCGAATCAGAGACAATTTTTATACATGTTTAAAAAAAGTCAGACATGATTCTTTATTAGAAATATTATTATAACAAAAAGAAAAAAAAAAAGACTTTTATGATTAAACTTTTCTCTCATCAAAATACCCTCCTTTAGCCTTGATTACTGCAGCACAAATATTTGGCATTCGTTAGAAAACTTCTTAAAGTATAAGTTTGATAATTGATTCCATTCTTTTTTCAATTACTTTAAGAACTCTTTTTTTTATATTTATTTTTTCACTATTCTGTCAACTTCATCCCCTGCTAATTCGGTGGGGGATCTTCAAACATTTGAACTGTAGTGTGTATATAAACACAATCTTTCCGGTATGAAAGAATGGTTGAATAGGTAAATATCCGAATTAGAATCAGAAGAAAATATTTCTCTTGTAACTATGAAAGGTAGTTAGACTTTTATTTAGACAGAAATCATACATGAAGAATATCGGATTTGACAACAACGGTAAATTCATGAGGAAGATTTTCTTTTCCTTTAAACTGGAGAGGATCGAGTATTATTTTCACACGTGGAAAGAAGTGACGTAGCAAAAGAAAAGCTATTTTCTCCCAGGCACTAACGTGGCTGAACATTTGCAAATGGTCCATTTTTAAACATTTATTCACAAATAATTTTTTCATGGTATTTGGTCGGTCGTAGAGATTTATGCCTATAAAACACGAATTGTTGCTATTTTTTTCCAGATATATCATCCATATTGTGATAGCAAGGAATTTAGTTCCAAGAAAGTAACACAGGTATTCATGAGAAAACGTCCGTGCTTTTCAAAAAGACAGAAACATTGATATCAATAATGCCAAGACGAATGAACATAAATTACCATTCTTGGCATTAGGATGGATCAAACATATTTTCTTTTCTTACAGAACTTGACTGCAAAGCTAGGTCCCTCTTAGAATCTGAGAAATATATATGACTCCACTATATTAATAATATAAGTCGATAGTCACTTATAGAAAATAAAAATGACTATATAATAGGATTAAAATTATTATATATATCTAAATTACTATATATTAATGAAATTATTTATTAACGTATATCAAAATGTCATTAATTTCAGTAATTTTACACTAGATTTGATAGATGATACAACACATTAATGACAATGTTATTATTACTAGTTGTAGTAGTAATAGTAGTACCCTTGGTAGTAGCAGTAGTGAATGAGTCAGGAAGTATACCAAGAAAAAAACTGATGATTAGATTCTAATTATAAGAACGCAATTATAACGACCTGAAAACTTAAGGGATACAATATATATATATATATATATATATATATATATATATATATATATATATATATATATATATATATATATATATATATATATATATATATATATATATAAAAAAATAGTGCCGCAAACGTTTTGGTTGTAATGTGGATTTATTGAGAAAAATATTATACTTTGTTTTACATAATTTCACGACACGTGTTTCTGGTCTAGTCTCATTGGAATTTTTACATATTATTAAAAATAATTAATTTTTCTTCATGTTCAATGTGGAATATTCTCGATTAAATTCTGTTTGTGTTTGCTGATCAAATTTTCTTTCTTGTTTTGTCACCCTTCTGCGTCAGAAATCTTCATTGACAATTTAGAAAGAAAATATTCTAAAAAAAACAGAATGTATCATATCGAGAATATTCCACATTGAACATGAAGAAAATTAATTATTTTAAAATATTAAAAATGTTTCACCTGAAGACGGTTGAGACCAGACCAGAAACACGTGTTCAATTATGTAAAACAAAGTATAATATTTTTTTTCTCAATAAATCCACATTACAACCAAAAACGTTTGCGGCACCCCTCTTCTTTTTAATATACATACTTTTCTCTCATTGGAACCACTACAACATATTTCCTTTATATATATATATATATATATATATACATATATATATATATATATATATATATATATATATATATATATATATATATATATATATATATATATATATATATATATATATATGTATGTATCTGTGTGTGTGTGTGTCAAATTAGGCAGCATTTTTTCATTGATGCATATTTCATTAAGTAATATAGATAAGTTTTCTCTATTTATTTTTACGTAAATCCTTTTCATATCGTCTGATAAGCTTAATAACATTATCATTAAAAGACAAAAGAAAATCGTCATATTGATACATATTTTTAATCCTATCTAAGCTTTCGGCTTACATAAGCCATTATCAAAGATGACAATTACATTACAATATATTAAAGCATGCACGGACAAAACAATAAGGATAGTCTCTTTTTTTTGTACATGGAAGATTTCAAAGCAACGAGACGCTGGAATCAAAAATCGCACCGCAACAGATGACGTCATAATTGACCACGCGAGAGTGAAAACGAGAAGTATTAAGTATGGGAAGCCGTTGGTATAAACCAAAGGCTTCTGTTATTAAATATAGGCATTAAGAATATTTGTGGAGATTTCATAGTTTATTTTGTTCAGGTTAGGTTAATCTTATCTATATTATTTAATGAAAGATGCATCAATATATATATATATATATATATATATATATATAGAGAGAGAGAGAGAGAGAGACAGACAGACAGAGACAGAGAGAGATTAATATTAATATAAAACATTAAAACTGATGCTCAAAAAAGAGTTCAAGATAATTTTTATTATATAAGTGAATTACAATTAATAACATTCAACCGAATTTTTTAGTAAATGTATTTGCATTGATAAGTCCATGGAATAACCATTTTCCCATGGACTAAATGATCATCTGTATGAGGTAATTCGTTTGGATCTCATTAAATGTAATATATATATATATATATATATATATATATATATATATATATATATATATATATATATATATGATAGAAAAGCGAACGAGTAGGTAACAGAACTTAATCAAACATGCTTCACTTTATTAAATTTTCGTTAGAGATCAAGCTAGAAATTATAGGAAATTATAAAAAGCAAAGAGACGCAGATTAATAGGATATTGATTTGGTTATTTCTGTCACGAGTAATTCAGTAACAGATAATATTCAGTTATTTGTGAGAAGCAATTTGGTCTCAAAAGCGGGTAAAAGCTAGTGAGACGCAGGAGAATGTTTTGATTGGTTATTTCTAATTGGTTAGATACGTGTCACGCGTAATGAATTAACAGATAATATTCAAATATGCGTGCGAAACATTCTGGACGCGAAAGTGTGTAAAAGTTAGTGAGGCGCAGTTTGTTTCGCTTTGATTTTTCATTAAAGGGTAACTCAAGCGTATTGTGTATATATCGGCATTGATTTCTATGCATTAGGAAGAGAGAAGTTTGATTCATGAATAAAGGATCTATAGAAAAAAGCGTGACATAATGTAGTTGTTAATAGTTGATAGTATTGCTGTAAATATGTTTTCATAATGTTTTCTCTTTCAATGGTCGTTCTTTTTTAATAAGGCTGGTATTGGTGAAATTAAAGTTATGTCCGTCGTATAAAGTTGGCTTCCTGTGCCGCGCCAGGAAATTTTTTTCTCTGGAATCGATCCTTCAGATCTATAAATCAACAATTCGCCCTTGCTGCCATATATGGTCTGGAGCCCCATCTGTTTGTCTCGGGGTTCTTGATAAGATCCAGAGGCGGATATGCAATATAATATACCCTATTCTGGTATCTCGTCTACAGTCGCTCTCTCACAGACGTGCCGTTGCCTCTCTCCGTCTTTTTTACAAATATTTTCATGGAAATTGCTTCGAGGAGCTGGTTCCCAGACTTCATGAATTCAAACGCCCTACGAGGCTGGCATCCCGCTCTCACCCTTTCGCTGTCGAAACAATTAAATGTAGCCGTCTCTTCTACTCCAATAGCTTCATATCTCGCACCTGTCACCTGTGGAACTCCCTTCCCTTTTCCAGTTTTCCTGAGAGCTATAATCTTCATCTTTTCAAATGTAATGTCAGTCGACGTCTCCATTTGCATTGATCTATCCACTATCCTTCTTCTCATCCTTTCCTCTATCGCTCCTATCTGAACATGCTCCAAATCTTCTGTAACCCCTTGCGTCTTAGTGGCTTCCCGCCTTGCTTGGGGTGAAACGCTTAATATATATATATATATATATATATATATATATATATATATACTTGTTTCGAAAAACCTTCGAATTTTTGATTTGGCAATAATCAAATCAATATCGAGGGGAAAAAAGGTTTTGAAAAAAGAAAGAGCTAGAAACATGAAAGTCTGTCGAAAAAAAGTCGCACAGATACAGGTTTGAAGCCCAAAGAAAAAAACCCGACACGAGTAAACAACTAACGAACAAAAGCTCCCAATACAACCGTAGAGCAGACCTAGATAAACCTAGTGAGCTAGACAAACCTACCTAGGTTTCACCTAAACGGATCGTCAGGGAAAGTTGGCTAAAGAGGCAAGAGGAACCGCATATTTATAGGCGATAGCCAAAATTATACCATGTGACCAAAGAAAGAAACACAACACACAAAACCACCAGGGTAGGGGGGGTTAAAGATTTATTCAACCAGAAGGGGAGGGGATATTAAAATACGAATATTAAGGTGGAATGACTAATAAACGGAAAAATTCGTCTTAATTTAGTAACCAAGATTTTTTATGTCTATATATGTTAAGAATTTTTGTAAAAACAAAAATATCAATAAGAACAGCGGATTATATATATTACTATTCTTTCTTTTTTTTAGTATAATACGCACACAGAGAGAGAGAGATAGAGAGAGAGAGTTGGCATGATAAGTTTCGAACATACACATTAACAGGAGATAACTGACATCCATTAGACATGGCACGTGGAACTAGAACAGTCTACCCCAGTGAGCGAAATAAAGAGTTCAGTTCGACATTTCAACCACCTGAAGAAGGCTGAAGCGTACAACGGCCGAAACGTTGTGATATACATGGCAAAAAAATATGAGGAAAATAGTCCGAATAATGTAAATAGTGTTCATAATACCACATCTCAGAAATATAGACAGATACGAGATAATTCTAACCTTGCTCTATGAACGCTAAACTCCAAGCCGAATTTGTAAAGACGTTTCATCTATAGATGTAGTTTTCCCAGTGGAAAATAGGATGCAGTTTACAACTGTGTCTTTCTTCAATGCTCTTCTCAATATAATGTGCTATATTATTAATTTCACGGTTTAAGAATGAAAAAAGAAAAAAAACGAATAGCAACTGAATCTCTTATACCAACGAAATGTAATATTTCTCTCTCTCTCTCTCTCTCTCTCTCTATATATATATATATATATATATATATATATATATATATATATAGATATATATATATATATATATATAGCCTTTCTATAAATACATCTCTATATTGGTACCATTAGCTGAACGATGCACGTCAGAACGGTACTGTACTCAGTTTCTTGCCATGTTCGCTGTTGCATATCCTCATCAATGGTGGCAATGGCATCATTGACTTTTTACTTTCGATCAGTCATGTGCCGTGTTTTTGATCGATACACGATATCTTTAATATGCCAATAGAGAAAGTAATTCACGGTAGTGATATCTGGTGAAGGAGTTGACCAGGGAATTGGGCCACCCCTTTCAATCCCCCAGTCTGGAAATATTAGAGGTTCATTTAACAGAAGATCTTTCATCAACAGGATTGATTAAAAACTACTGAGAACATAAAACAAATCTGATTAAGACAGCTCATCAATTTATAACAATCCTTGAGAAAAATTCTTGTCAAAAACACTGAAATTATATATATATATATATATATATATATATATATGTATGTATATATATATATATATATATATATATATATATATATATATATATTAAGAAATAGAAAAGTCCGACAATTTATTTATTAAAGACATTTTTATGTTTAACGTTCTTTTTTTTTATACATACAAGTATTTAAGTAAATGCTCTGTTTATAATAAAAAAGAACGTTAAACATAAAATGTCTTTATATATATATATATATATATATATATATATATATATATATATATATATATATATATATATATATATATATATATATATATATATAATTATAGATAACTAGACTCGTTTCGAAAAACCTCGAATTTACTTTCCCTGACAATCCGTTTAGGTGAAACCTAGGTAGGTTTGTCTGGCTCACTAGGTGTATCTATCTATCTATCTATCTATCTATCTATCTATCTATCTATCTATATAGATATAGGTAACTAGACTCGTCTCTAAAAACCTTCGAATTGCCAATAATCAAATCAATCTCGAAGGCAAGAAAAGAAAAAACAACACAACTCCGGGGCGGGGGGGGTTATGATTTATTCAAACGATTAAAAGAGTTGGGGATATTTTAAGAAAACACGGTGTTATGTTTTTTCTCTTTTCTTGCATTGTTTTTCTATTCTTTTTTTTTGGTCACGTGGTATTGTTTTGATTGTCGCCTATAAATATGCCGTTTCTCTTTTGCCTCTTTAGCCACCTTTCCCTGACGATCCGCTTTGGTGAAACCTGGGTAGGTTTGTCTGGCTCACTAGGTTTGACTATATATATATATATATATATATATATATATATATATATATATATATATATATATATATATATATATATATATATATATAATTATTTAAAAAGAAAGATATGAATCCTTCGCTACATAAGAGTTCTCATGTTTCAAAAACGAGAGCCGAAAACCTCAATATAATTAAATTGAGTTAAAGTATCAAGCCCTGTTTCATTCTCGAGCGAAGATTTACCTAACGCATATCTGCAGACACACACACATATATGTACATATATATATATATAATACAACATTCATTACAACTATGTGTAAATGGTTTGTATTCTATTATAATTAAACCATATTATTTTCCCAAGCAGGCGTTGTTCGAGATTGATAGACATCAGATAATTAGAGGCGAAACACATTATTGGATATTATTTTCGAAGCATATTTTCATGAACGTTTTTCAAATGTCAATAACTTATAACTCTGTCGGGATTACATACCCAAATTTATTACTCACACACAAACGTGTACATATATATATATATATATATATATATATATATATATATATATATATATGTGTGTGTGTGTGTGTTTGTGTGTATGTGAACGTTTCTATGTATGTTTATATGTATCTCTCTCTCTCTCTATATATATATATATGTGTATATATAAATATAATGTATGAACGTATACACACACAGACACACAGATACACACACACACACACACACACACACACACATATATATATATATATATATATATATATATATATATATATATATGAGAAAACCGGTAAAATCAATTAATAGATACATAGGTTCAATTATACAAACAAATAAATAACAAAAGGAATTTGGTATCTGTCTGTATATCTGAGATGAGACATTATGTACATTATTTACATTATTCGGACTATTGTCCTCATCTTTATAGCTATATTTATTACAGCGTTTCGGCCGTTGTACGCTCAGGCCTTCTTCAGGTGGTTGGACTGTCGAATTGAACCCTTTATTTCGCTCGCTGGGGTAGACTGTTCTAGTTCCACGTGCCATGTTTAATGGATGTCAGTTATCAGTTACCTCCTGTTAATTTCCCTCTGAAATTTCTCCGCTGCCTTAACCGGGTATTGAACTCACACACTTTGTGTCCTGTCTAACGTCTTTATTCAGTGTGCCATGTGTCCTTGAGGAAACGTTGTAATAAATTTGGCGACAAAGATGGGGACAATAGTTTGAATAATGTAAATAAAAGGAATTTGATCGAAATATTTCAATCTTACACACTCTTTTTATCGTTTTTGCGCTTTTTTTGTCAAATCCCAATATATTGATTCATTAGCCATGTTTGCCATCCATATTGGTTGTGATATAAATTTGCATATATCGTGCAAGTATATCGTCTTGCTATTAGCAAGGCGTCGCATACAGAATAACGAAAAAAAATGTCTTGTCTGAATCGAAATTATAAATAATTTAGTTAGATATTGCCTATATTAATGCGTTGACTTGATTCCAATTTGCGTTACTTATTGCTATTCATGGAATTTTGAAGAGGACAGATGGACTTTCTATTAGTTTGCCGTGAAATGTTCTTGCATAAAGAAAACAAAAAAATTCTATATTTTTTTTCTGATTTTTAAAATGCCTCTAAATGTTTGCACAGAGAATTAAGAAAAAAATTATCGTTATTATCAATTTTTTACTGAAGGTTATTTTTTTAAATTTCTCTATGGTTATCTCAACGTTGGCTAATCTTCAACATTTTGATTTCTATTTAGTTATTTTTTTATACTCGTCTGTCTGTCGATGTTTCTTTTATGCCTTCGACTTTCTTTTCTCCTTTATTTATTTCTCTTGCTATTTGAGTTATTTTTTTAATTCTCGTTTACTACTGTGTTTGACTTCTTTTCTTTCATTTCTTTACATTATCAGCCTGTTCTATACTGGTTGTGTCTATTTTAAACTCCATTCTTTTACATGTCTACTTTCTGTCTTCTCCCTTTCTACAACATTTCTTTGTTTCGTCTTCTTATTTACGCCGTTTCAGTCCTATATAATTATTTTCTCAAGCTTTTTTATTTATTTACTGATACAACTTTCGCGTGTTCAGAACATCCATACAGTCCTCTTTATTTGTTTTTTCTCCATCGATTTTAATTCTGTTACATTCAACTTAGCGTTTCCTCCTTTCTTTCTTTCTTTTTATTTTGGATTTTCCCCTTCAAATTTTCCGTTCTTTCTTTCTTCTTTTGGTTTTGCCATTTTCTTTATCCGTTTTAATTCTCACACCTTCAAAATTATCGTTTGTTTCTTTCTCTTTTGTCAGCTTCAATTTAAGATTCGTTCATTTTTTGATTTCTACTCTCTCTTAGCTTTGTTCATTTTCATTCTGTCAGATTAAAATTAGACGATCAGACATTCAATTTTCTGTTTTTGTTTCTTTTCTTTCGATATCTTCATTCTATCACTTTCAAATTCTCTTTCTTTTTTGTTTTAACCATTTATATTCATCAGCTTCAAAAAGTCTTTCATTCATTTTCCGATTTGCTTTCTTTAATTTCTTTATCGATTTTTCATCTGTTGAGTAAATGTTGCATATTTCTTTCTTTCTCTAAGATTCAAATTAACTTTTACTTTTCGAATTCTTCCTTGCCTCTATGATTTTCATTTATAGGTTGTTACATCTTATCTTTTCTTCTTTATTACTGTCTTTTCTTCCCCCTGTTGCTTTTTCTTTTCGCTTTCCACTGTTTCGTTTCTTTATCTATTTTCAATTGCTCGCCTTCAAATTATCCTTTCCTTTCTTTCTTGTATTCATTCATTCTTTTATTTCTTTCTACTTTCCTTCTTATTTTTCCTTCTTTTCTTCTTTTCCTTCCTTCCTACGCTCATTCATTGCTTTACATCCTTTCTTCATTCTTTTCTTCTTTCCTTCCTTCCTTTAATTCTACGCTCTTTCTCTCCATAACTTCCTTCCTTCTTTCTTTTCCTACATTCCTTTATTTCTTCCTTTCTACCCGTTATCCTTTTTTTGTCCTTCTCGACCCTTCTACCGTCTTTCTTTTCCTTCGTTTATTTTCATTCCTACAGTTTCAAATCATCTTTTATTTATTTATTTTTTTTGCGTTTTTCACACTTTGTTAACTTTATCCATTGTAATTCTGTCAGTTTCCTTTTTTATTTTTGATTGTTTCTTTCCTTCTTTTTCTTTCCTTCTTTCTTTCTTTCCTTCTTTTCTTTCTTTCTTAGTTATATTCATATCATTAACTTTCCATTTATATATTCTTTTTTGTTTTTATTTCTTATTCCATATCACTAAACCTTTCCTTCATTTTCTTTTGTCTTTCTTTCCTTTTATCTTTCTTTCTTTCTTTCTTTCTTTCTTTCTTTATTTATTTATTTATTTATTTATTTCTAACGTCTTCCTTATATTTTTTCCTTTTCGTTGTTGTTACCCCTTCATTCATTTCGTTATTTTACGTTATTCCATCGCCATATCTATGCCTCTGCAGAGAATGAGACCAATGTAGACTCCTTGATAAATTAATAAATAATTAGACGTGTTTTTTCCTCCAATAAATACAAAAGCTAGTGTAATTTACAAAAAAAAATATCTGTTTGAAATAATTTTAAATGAGCATTTATCCCTATTTTCATTATTTGCAGCGGAATTAACATCCATATTTTTGTTGTTGTTTGCAGAATGTTTCTGCCGTAGTGACATTTTTGTAGTGCCTGGTAATATGAACATACTGAGATACACGTGAAACGGGTCGAGTATTGGCTGAGTAGGATTAAAATGGACATTTAACCAGGAAGAGATATCATTAGACTTAGAAGAGGGAAAGCGAATAGAGATTAATATACAGCAGTAATGAGTGAGAATTAAGGGAATAAATACTTATTCTCCCGTTTCTATGACTAGAAGTATTAGATCCGTGATATAATAACACGTTTTTTTTTCACGGAATGGCTGAATGGAAAAGAAATGAGAAACGTGCTTTTGTCTCAGAGATGCTCTTATTTATATCACTAAGACATACACAAAATAACACACACACACACACACACACACACACATATATATATATATATATATATATATATATATATATATATAATAAAGTATAATAAAGTTCTACCTGGATTCTATCATCTTGAATTTTTATTTAAAAAATATACATATATGTATGCACCTATGTATATATATTTATATATTTTGCGTATGTATGTGTATATTTACCACTAATATTATATATATATATATATATATATATATATATATATATATATATATAGACATACATATATATATATATATATATATATATATATATATATATATATGTATGTATTTATTATATATATATATATATATACATATATATATATATATATATATATATATATATATATATATATATATATATATATATATATATATATATATATATATATATATATATATATATATATATATATATGGGGAAAAGGTTATGATTGTTCCAACGAGAGAAAAAAATGATGTATATTTTAATAAAAGAGAGAAACCGCAAACGTTTTTGGTTGTCATGTGGATTTGTTTTATTATATCTATTATATTTTATTCTTCATATTTTTGTTACACAGGTTTCCGTTCTAGTGACATTCTTCAGGCTTATTAAGGGAATCAATTTTTAAAGCAATAATTTTTTTCTTTATGTACTTTTAATTTTTCATTGTTCATTTTCTGTATTTGTAGAGAGCCTTGATCTCATTTTTGGACTGTTGGCCAAAGTGAATTTCTGCCTAAGTGGTAATAAATTCATGAGGTCTGGTCTTAATGGTGGCGGTGACATATGTGTTGATGAAAGATGCCCCCCTATCTCCTATATGAAACATTAAAAGAACAGAAGGTATAATTTATTACTTTAAAAATTGATTCCTTTAATCAGCCTGAAAAAGGGCACCTTATCTTGCCGAAAGTATAGGTCTCCCGATGAGAAAATGATTTTCTAATCGTAATTGATCTAGCAAGACAACTGTGCTAAGCACTACAAAGTGCTCAACTTCCGTTTTAATATGACAAGCTTTCAACAAAATCCCGAATATGTATTTTGATGATCACGAGGCATAAACAATTTCATCATAAAGGCGAATCCACAAAGGTAAAATCCAATCCTGGAGCAGGCAACTAATTGTTGTATAAAATAATTAATTACATTTTGTTTAAAAAATTTAAATATAAGGTAAGGACCAGTAAACATTTTTAAACTATATCCTTTTATCACCCCGCGAATTCACGCAATATGGAGATAGAAAATTGAGATTTCTTTTTGTTTCAGTTGACATTTTTAAACTATATCCTTTTTAAACTATATCTTGTTTCAGTAAACATTTTAAAGTATATCCTTTTATCTCCACGCAATTCACTCAATATGGAGATGGAAAATTGAGATTTCTTTTTGTTTCAGTAGACATTTTTAAACTATATCCTTTTTAATTATATCCTGTTTCAGTAAACATTTTTAAAGTATATCCTATTATCACCCCGCGAATTCACTCAATATGGAGATGGAAAATTGAGATTTCTTTTTGTTTCAGTAGACATTTTTAAACTATATCCTTTTTAAACTATATCCTGTTTCAGTAAACATTTTAAAGTATATCCTTTTATCACCCCGCGAATTCACTCAATATGGAGATGGAAAATTGAGATTTCTTTTTGTTTCAGTAGACAGGTTGTAAGACTAATATTCTTAATAGAGACGAGGCTATTTCATATGTAATGCAAATGCATTGCTAACAAACTGACTTTGGTAATGCTCAGGAAACTGAGTAAGAAAGATATTTACAATTACCGGTATCACTGTATGACTTAATGAAATGTAAGTTTAATATATGTATAATGTGAATGCGTTGCTAATAAATTTACTTTAGGAAAGCATTGAAAATCAGCAAGAAAGGTAGATAGTTATCAGAAAACTATCAGCTCCATACAACCGTTTCCGCAGACGAATAACTAAGGAAGACAATGTAAAACAATGTAAAAAATCTCCATCGCTTCAATTCTTTTATATAAGCCACCATACATATATAACAATGTTGTTCTGTTGAAGCAAGGACGGGATGAATCTCGCACCAAAACAATATATGCCCTGATGGCAGAGGCATTGTCATGATGATTTGTGGCATGGTCAAGATGGCTGAGGCCCATTTGAGACATTCACTAAAGTCTACACACACACACACACACACACACATATATATATATATATATATATATATATATATATATATATATATATATAAATAAGGTTCAAACACTAATATTCCAAGAAATCTGAAAATATACCTCCGGAGTTATATTTTCCGATTTCTTTTTGAATTTGAAGGTCTAATGAATTGGATCGTGATTACGATTCCAATGTAATAAATTATAACCATGGAATATTAGTGTTTGAGCCTTTTATATTATATTCTTACTCTGTCCTGGACATTGAGTTCTTCCTGGATTCTATCCTCTTAAGAATTTATATATATACACACACACACACACACATATAACTATATTATATATATATATACTAGCTGGCCACTCGAATACGCAAATACTCGTCTACTAGGGCGGCTAGCCAATTCCTATAGCAGACTCTTGCTCAGGCACATTTGTGTTTGTTCAACACCCACAGAGCCCAACAGTGGTTTATACTGCAACTATGCTGAGTAGACATTAGTTACAGTTTCTGGGAGAGAGCATGTTTCTATCATGATCAACAGTCTGAACAACGCCAGCACACTCAAACCCTCGAACACCATGACTTGTGTAAGTGTTCCGTCTACTCAATTTCACTCGCCACCCCCCACTTCAGACCGATAACTTCAGGAAGTCTCCTTCCTGACAAATAAACTGTGGTGAGATTCGAACACGAGTCTCATGGTCAGAAAGCAAACGTTCAAATCACTCGGCCACGCGCTCATATTACGAGAAATTAGGAATTGAAATCCAGCTTGATGAGAGACGATTCCATCAGATTTTCTTGCCTTAGTTACACCCCTATTGTCATGGCTGCAGTACATGTGTGGTCCAATGCTCCCAGTGGGTAATGGGACCCGTAATCGTCATATATATATATATATATATATATATATGTTAAGACATTTTTATGTTTATACATTCTTTTTATAGATACAAATATTTAAGTAAATGTTCTGTTTTATAATAAACATTATTAATAACATTTACCGGCCTGAATGTCCGAGAAATTTTCATACCAGAAATTGAACCTGTATCCTATACGGAACCGTCATTTAGCCTGACGTGACTTTAACCGATCAAGCCACGGAGGATCGTTCGATTAGTAAGGTCGATTTTACTGCTTTTAAACTACAATCTTCCATGAATCTCTGACGTACATTCATATCTGCTCAAAGCGTATCCAAATCTAAACAAATGACGTCACACATTATGAAATGAACAAAGTCCGACAATTATTTTAAGTTATATTAATGTTTATACATTCTTCTTATAGATACAAATATTTAAGCAACTGCTATGTTTTATAATAAACAGTATTAATAACATTTATCGGCCTGTATGTCCGAGAAATTTTCACAAATATTCGTCGTCTGTTGTCATTTGTTTGCTTATGGATATGCTTTGAGCAGATATGAATGTACGTGAAAGATCCATCAAAGATAGAGCGTGTGTAAATATAAAAGTGAACATAGAAGTCAACACTTACAGGCGACAGTCTGTTTCATGCTAGACGCAATCGTCAGGCCACGACGTTGTTGACTTCTGATCAGTTTTATATATATATATATATATATATATATATATATATATATATATACTCTATTTATTCATTTTTTTAATAGATTCTCTTTAAGTTAAGTGCTCCCTTTTTTTTAAAAAAACTGAGTTAATAAGCGGCCTGGATGTTCGCGAAATTTGGTAAAAGATATGCGTTCTCCGACAGTAATCTAACCTGTATCCTATACAAAACCGCAAAATCTGATATATCCATGACGCATTTAGTCATAAAGAATAAACCACCTTAATGTTGAAAAAAAGGAATATCAATTTTATACCTCCTATTTGAAATAAAACTAAACGTTTAATAACATTTCAATAAACAAATGATTTATTTGCTCTAAAAAATCATTCAAAATGTTCTGTATCTATCATGATCAACAATCTGAACAACGCCAGCACACACACTCAAACCCTCGAAAAACCATGACTTGTGCAAGTGTTCCGTCTACTCAATTTCACTCGCCCCCCCTCCGGACCGATAACTTCAGGAAGTCTCCTTCCTGACAAATATATATATATATATATATATATATATATATATATATATATATATATATATATTATAATGTTTCACGATTACAAAATATGAATACATATTTTATAGACTAAATTCAATTAAAGAGACTATAAGTTACAAGTTAAAGAACTAGTTAAAGTTGATAAAGCTTTTTTTAAATAATTAATAACATGGTATTAGACTTTGAAGGAATGTATTATAAGTCATATATATTATATTGTAAGTAATTTTCTTTTTTAATTCAAGTACAATTTTTTTATTTAAAATAGTTCATTGTCAACGTTAATAATTGAACAGTGTACAATTTATAAACACCTCAGGAAAGACATTAGTATTTTATCCTCATTATATATGTGAAGTTCAATTCAAGCTGAAATTAAATATAAACTTCGGCCAAGTTTTGTCTAACATATATTTATCTTCTTTCCTTATCCACGTCTAATTTCCCCTCTCTCTCCTTTTCTTTCTTTCATCCTTTCTTTCTTTGCAATTATGTATCTGTTTATATTCGTGGCGACTTTGTATCACTCCTTGATCGTAGTTCTCAGGGAGAGGGACAGAAGAGGTCTGATTTTGTAGTTTCTCAGCGCGGAAGCTTTTTGCGTGTGGACGTGAATGGGGAGAAGACTTCTGCGCGTCTCATGTGAAAAATTGCACACTGACCCTCAAATGCTACACACACAAAACTTAAATATATATCTATCTATAAAAGGCAGGACGTGTGTGTGTGTGTGTGTGTGTGTGTGTGTGTGTGTGTGTGTGTGTGTGTGTGTGTGTGTGTAACGAATGCATGGCCGCAATTTTCGACGGATTTGCACCAAAATTTACATGCACATGCTCCAAGTTAGCGGGAAGGCCAAGTCCAAGAGCAATTTGCATTTTTTTCATGCTTCTACGGCACTTTTCATTTTCTACTGGCCAGAGTGAGAGCCTATAGCTGGCTACCACGAATAGGCAGGAAGCTTCTATTGGCCAGCGTGAGAGCTAACAGCTGACTGACACGAATGTTAACTAGCATGCACTTGTCACAAGCGGGAAAAATTTCAATCTGCATGGCACTTTACTCCAATTGGCTCATTCGCTTGCTTAAACTCAACGTTGATTCTGATTCCGCAGAACTGGTTTGGGTGTGTAAAAAGTATTTGTTGTTAAAATTCTTTTTTCATTCGGTTTTTCCAGTTACGAGTCCTTGTGTGAAGCTGATAGTTTTATTTTCATTTTGTTTAGTTCTTTTTTCGTAACAGATTTAATGTTTAGTATAGAGCTTAGAAAAATTTCGCAGTGTGAGATAGGCAAGAAGTAAGGCATGTAGCAACATCAGCACGGCAAAGGGCACGCCTTTATAGGCAAGGAAGGGCAAAATATTTTAAGTCAAGTGATAGCGATTGAGAACGATATATATATATATATATATATATATATATATATATATATATATATATATATATATGAATAGAAAGCGACAAAAGGAAAACTATTCTTAGCCAAAGCGTTTCGTGGTCTGAGGGAATTTATGAAGGCAATGATAGATTTGTCATCTTGTATTTTTTTATTCATCTTCCTCTACAGATAAAAACTATCAGAAAATAATTTGCATACATACAAACACACGTGAACACACACACACACACACACACATATATATATATATATATGTATGTATGTATATGTATATATATATACATATATATATATATATATATATATACACACAATCTACTGGAGTCTCCCCCGTCGTTTTCGACTTATGAGGGAACATGTACTGATTTCTTAGAACCGAACTCTCAGACAACTCGTATATATGATTTGATTCTGTTGGTGAAATCTTGTGTCGAATCGACCATAAAAGGTTGTATAACAGGGCAGTGAAGAGAAAAAATGGATTCATACATTTCACAAAAGTATTTGAACGTAAGGAGCCCGACGGGAAGTCGAACCCGGCTCTCCGATTCCTTAATCCCACCCGCTATCCATTTACGTGTTTTCGCACGTGTTTGCGCACGTGGCTGTGTAGCGAAGCTTAAACATACATTGAAATAAGGATACTGAAATATGGTCATTTTATCGATAAAACGCGGGTATCAATAATTTCCCAAAGGCTGTCGGAACCCAACATAAGATTATTGATGTTGATTTCACTGACAATATCCTCAATAAACCAGATGTTAAAAGGAATTTCATCTTCGTTTCGACTTAGCTATCATTTTTCAATATTTTTTCGCTTTCTGTTTATATAAGTACAATGTTTTTATATACATCTATTTTCAGCTTTTTTAGAAAGTACGTGCCAAAGTTTATTGGATACTGTCCCAGAAGCGTGTAAGATGATGCATCGATTGCTTTACTATTACTGCAGAATGTAGTGATTCTGAGTAATATTCTCTACGGCATTTACTGTCTGTGTCATCCGATACGGAAAAAATGCTCGAATATAATTGATGCTTGATGTGTAATCGTCTCTTACATCTAAAAAGTTCGTATTTTCTGTCTGTAATTGGTCTTATATATATATATATATATATATATATATATATATATATATATATATATATATATATATATATATATATATATATATATATATATATTTTTCTGTCTGTAATTTGCATTATATTTATATATATATATATATATATAGATAGGTAGATAGATAGATAGATAGATATATTGTGTCACTAACACACAAAATAAAGAGAATATCTAATATCGAGAATATTTAACATCAAAAAACATGAGAAAAATACATTTCTTTTATTAATAGGTGGAAATATCCACTCTTTGCCTGATGAAGGTCGCGAGACCGGAAACGTGTGTAGCAAATTTAAAATAAAGCATCATATATGACTTAAAAAATCCATATTAGAACCAAAAACGTTAGAGATTTCCGTCTCTTTTTTATTGTACACACTGTTCTTTCGTTGGAAATATTATAACTTCTTCGTTTATATATATATATATATATATATATATTACTTCCAGTACATTCAGCATCTGTCCATAGGACATCTTGCATCTTTCTGTTTAGGAATTACATGGCGGTTGCGTCTTTCTGCTTAAACAGCTTTGAGTAGAAATATCAGAGCTACTAGGAAAGATCATTCATTGTGTCGTGAAGATGTTTTTTACATTTATGTCTACTATACTTCGATATATTGAATGCTTCTCGAGGCGGTGTAATGGTTTGCAAGCTTGAACGATTACCACTGAGTAGTGAGGTAGATCCTCACCTAGTGCGCCTTACTTTCGGTCTTGTGCCACATCTAAGCTACGCTTGGAAAATTACTACTTCAATGTTGCTGTCAAATCTTGTCTGGTGCTTCTAGTATGAATTTAGAAATTCTTCATAATATTCAAACAAGAATCTGCAGTTTTGTCGGTACTGAGCTGGCATCTCGTCTTCCGTCGCTTTCCCACCGCAATAACGTATCTTTCTATCCTATAAATACTTTAATGTTAATTCTTCTGCTGACCCTACCTCTAAAGTACCTCACCTTTGCGCATTTAACATCAGTGCTAGATTGACAGGTAAGTGTCTGATTTTACAGCTATTAGGTTGGTGCAAATATAATTTCGTTTTCTCAAATAGTAATATATGTTAGAAAACGAAATTATTTTTGCACCAACCTAATAGATGCCCCCGTAAGGATTATACTAAGTTCCTTCTCTTGCACTAGTGGCTTCTGCAACGCTTCTCCGGCCTCTTCCTTCTCAATCAATTTTGATCTTTAAAAATTTAAATGCAATTTCAGTCATTAACGTCTTTTTTTTTATAATTCTGGTTTCTTTATTTCCTTTTCTAATTAATAATGATTTTCTTTTTGTCATATATTTGCGACGATGTAACTCCTTGCGTCTTTGTGTTTTTATTCCCTTGCTTGGGGGGAAATAAAAAATGAAAAAGGTTTTTTTTCAAAGTTCTTATGGAAATTACGTAAGCTCTCTGAAAATATTAATCAGTAAATATCGCTTTTCGTTCTACGTTTTCTGTGATTGCATTGTGTGTTATAACCAGAGATTCTCTATAGGTTTTTTTTATAATAAATTCCAGCTTGAGTGACTCTCGAAATTTGTACTGAGACTTCATGAAGAGTTAAAACATCTGTCCATGGAGACGTCCAAGCGGAAATACGTTTCGCTATGTAAAATGTGATCCCCAATGTTTGCATGGACTTATTCTCAGTATTTACACATGCATAAGATGCTTTACATCTACATATGATTCTTAATATCTACAGATGAGTCTTTTTGCCCACATATGAGTCTCTGTATCTACATATGATTCTTAATATCTATAGATGAGTCTTTATGCCTACATATGAGTCTCTGTATATACATATGTTTCTTAATATCTACAGATGAGTCTTTATGCCTACATATGAGTCTCCGTATCTACATATGATTCTTAATATCTACAGATGAGTCTTTATGCCTACATATGAGTCTCTGTATCGACATATGATTCTTAATATCTACAGATGAGTCTTTATGCCTACATATGAGTCTCTGTATCTACATATGTTTCTTAATATCTACAGTTGAGTCTTTATGCCTACATATGAGTCTCTGTATCTACATATGATTCTTAATATCTACAGATGAGTCTTTATGCCTACATATGAGTTTCTGTATCTACATATGTTTCTTAATATCTACAGATGAGTCTTTATGCCTACATATGAGTCTCTGTATCGACATATGTTTCTTAATATCTACAGGTGAGTCTTTATGCCTACATATGAGTCTCTGTATGTACATATGATTCTAAATATCTACAGATGAGTCTTTATGCCTACGTATGAGTCTCTGTATCTACATATGTTTCTTAATATCTACAGATGAGTCTTTATGCCTACATATGAGTCTCTGTATCTACATATGATTCTTAATATCTACAGATGAGTCTTTATGCCTACATATGAGTCTCTGTATCTACATATGTTTCTTAATATCTACAGATGAGTCTTTATGCCTACATATGAGTCTCTGTATGTACATATGTTTCTTAATATCTACAGGTGAGTCTTTATGCCTACATATGAGTCTCTATGTACATATGATTATAAATATCTACAGATGAGTCTTTATGCCTACATACGAGTCTCTGTATCTACATATGATTCTTAATATCTACAGATGAGTCTTTATGCCTACATATGAGTCTCTGTATCTACATATGATTCTTAATATCTACAGATGAGTCTTTATGCCAACATATGAGTCTCTGTATGTACATATGATTTTAATATCTACAGATGAGTCTTTATGCCTACATATGAGTCTCTGTATCTACATATGATTCTTAATATCTACATATGAGTCTTTATGCCTATATATGAGTCTCTGTATCTACATATGATTCTTAATATCTACAGATGAGTCTTTATGCCTACATATGAGTCTCTGTATCTACATATGATTCTTAATATCTACAGATGAGTCTTTATGCCTACATATGAGTCTCTGTATCTACATATGATTCTTAATATCTACATATGAGTCTTTATGCCTACATATGAGTCTCTGTATCTACGTATGATTCTTAATATCTACATATGAGTCTTTATGCCTACATATGAGTCTCTGTATCTACATATGATTCTTAATATCTACAGATGAGTCTTTATGCCTACATATGAGTCTCTGTATCTTAAATATCTACAGATGATTCTTTAATATCTACAGATGATTCTTTATGCCTTCATATGAGTCTTTGTATCTACATATGTTTCTTAATATCTACAGATGAGTCTTTATGCCTACATATGAGTCTCTGTATCTACATATGATTCTTAATATCTACAGATGAGTCTTTATGCCTACATATGAGTCCCTGTATCTACATATGTTTCTTAATATCTACAGATGAGTCTTTATGCCTACATATGAGTCTCTGTATGTACATATGTTTCTTAATATCTACAGATGAGTCTTTATGCCTACATATGAGTCTCTGTATCTACATATGATTCTTAATATCTACATATGAGTCTTTATGCCTACATATGAGTCTCTGTATCTACGTATGATTCTTAATATCTACATATGAGTCTTTATGCCTACATATGAGTCTCTGTATCTACATATGATTCTTAATATCTACAGATGAGTCTTTATGCCTACATATGAGTCTCTGTATCTACATATGATTCTTAATATCTACAGATGAGTCTTTATGCCTACATATGAGTCTCTGTATCTACATATGTTTCTTAATATCTACAGATGAGTCTTTATGCCTACATATGAGTCTCTGTATGTACATATGTTTCTTAATATCTACAGATGAGTCTTTATGCCTACGTATGAGTCTCTGTATCTACATATGATTCTAAATATCTACAGATGAGTCTTTATGCCTACATATGAGTCTCTGTATCTACATATGATTCTAAATATCTACAGATGAGTCTTTATGCCTACATATGAGTCTCTGTATCTATATATGTTTCTTAATATCTACAGATGAGTCTTTATGCCTACATATGAGTCTCTGTATCTACATATGATTCTTAATATCTACATATGAGTCTTTATGCCTACATATGAGTCTCTGTATCTACGTATGATTCTTAATATCTACATATGAGTCTTTATGCCTACATATGAGTCTCTGTATCTACATATGATTCTTAATATCTACAGATGAGTCTTTATATCTATATACGAGTCTCTGTATCAGCATATGATTCTTAATATCTACAGATGAGTCTTTATGCCTACATATGAGTCTCTGTATCTACATAAGATTCTTAATATCTACAGATGAGTCTTTATACCTACATATGAGTCTTTATATCTATATATGTTTCTTTATATCTATAAATCATTCTTTATATCTACATATAATTCTTTATACCTACATATGAGTTTTATGATTCATTATACCTGCATATGATTCTTTATACCTACATATGAGTCTCTGTATCTACATACAATTTTTTTATACCTACATATGAGTCTTTAAATCTACATATGAGCCTTTATATCTATATATAATTCATTATACCTGCATATGATTCTTTATACCGACATATGAGTCGTTGTACCTACATATGCGTTTTTATATTTACATGGTTTTATATCTACATATGATTCTTTTTACCTCCATATGAGTGTTTGTCCCTACATATGTGTATTCATATTTACATATGATTCATTATACCTACATATGATTCTTTATACCTACATATGAGTTATTATATCTACATATGATTTTTTATACCTACGTATTAGTCTTTATACCTACATATGATACTATATAGCTAGAGCAGACACTTCGGAGTGGATTAATGGTCAGCAAACCTCTCTCGCTAGAATTCTTATGACTGAATAGTAAGATTGATCTTCACGGGTACCTCATACTTTAAGCCTTTTGCCACATCTAAGATACTCTGAAAGAATCACTATATGAACTCTTGTTGACTGATTTGAAAAGTTCACGTATCAATGTTAATGCTGTTTTCATACGATGTTGTTACCCCCTCCAAGGCCAAAGAGTCTCAGAGATGAATATGATGAGACTTGTAGCAAAAGTGACTTGCTTCTAGTGAAGGACGCTGGGAATAATATGGACGGATATTTTGAGAATCTCATAAATATAGAATACCATAAAACTATATTTTTATCATATGACATCCTTGCTCGTTGTTTTGAACAGGGTTTAACCGCTGCTTCCTGTTCAGTATTGTGTTTCCGGTTCCTTCTAAATTTTATTTTATACTCTTTCCCTTAGGGTGTTATCGTCATACTTTGAGGTGAATTGATCTCTATATCCCTTTTCTCCTCTGTATTTCTCTCTCACTCTTATTAACGTATTGCTCTTCAATTATGAATTGAGCTCTCCTGACGTATTTCGTATAGAAAACGTTAAAATTTCGCTTTCTCTCTGCCGCGGAACTACTGCCTTGGAGGTAGGATCTCTGACTGATGACAAATCGGTCGGGTTTCGATCCTAGCTTGAAGCAATCGGACGTCTAACCACACTGATGAGCTGCGATACAACGAAACAGTAAGTCTGTGGATGACTTTTATATATATATATATATATATATATATATATATATATACACTGTACGATGGATAAATTGTCGTCTACAATGCAAAACATAAAATAATACTGATATATCATTTTAGCGGATATATTTACCAAAATTACACAAAAATAGCTTGAGATACTAAAGAGCAAAATGAATTCAAGAAAATCGCAATTGGCTTCAACCACGGCTTCCAGACGATTTCGGACTCTCCTGCATCTCTTCTGGACGGTCTCCCTGATTAAGTCTGTGAATGTTGTCGTAATCCTTGACATCAGTTCATCTTTGGTGTTACATGGAATTTTGTTGGTCTCTCGCTTAACACAATAATCAAAGGGGCAGTCTGGGGAATTAGATGTGCAGATGTAAAGGTTGATGTGATCGTCGAAATTGTTTGAGCGCCATGATTGGGTTCTCCTGATTGTATACCATGGGGAAGTGTTAAGTTGCCAGACATAATGTCATCTAGACACCACCCAGTTGGCATAGGGTATCAGTACCGCCTCAAAGTTCGATGTATGCCTCCTTGTTGGGTCTGAGGCCGGTGGGAAGACGAATGTAGGGATAACGTCACCATCCCTATAGATCACTTCAAACACCTCCGAAGTCATCTTTTGATTCTTACAGAACATTACAAATCCTCTGTACTATCCTCAGATTGAAACCCAATCACTCTGAAATGTTTGTATTGGCACGAATTCCAAGCAGTAAATCAAATTTCTGACGGAGTGAATTGCGTCATGGTGCTCTTTTTCTCATGGACGGAGCCCAACTGACCATACTATAATGTGCAAACAACTCGCATGCGCGACATTAAAAATATCATATGGCAATAATTTACTCATCGCAACATATATATATATATATATATATATATATATATATATATATATATATATATATATAGAAATGGACAAGGTCCGGACAATTTATTTATTAAAAGACATTTAAGTTTAACGTTGTTATTTTATAGATACAAGTATTTAAGCAAATGCTCTGTTTATGATAAAAGTATTAAATAAAATTTTCCGTTGAATGTCAAAGAAATTTTTCGGTAGAAAATATTCGTTTCTTTGACAAAAGAAAATGAATACTGTTTTCATAAACAGATGCAATTAAATACTTGTATCTATAAAATAACAACGTTAAACATAAAAATGTCTTTAATGAATATATATATATATATATATATACGGTGCGATGAGTTATTACCATATTATATTTTGAATATCTGTGTGTGTGTGTATGAATATATGCATATATACCAACGACTTTCCATACTTCATACTTCTCCAATTCACTCTCGTATGGTCATGTTTGACGTCATGAGATGCGGTGCGATTTTCGCTTCTAGCGTCTTATATTTATGTGTTTATCGTTGCTTACAAATCATCTATGTAAACAATGACAGACTATCATCACTGTCTTGTCCGTATATTGCTTAATATGTTGTAATTGACATCTTTGATAATGGCTTATGTAAGCCGAAAGCTTAGATTGTGCTAAAAAAATATGGATCAATATTGTGAATTTCTTTCTTCGTTCAACGATAATGTTATTAAACTTATCAGACGTTACGAAAAAAAAAAAAAAAATTTACATAAAATAAACAGACAACACTTGTCTATAGTATTTACTGAAACGTGATTGAATGAAAAAGATGCTGCCTAAATACACACAATATATACATACATTCATACATATATATATATATATATATATATATATATATATATATATATATATATATATATATATATATAATAGATAGGAAAAGACAATATTTATAAGGCATTTTTAAAAGCAAAAGCTAAAATAAAAACAACCGGTTTCGTTCCAGGACTTATCAAGTTTATTTATTCTGGTAATTTAAAAAACCGTGTAAATTAGTTTTTAATTAATGAATGTAATCGAATGGGGGGAAAAAGTTATGAATTTCAAGAAACTAGAGTCCAATAACATTCAGACCCAGCAAGCATTCCCTCTGTTTACAAAGGGAAGGCTCATGGGATCTGATATACAATGACTCTAGAACCTTGAGGTGAAATGTGAAGTGGGACCTAGATAAAATTATAAATCGGTCACCACTAAAATTTTCCACTCATTTATATATATATATATATATATATATATATATATATATATATATATTTTTAAATTGAAATTAAGATACTTTTAGTAAAAGACCATATTCACCTACGAATTTTAACTTTAAAATTCGCAGGATTTTTCATTGTGTTTATTGTATGAGTTTTTAGTGCACCCAAAACGCTACAATTTGATACGATGAGAAATACAGTGTAGAAGTACACTACAAACTGATACCATAAATAATTTGAATGATCCTGCGAATTTTAAAATTAAATTTCGTAGGTGAAAATGGTCATTTACTGAAGGTATCTTAATTCCAATTGTAAAGAAAATTTGCTCTGTTTATTGAAAATAAACATTGAGCGCTCTTTTCTGAGTCAGTTTTGTGTTGTGTTTATAGGACTCGCCTGGATTATACCAACGGATTACTACACACACACACACACACACACATATATATATATATATATATATATATATATATATATATATATATATAAACTGAAAAGTAGTAATTTGATCGATTTGTTTTTACGGATTATCAATCCATTGTTGATTATTTAAAGCCGAAACATAGTCCGGATTGTGGAAGGTTTATTAAAGTGTCCCATGTTCTCAAGTTTCTATCATTTAAGTTGAATGAACCCAAAACGGCGTTTTTAGCTTGATTGAACCATAAGCATATTATCCCCAAAATATCTATCATCTGGAAAAGTTAATGTCTTATATTAATGTTTTCAAAGTGCGAAATTGGAGTCAAAGAGAAATGTCTAATGCAATCGGTACTTCACTGGGCTGATCATGTTGTGTGCATGGTTGATGAAAGTGGCCTTAAATGTCCTCAACTGAATAACAGTTCTTGGAAGTTGGGAAAAACACTTCTGGAGTAGAAGGCCAAATTAAGCAAAACGTAATTTGTATTAAAATCGCCCTGTCGTGCATTGACTAAGTGGCTTCTGATCGTTTCATGTGTAGGCGTCGACGCATAAATGGCAAATACAACTTTTGAGTGTTCATTCCTTGAACATTTACGTGTTACAAAGTAGAATGCCCAACATTGATATAATATCTGTTCAGGCTTTACAAAGGGGTAACCTTAATCGTGCTACACGTGGAATGATACGCGGTTTCAAGCCGGCCTTAAAATGGATCGAACGCAAAAACAAATTTAGGACAGAACATTAAGGTCGAGCCACGCTGTTTAACTCACATACTTCCCAATCCACGGAAAATTCAATCACCCTGCAACATACACACACTCACATAGATATAGATACAGAGAGAAAGGGAGCGAGAGGCATACAAAGACAGAGTGTGTGACAGAGAGAAATAGAATGCGTGAGATAGAAAAGAAAGGGAGGGAAAGAGAGTGCCAAAAAGAAAAAAAAAAGAGTCTTTTGGAGTTAAAAGAATGGGGAAGGAAGGAGTAAGTGAGATAGAAATAAAGGAGAGTGTTTGAGAAACAAAAGAGAAGGGCGTAGTTTGTGAGAGAGAGAAAAATAATTGTGTGAGAGCGAGAAAATAGAGAGTATGAGAGAGAAAATAAAGAGAGAGTGAAAGAGAAAAACTGAGGGGGGGATTTTCAGAGATAGAAATTAGAGGGAGAGGGAAAGTGAGTGTGAGAAAAAGAAAGTAAGAGGGGGAGTGTGAGAGAGACATTATATTGCGAGGGGAACAGGAGAGTGATTGGAAAGAGAGGGAGAGGAGTTTGAGTGAGATAAATGAAAGGGAAAGGGGTGTAAGAGAGATACTAGAGGGAGGGAGTGTGGAAGATATATGGAGAAGGGGTGTGAGAAAATGAAAAAGAGAGGCAGGGTGTAATAGAGAGAGAGAGAGAGAGACAGAGAGTAAGAGAGAGAAAATTGAGAGAATGAGATAAATACAGCCGGTATTATGAGAGAGATATATAAAAGAGATGGAGGGGGAAATGGAGCGTGAGAAAAAGAAAAAAAAAGAGGGTTTATGCGAGAGAAAAGATTGTAAGAGTGGGTGAGAGGAAAGAGAGGGAGAGGTAGTGTGAAATAGGTGACAGAGTGGGAGAGGGGCATGAAACAAAAGATGAGGGGTGAGTGAGAGAGATACAATCGAGCTACAGGGGTGTATGAGAGAAAAGTGACGGATTGGGGGTATGTGTGAGAAAGAACGGAGATTGAATGTGAGAGAGAGAGAACAGTGAGCGAGCGAGAGAGGGTGAGAGAGAGTGAGAATGGATATTTGCGCAAGTGAATTTTATATGAGCACATCATGATTCCCTGATTTCCACGCCCGTTGACTTATTGGTTGTGGCTTTTAGTTTATTTCATATCATATAGCTAACAGCTAATTTGCACATATGAGATCGAAAGTAGTATTTATGGATTTCTCTTCACCTCAAACAGCTTTTCATTTCTCATCCTTATAATTTTTTTTTTTTTTTTGGTGATGTTGGTGGTGGGGAAGAGGGTTGCGGGTTTGCTGAAGAAGCACGAGCCGCGGTTTCCTTTCGTCAGTTGGCAGATGCCGACTTACGATATATCGATCGGTAATAATCGAAGCTAATCGAATTTGACCAGATTAATACGTACACGCATAAAGTCTATCAGATTAAGGTGATCGTTTGCGAAGGCAGTAAGAAAGAGAAAAAAAAAAACACACACACACACACAAAAAAATTGTTTATAAGTTGCGCATGCGCACCCGGAAACGGAAGTCAACATTGGCGTATATGCAAACGTGTTATTGAACCGCTTATAAAAAAAAAACGAAAAGAAAAACATGGAGATTTTTATGTTTCTGTGCCGCATTGATTATAATATTTTGGCAGACGGATCTCAGTATCTATTCTGACTATTTATGTATACAGGGAAATTTTGTACATTTTATGACAAATATAGATATAAACGCAGATAATATACAGAGAATCATATATCTAAATTTATATATATATATATATATCGTGTAGTTAAGCACATGGAACGAATGTGCCAGATTCCATCTTGCACATTTATAAATCTACATCTTCGTCTGTGCATTGAATATTGCTGTCATATCTGGTCTGGTGCTCCTGATATATATAACGAGATTCTCGACAATATCTAAAAACGCTTCTTTAATGTTATCGATGCTGAGCTATCATCTCGGCTTCAGGCACGTTCCAAGCTCCTTGACCAGATTGTCCGCTGGCTTTCCTATTAATTTTTCATGGCAAGCTTTCTCCCTGCGTACCTCGATCGCTTGAATTTAAATCGGCAACCAGGTCCCGTCGTTTGACTGTTGAAATAGCTCTATGTAACCGCAAGTTCTATGCTGCTAGTTCCTTTTCTCGCACTTCTCGGCTGTGGAAATCTCTTCCGGGGTCCTGAAACCTGTTCTTTTGTTGTCCTTTCTCTTCATTCTCACTGTCTGTACCACCTTGAATCTTAGTGATATTATCTCCTTGCTTTGAGGTAAAATGAATAAAAAATAAATAAAAATGTTTTAGCATCTGTTATGTGTCATTCCGTAGCCTGAATGAAGCCGCGGAGCAGTAACAGACCTATGAGATAATCTGGCATCCAAGAGGGAGCTAATGTTTGCGGTGCAACTTTAAAAAAAAAAAATTGTTCTTGTTCTTCGGTACCAGCATCACAAAGAAATCGTTATTGAACCTGGTTTAGCAGAAATATATATATATATATATATATATATATATATATAACGTCAACCACAGACAGACTGTTTCGCAGCTCATCAGTGTGGCTAGACATCCGGTTGCCTCTAGCTAGGATCGAAAACCGACTGAATTGGTGTCAGTCGGAGATTCTAAACATTAAGCCGTCGTTTTAGAAACACGCCCAGTGACCGACAGTGACTCAATTCGCACCTGCGAAGAGTCTCGCTATATAGCTATAATAGTCACTGTTTACCAACCCACACCTCGTCCCCAGAGAGCTCATCTGATGTGTGTGTGTGTGTGTGTGTGTGTGTGTGTGTGTGTGTGTGTGTGTGTGTGTGTGTGTGTGTGTGTGTGCGTGAAGAAAAATATATAGAGAAAAAAAAATCCGAATACGCAAATATGTCGATTTAATGTTATTTCAATGTCGACGTCAGACGTTTCGGTCTAGTAGACCTTCTTCAGGACATAGTAATTAAAACATAATTAATATTAGACGATATCCAAGTCGACATGAAAAGACGATAGACGTAAGTGTAAGACTAATCAAAACAGAATAACTGAAATTTTTAAGATCAACGTTCCCTTTCAATATGATCACGCCGGCGTCACGTATTCCTAAAATAGAGTATATTTTAAATGAAAAAGAATTTTATTTTAATTTAAAATTTATAAGTACGTTTGTCGAGCATTAATCTTGCTAGAAAATGGGAAATATTAAAGAAGCCGGGTCTAGTATTGCATATTCAGACTTTTGTTTTCCATATATTTTCTTCATACTGTCGGATCTATATCCATATTTGCTTACACACACACACACACACACACACACACACACACACACACACACACACACACATATATATATATATATATATATATATATATATATATATATATATATATATATATAGAGAGAGAGAGAGAGAGACAATAACAACACAACAGAAAAAAAAAATTAGGATGTCACTAAAATTAACCGGTGGTGTTGACAAGAATGTACATCTAGACTGGTAACTAATCTTGTTTTATATGCCATGACTATTCAAGGTATGTGAGATTATGGCTCTCCACAATATCCTTTTTTATTACAAATACCTTTTGACCGTTTGCTATCATTCTTTGCTCCGGTTTTTCTAGACACTTACTCAAACCCAAATAAACATTTTTCTTTTGCCTCCAATATGTCGTCTTCGTCCTAAATACTCTACTCTCTCGTTTCCCGTTATATTGCCACGTCTGATCTGCTTCACCCTCATACGTCGAATTCGGCGGGAGGGTCGATATATATATATATATATATATATATATATAATAGCTATATATATATAATAGCTGGCCACTTGTATTCGAGGATACCCATCTACTAGGGCGGCTAGCCAAAACCTATTTCAGACTTTCGGTCAGGGACATATTTTTTGTTTGTTCAGCACCCACAGAGTCAACCTGTGGATTATATTGCATCTATGCTGAGCAGACCTTAGTTACAGTTTCTGGGAGAGAGCTTGTTATCTAGCATGTTCAACAAGATGAACAACGCCAGCAGACTCAAAGCCTCGGATGAAACACGTTACAGTAAATTCCTTAATACTGTTCTTGATATATATAAACATATATCGTTATCTAATATATATATATATATATATATATATATATATATATATATATATATATATATATATATATATATTAAGACATTTTATGTTTATACATTCTTTTTATAGATACAAATATTTAAGTAACTGCTCTGTTTATAATGGACAGAATTAAACAACATTTACCGGCCTGAATGTCCGATAAATTTTCGTAGAAAATATTCGTCCTTCGACAGGATTCGAACCTGTATCCTATATGGAACCGTCATATAACCTGACGAGACTTTTAACCGATTCGGCCTCAGAGGGTCGTTCGGTTAGCACGTCAATGCGATAATGCCACTAAAACTCATCCTAAACATGAAACTATTGAGTAATCTCTACTCTTACTCACTCAAAAGGCAAGGAAGGAGTATGAACTGGACGATAGCCAAACCTTTCTGTTCACACACATACACACACACACACACACACACACATATATATATATATATATATATATATATATATGTGAGGGTTCTTTGTGTATTTGTACGTGCACTTGGATTTGTGCAACTCTGGAATCGAAGCTTCTCCCACAGAAAATATCTCATATTTTTCAGATTAATGTCAAGCTGAAACACAATGCAGTCTCTTGGAAGTCGTTGGACCAGTGACACGGACAAATCGAAATTCTTTTAACGACTTTGATACAGCGTTTCCACCGAGATGCCAACCACTTCACCGACAGTCGGCTTCAATTACAAGTCGCCATTATATGCACAGCTTCTTCGCATTCACGGTGTCCGTCGAGTTGAATTGTCTGCATTGCCGGAGATTTATTTCATGCCCCTCAATCATGCAAGAGAAGTAGAAACAGTGAGCGTCACGAATAGAATAGAGGCGACAACAGACATACGAAGGTATAAAAGGAGAGAATAAAAGCAAGTTATTATAGGAAGAATATTATCTGGCAGTAAGAAAAAAAAGTTAAAAGATGCCGGGGAAAGAAAAGAGAGACGATAAAATAAAGCGGCATTTTCAGAGGGTTAAGACTAAGAGAAATAAAAGGAGAAAAGAGAGCAGCACACATCTGGAAATAATGAAAATATATTGAAAAAAGCCTCAGGTCATAATCTGTTATTATATATATATATATATATATATATATATATATATATATATATATATATATAGATAGATAGATAGATAGATAGATAGATAGATAGATATAGATATAGATATATGAAGAAAAATATACGGAGAAAAAAAACAAAAATCCTAATATGCTATTATGCTGTTTTAATGTTAATATAATGTCAACGTCGGACGTTTCGGTCTAACAGACCATCTTCAGGACATATTCATGAAACATAACTAACATAGACCATATTCAATTCAACATGAAATAGAGGATTTACATAAAAGCAAGACCAATCCAAACCGATAATTGTTTTTCCGTATATTTTTCTTCATACTGTCGGATCTATATCCATATATTTGCTTACATATATATATATATAAATGTCTATAATTTCTATAATTGGTAACAGAAGCCATTGGTTTATACCAACGGCTTTCCTTATTTCATTCTCCAGTTCACTCTCGTGTAGTCATGTGTGACGTCATGAGATGCAGTGCGATTTTCGCTTCTAGCGTCTTATATGCGCGTGTTCATCGTTGCTTAGTGATCCACTATGTAAACTAAACAATGACAGACTATCATCACTGTAGTGTCCGTATATTGTTTGATATGTTTGTAATTACATCTTTGATAATGGCTTGATAAGCCGAAAGCTTAGATTATATTAAAAAATAATGGATAAATATTGTGAATTTCTTTTTTCGGTTAATGATAATGTTATCAAACTTATCAGAAGATACGAAAAAATTTTACATAAAATAAATAGACAACACTTGTCTATATTATTTAATGAAACGTGTATAAATGAAAATATGCTGCCTAAATACACACAATATATATATATATATATGCCTAAATACACACAATATATATATATATATATATAGAACATATTATATTTAATATATATTTCATATGACACGTCTTTCCAGACAGTGGCGATCACGGCTCTCTCCTGGTTACCTGCAATACCCCGGAAGCCAAACAAGTTACCTTCGATCATCGCCGATGGGACCACAATCTATCACCAATCACAATGAATAGATATTCTCTCAGGGAGGCACAGTGCCTTGGACATTTAACTCAGCCGAGATCTCAAGTGGAGCGTGTACATATGATCCATCGCTAAAGATGATAGAAAAATGGGCGGTTTGCTGTACTACTTTACTAATTTCTTCACTCTTTCTATCCTCTACTTTACAAAAGCCAGATGAGGCCGAAAATTGAATACTGATGCCATATATCGATAGGGTTCAAAACCGGCTTCGTGTCCTTGTAGGTGACGAATTCTTTTCAACTCTGCAACCCCTTTCTCGGAGACGAGACGTCGCAAGCCTCTCACTGCTCTACCGCTAATTCCAAGGTGATTATTCAGATAAACTATACTCGTTCCTTCCACCAATTGTAACCTTCACGGTCAAGGCCCGTCATGCCACGATCATCCTCTTCATATCCCCCCCTCTCTGATGAGATGTAAGTTCCATTCAGATAGGTTCTTCCCACGAACTGCTACCTTGTGGAACTGTATCCCAAGAAGTTGCTTTCCCGATTTCTACAAACTTAATCTGTTCATGTCTCGGGTCAACTGTTATCTTCCGCACATAGCAGTCTACCTCGAGTGTCCCCAGGGTATTGTACAGGATGAACCACGCTGTAGAAATACAGAGCATGTGACGCACCAATCTGCGTATCAGTGATCACTTCACCTACACAACTTACAAAATGGTAAGGGCATTTTTGGTTATCTTACACATTCACCAGAATGTCTCCTATTGAGTTACCTTTGTAAGAGTACGACCTAAGCAACAACATTAAATGTTCTCTGTACTTTGCGAAGATAGTATCCACTTGTCACGAAGCTTCATAATGAGGACAGATAAATGAACATTTAATTTCATTTGTTAATGAACGAAATTATAAGAACACTTCTCTACCAAAAATAAAGTTTTACTCTGAGGCAAGCATGTGAACAGGTGTTTTTGCTTATTTTTATGTGGTGAATTCAAATTCCTGAACAGTTTTGCTTTATTACAATTAGTTTCTTTGTTGTTTTTTGTATCATATTTTTTTTATTATACTCCATATAAATTCAAAATATAATGTGTTTATTTTTGTCTATTACAAAGGCATATAACAGAAAAATAGCATAGATATTGAATATTGACGGAACTAAATTGCTTATATAATACCATATAAATAATAATAGCTGGCCACTCGTATTCAAGGACACCCGTCTATTATGGCGGCTAGTCAATCCCTATTGCAGACTCTCGCTGAGGCACATTTTTTTTCTGTTTGCTCAACACCCATAGAGCCAACCTGTGGTTTAGACTGCAACTATACTGAGCAGACCTTATTTACAGTTTCTGGGAAAGAGCGTGTTATCTAGAATGGTCAACACCAATCTGAACAACACCAGCAATCTCAAACTCTCGGTCTCGATGTTGTGCAACTTCGTGCTAGCGCAGCTATCAACGGCCCCAGGTGCTCAGTCTACCTAATTACCCTCGCACGGCTTGGGTCAATACGTGGTATGGTTTTAAGGCACTATCCTAAGGTGCCGCACGCTGGAATCGTCCCGACTTTAGACCGATAACATCAGGAAGTCTCCTTCCTGATAAATCGACCAAATACCATACATACACGTCCTAATGCAGCAGAGAGTCAAAAGTGAGAGTTTTGAGAAGATATTAGATTCTTAACTTCCTGTATGCCACGCAGGAGTATCCAATAGTAGTCCCCATAAGTGATGGGGACCCAGTTACCTTGTTAGTTTCTTTCCATCTGAGTAATATATGGGTGGAAACTTTCTACATGCTCATCACTCACTGCTTTGCGATGCTAATAAAAGAAGCGCATCATCCACTCAATCGGAAGACGAAATGTACCGATAAAGAACAAAAATCCTTTTATCCATTTTTCCATATATATATATATATATATATATATATATATATATATATATATATATATATATATATATATATAATATTGTTGATTGATTCTATGCGTGATTATTTCTTTGTATATAAATTATATGCTGCCTAATGTTTTATGTTTAGAAAAAAACTATCGATTCGCAGTACAAAAAAATTCCTATAAAAAAACTACTACTAAGACATAACACTATATCAATTGAACTATATACTTAGTTCATGGCATATTAACTGAAAACACTTGTAAAAATAGAATACGTGGATTTACCACATCACAAGAAAATAAAAATTCTCACTTCAAATTTTGAAAAACTTAGCGTTGCGTCTTTGCACGTTCCGATACACAACCGTCAATAATAGCAGATTCTCAGAAAAAACATCTTTCGGTTTACAAGCAATTATTTCGTCTCCAAGTTTTTGATTTTAAAGGGGAAAAAATATGCCTGAGGAAGTATAAAGGATTATTCGAAAGTACTTGCAATTTAAAAAAATATAAACTGGAAACAACAGACAACAGTTTTATAAATGAGGATCACATCACTCTATGGATTAACAGTATTTTAATGCATACATTATACACTACTAGCGATGGATGTCGCCAATAATAGCATTAATATTGCTGATTGATTCTATGCGTGATTATTTCTTTGTATATATATATATATATATATATATATATATATATATATAATATGTAGATATATATATATATATACGCTGAAGCTTTTGATATTCTTAAGTCATCGTCAGGTGTGTAGAGGCAATTGGTGAGTTTCGGAAAACTACTGAGTGTTGTGACGTAGGAAAAGTGAGTTGTGACGTAGACAAAGAGTGTTGCGACGTAAATGTGTGATGTGCTTTGTTTTACATACATTTGAGTATGCGGGCTCTTAAGACATAATTGCCTTTTAATTTAGTTTACTTGTTGTAGTATGTGTATTGCACCAAGGATCATAAATCTGTTTTTAGTATTTGATTTTTTCTATTATTTCGTTATTGTTTTGAGTTGCTGTCTAATGTTAGTATTTTTCTTATGCTGCGTATTAAAGTGGTGCCTGATGGCAAAATGGAAATGTCTTATGGTACTATTGGAAAAAGGGATCATCAACACAAAATGCCTCTTGTTTTTAATATCATTTGCCTTAAGGACCTGTTGCTCCATAAGAGTTATAGTTTTAGAAAACTTCTCCTTTATTGCCCGCATAAAAAAGTGTGAAAAAGACGGTTTTTCTATTGACACCGGTATTATTTTAGCCTTGACAATATTCACCGTTTTAAAGTGATTAGAAATGTAATAAAACCAAAAAATTTGAAGAAAGTGAATGTCTATTAGTTTCTGTGCTTTTCTTCATCGTTATTCCTATTTCGTTTACATACGCAGATATTTACTGATTCTCACTGGACATCAAACCGTGATATCAATATTCTTATAATTTCAGTAGTATTTTACCGGGATATTTCATTGTTATATTGCATTTTGTTCATAAGAATTTACAACACAATATTAAACATACTGTATTTATTATATTGTTTATTTGAAAGAATCATTTTATTTTTACAACATCCTAAACGCTAAATGCATTAGAATGACACAGTGGAGTCTTGGATAGCGGCTCGGATTGAGGAATTGGAGAATTCCAATCGAATCTGTGACATTCAGTTACATTCTAATAACCTTGGGAAAGGTATGGATCCTCTTCTTCTCACCCTAACTTTGGGTTATATATTCTTGGATGGCAACTGGTCTACCACAGAAAAAAATAGCAACCTACTGCGGGAAAAAAAATCTGCCTCGTCAGTCATGTATTAAACGATACATGATCGCCTAAGCGTGTATCACGCATGGCACATAACTGACTGAATGCAGTTAAAACTAATTCAATGTAATATTTATCAATTACCGTTATGAAAATATTAATATGGCAAAATATTTTTATTTATAAACATTTACTACATTATTAAAATATGTGAATCAACTATAAGTAAATCTTGATAAGTTACCATTTCATAAATTTCGAATCAACTGGCAATTAGCCGATATTTTGTCAACCATTGCAATAAACATTATAATAAATATATACTGTAAATAAACAGTTTTAACTCGCTGTAATTTATTTATTTCTTATACATATATTATTATTCGTAAAGTTTTAAAACGATTTTATTTATAAGCACTCTCGGCTTGATTCGCTGTAATCTATTAATTTCAATGGCTGTATTTTCTTATCTCTGTATATAGTAATTATTGCTGGTGAAATGAAACGTAAGGGGAAGTGGGTAAAAACGGAAAACATAATTACCTTCTAAGTATCCGATGAGGGGGTGTCCACCAAAAAAAAAAAAAAAAAAGGAAAAGAAAAAATTACCCGTAAGCAGCTTAAAAAGAATTTCCACCGTTGTGATTGGCTGTTGGTCAATCTCCAATCAAACGTGAGGTTACGTGGTATATTTATAAAAGTCTGCGCAAACAAGCATTTTTTAGAGGGCGTTGCAGAGTCTGATCAGCTCTGAACGGGGGGGGGTCGATTTGGTGAGGTCAGTATGAGGTTTGAAAGACTCGTAACTGCCCTCTAGCGCTAAAAGAGCGTATATTCAAAGCAGTAACATATAAATAGTGTTTATTATTTTATAATTCTCAAGAACAAATACAATTTTTTTTATTTGTGTAGATTTTATTGCAATTCTAACAATCCCCTTTAAAAATAAGAAAACATTATTGGGGAGAGATATTTAAAGTTAAAATAATCATAGTGACCTTTTAAAGATTTGATTTTTTGCTGGTACGAAGATCCAAGTTTGCCTAGGTGTGTATGTTTTTTACTTAATGGTGAAATTTTGTAGAAAAATATCTTGTCTGATAAGATATACATTTTATAATTCGTAAAAGCATATACAAGATGGCAACTGACAGGCCGAATGATATAAAACAAAAATAACTTTTTCAAACACGTTTAATTATTATTATTTTTTTAATTATTTTATTTGGATGGAAACATTTTAAAATCCATTTTCAGAATTTTCTGAAGCTGCTGTGGCGATGCCTAAATTCAGCAAATCGACGCCGGGTAGAAGCTGATGGATTCTCATGTTTACTCCACAGCTGCGTCAGTGCACATAGTACGGTTAGGTCCACTTCCCCGAAGATTGCCGACCGATCCAGTTCTTTCAAAGCGGGCGATTAGATTCCGAATCATAGTATATAGCTAGAATGTTCTCCGATATTAAAATATTTCCGGTATTTTCTCCGAGTTTGAATGATTAACCATTCATTGCAAATTAAATTTAGTCGTTGCTGGACATCATACGTCGCCATTTTAATCTTCAAGTAATGCTCTATAACCTACAAAAAAAAGAAAGAAAAAAAAGACTGAAAACGTATTTTTGTGACTTTTTGAAATCTTCATTTTCTCCAAGTAATTTTCTATATATAATTTGGATGCAAGCCGTGAAAGCGTGTTCTCTTATTACGTTTTCCTGGACTTGCGTCTAAATTTCACCTCATGCGATTTCATGCTCTGACAGCTTATTTGCTACCAGATTTTGTCAGGTCGTCTTTGACCTTTCTCTTCGATGGCCATTAGAGAGCAAAGCGCCGAGCTTAAATCTGATTTCCTGTCGCTGGGTCTCTCATGTTGAAGCCATGTAAATCTGTGGATTTTTATCTCAAGTGACGTGTTCTTCAAGTTGGTCTTCTTCAGAAACTTCACTTTGGTGGTTTTATTTAACCAATAAATGCTGTGGTTATATGTCAAGGGCCTGTTATTGGAAGACTTCAAAAAGATTCACGTCTATCTTGATTTTGTCTATCGAAGTTTCGATATTTACTAAGTTAGATCTAAGCTGTTATGTTACGAGTTTTGTTTTTAAGCGATTTCTGCATATTTGAAAAATCGACATACGATATCCGAAATTTAGCAAGTCTTCTCCTGACATATCTCTCTCTGTTTCTGACAGAGTATTTCCCATTGTTATTTCACATTCTGTATCTCTCTATCTCTCTCTCTCTCTATATATATATATATATATATATATATATATATATATATATATATATATATATATATATAATGAAATGTGTATTTAATGAAACATGTATATATATATATATATATATATATATATATATATATATATATATATATATATATTTATACATCGTTTCATTAAATAATATAGACAAGTGTTGTCTATTTATTTTATGTAAAATTTGTTCGTAACATCTGATAAGTTTGATAACATTATCATTAAACGAAGAAAGAAATTCACAATATTGATCCATATTTTTAATATAATCTAAGCTTTCGGCTTACTTTGCCATTATCAAAGATGTAAATCACAAACATATTAAACAATATACGGACACGACAGTGATGATAGTCTGTCATTGTTTACATAGTTGATCACTAAGCAACGATAAACACGCGCATATAAGACGCTAGAAGCGAAAATCACTTGTCTATATTATTTAATGAAACGTGTATAAATGAAAATATGCTGCCTAAATACACAATATATATATATATATATATATATATATATATATATATATATATATATATATATATCAAATATGTGGTGCAGTTCAAATTATATTACAATGAATCATTCATACAAAAAGTAAATTAGTAAAGTTAATGATATAAAATGGCGAAATCCTTTCGTTAACAAAAATTGAAAGATGCGTTAACCTATCAATCACTCGATGAATGCTATAATCCTTGTTGTTTAAAATTATAAGCTGTATTAGGTCTTCCTGAAATACGCAAGTACCTTCGACTATATATTCAGTAATTTTCATGCATGGAAATTATTTTGTTTTTGGTAAAATTCAGGTAGCATTCGAAACGAAAAATTATAATGCGAATCAATATATATATATATATATCTCTTTTTAGATGTGTTATTGATAATGGAAACTTGTGAAACGTGCAGTCGCAACGTTAGAGTTGCGACTTCAATTTTATATCATTAACTTTACTAATTTACTTTTTTTTATTACTATATATATATATATATATATATATATATATATATATATATATATATATATATATGAAGAGAGAGAGTGAGAGAGGAGAGAAAAGATAGACCGATATGAGAAAAATAAAATATGGCCTGTAGTGTGGGTTGAAAACATGAAACAGACAATATATATATATATATATATATATATATATATATATATATATATATATGAATTGAGATGAGATACTATACCTATTTGCACTATTTTCATTGTTCGGGTTGTTTTCCTCACCTTTATTGTCATATTCACGACGTTTTTGCTGTTTACGTTCCGACATTCCTCTTTCGCTATATGCTGGAATTTCGAACCGGATCCTTTATTTCGTACAGCATGGTAGATTGATCTAGTTCCACATGCTATTCCTTTTCTGGATATTTCATTTTCGGTGATTTTCTTTTAAGTAACGTAAGGTTCCAAGTATTATGAACCGTGTGTACGCAATACCATGCAGCTGTGGAAAGAAATATGAAGAAAAAAGAGTCTGCTCTCTTAAATTAAGTCGGTAGGGACGCAGTAAAGAGATAAGATGAGAAGAAATAAAAATAGTCTGGCGTGGCTGACAATATATGGAGGGAAAATGGAGATCACACCTCTGTCGGATGAGGTTGATTTAATAGAGAAAGAGAACATCACTGGAAAATACGAAAACTTAAGGAATAAGCGCATATGCTAAGCCACAAAAATTTCCTAAGTCGGCATGAATAAAATATGGGAATTAATACTACAGAGTGCTAGAAAAAAAAAAAAAACAAATGGCAACAATGGCAACTAATTGTATATATATATATATATAATATATATATATATATATATATATATATATATATATATACTATATTAGACATTAGGTTTTATCAGTTTCCAAAATTCTTTCACAGATGTTTACAATGGATAAAACAATTGGTTGAAGTAAACCAGTGACTTGACCCAAAGACTTGTGAATTCAATACCTGGATTCACCATATTGTGAAAAAAAAAACTTGGAGTGTTGAGTTACTAAAGGGAATTTCCAACAGATATCACGCGAAGAAGGCCGAGGCGTACAACGGCGGAAACAACGTTAATATAGCAATAAAGATGAGGACAATATTCCGAGAATTTAAATCGTATATATATATGTATGTGTATGTGTGTGTGTGTGTGTGTGTGTGTGTGTGTGTGTTTTTGAAGAAATTATATATGAAAGAGAAAATACAACTGGAATTTTTAATATTTATTTATAGTAACTTTATCGGTTTCAAATTTCTACGATTTTCCTAAGTTAAACTGTAAGTCAAAATTCAGTCCTTTGAATTTCAAATTGAAGTGACCTCTCCTTCCAAGTCACAGAATTTTCCGATGGTATGTAGAGGTCGTGCGTTTCCCAGACTACAAAACTATCACCCCTTTCAGTCGTAGCGACCAGATTCAAAGGAATACAGGCCATTAAGTCTTAGAAGCAAGAGTTGCAGGAAAGTTGTCAGTGTTCAAACGTAACCACCTTCGAGACTCCGCTTCGGGTTTTCTGTCTGGATTTTCGATATGACCTCTTGGCAGCGCAGATTTAAAACCAGGTTTTCCTTCCACTAGATAGACTGTCTTCCTGGGCCGTCGAGGTCCATGAACCCAACGAAACTGTTTAGGAGGCGCCAGATTTCCGCTTTCGCCCGTTCTCGGGGTTGCAGCTTGACAGAGACTATTTTAGGGGCCTGTCTCGGAATGATTTTATAGACAGTGGAAGCCTGAACACACTATGACTTCTCAACTCTGACAATATTTGGAACATGTATAAATCACGCATTTAAATATTACTAGCAGTATAACCCGTCTTCGACCAGGTGTTTAATTACTGGGAATATTTGCCGATCAATTGGAGTAGTTCAAGCTAAGTCAAACACCGGAAAATAACTGCTAGTAACAACAATTGGATGCAACGGAGGCTTATCCCCAGATAGGAGATTAACAATTCTAATGGGCGGGGGGGGTGCTGAAAAGGCTTTTTTGCGCTTTCAATCTTGAAGGGAAGGAATCTCTTCCATGTACCGTCATAATAATAATATACGATAATTTTTATTTACAATATATATGTTTTTTTATAATTCTAATAATCTTTTGTGTCAGATTTCCTCTCTCTAAATCGGTTGTACGCTGTTTTTTTTTTAGAGTTATTAAGTTTTGCCTTTGATTTTTGCGCAAAGTGTAAAAATTCAGTTTTTTCGACTTATCATCTTCACGGTTGTAATTTTTTCCAGCCATTTTGAACTCAAAACCGGCACTGAAGAATGATCTATCAAACAAAAAAATAATATCGAAATAGGATGAAAACTGTGGAAATGCATATAACACATCCGATCACAGACATATACGCACATACATACGCACAAATTTTGAGAATTATAGATATAGATATACATTACGTGTTTTACATTTACACACACACACACACACACGCATTCCCCAAATTCTTAACAATTGTGGTATTTTTACAGGGTTTGTTCTAAGAAATTGTAATAAAGAAATACAAGAAAGAAAAAACTAGCAAATCAAAGAAGAATATGACTTGCATAAAAGCCCAATGAAATAATTTTTCTTTAAAGGTATACGATGATGGCAATTTCCCTTTATCTCGTGGGTGCGTTTTCATTTACATTTGGAATTGTGGTGAATCCAATAAAAGAAAATATAAATATACATAAACTTTCAGAATGATATGATTAATTTTATAAAGGTAATAACGTTTCTTAAAATGTTGTTTTTGCTCCGTTTGTACTTGTTCACGCACATACTCTCTCATACATATCCACATCCATTAAAAATGACAAAGCACAATGTTTCTTGAATGTTTTAAATATCGGTGGAAATAACATTTTTATAATTTTAAACCATAGCCAATATTCAGTAAGATCAAACATGCAAACGTATTTGCCTTGAAAGAGGAATATACAGTATATTTTTTCACTGAAAAAGAAATATATATTTTGTTTTAATTTTCAAAGGAATAAATGAGATATCAATCATCAGTGATATTATTATAGCATAACTTAATTTGTTTTTAATTATGGAACAATATTTTCATCAAAAAATGAAAACCATTTTCCACATTTCTAATGTATAAGCTTGTAGCTTGGAACAATGGTAATAATTTTTTCTCCATTATCGTAAGCATACACAAATGCTCTTGTGTTGTTTAAATGGTGAAAATAAACTTGAATCTTTTTAGTAGTGGGACATGCCTTATGATGAGCCATAGATCATTCATCCACTACTCGAAAACGGTTGTAAATGCCTGGCTTAGAGAAATAGTAATGTTATTATTCTCTAAATTTGAGATTATCCTATTCATTTTCTTTGTTCTCTAGTACAAACCAATTTTATCAAACCCTGACACTTCCTTCCTTCGAAGACTCCAAAAGGTTCAACATTCAGAAACTGGACGAAATTACTTCATTTTAGGAGGCATTTTTTTCGATTAAGGTTCCCTTTGTGATAGGCCCAAGAGCCAATTAATGTAGAGAATTGTTGTTTAAGCGTTAAGTCTAAAATATAATATGCGCACACTTCATGATATGATAACTGTTAACCCTATATTTAAAGAGAGTAAGATATTTGTGATCAGGAAAGTATTCCCGTGGGTCTCGTTTCCATAAAGTAGCGGTTCGTGGGCAGAAGGTGCCCGATCGAACCTCTTTCTTACTAATGGAATATGAAGGGAGTGGTGACGGCTCTTCATTTCGTACATAACATGGCAGGTGTTAGGTGTGAAGGGCCGCGTTGATGGAACTAAAAATATAGTCTATCAGAAAAATTTACCATGGAAATAGCGATATATTGCAAAGCGGTTATATGATGGGAACAATTCGTGATCCACAAGGCCACGGAGATGCATTTGAACTGTCGAAAACTGTAAAGATAACAGTGACCAGCTCCAGCCCCGATGTATTAGCAACACTCCATTTTTGGCCATATCTCACTCTTGTAAAGGTAGGTCTCTAACAACATTCCCGGTAACATCAGCTGTCAACTTGTCATCTACGCTGACGACACTACCGTTTAATCCTGCCTCGGTAATAAGGCCGATCACTCCGACAATGTCTATATGGAAGCTGATGTACAAAATGACCTTAAGACCGTCGTTATATGAGGTAAACGATGTTATGTCAATTTTAACGTCTCCCAAAATAAACTTTTCCCGATTAATCACATGAGAGACCACACTCAGCCGTCCATCATCATTTGTGATGGTAACCCCCAGGAAAGTTACCCGTTGTACCCTATTGGGGTAACGTTCTCAGCTGATATGAAGTGGAAATACTATATTGAATCTATTGCTAGGTCAGCTGTTAAGAAAGTCAGGTTCACTGTCTTGTGCCAGACAATTTTTCTCTCCGGACTCTATCATACATATCTGTAAGTCTACCATACGTTGCTGCCATATATAGTTAGATGTCCCTGCTATTTACATGGAGCACTTTGTTAAGATCCAAAGAAGAATTGGTAAGATTATTGGTCCTGATCCGCCGTATATTTGCCCCTCTACGCCTTTTTTATAAATGCTTTCACAGTAATTGTTTAGATGAGCTCTTCGCTATGGTATCTAGACTTTATGAATTTAAGCGCAGTAATAGACAGTCCACATGATCCCATCAATTAAGAGTTGAGCTGGCTAGATGTAGCCGTAACTTTGGAACTCGCTTCCAGATCCATGCTTTCCAGCCGATTTTAATCTGCAAAAATTTAAAAGTAATGTCAATAGCTACCAATTATCCGTCTGATTACCCTTTTCTTTTTTCAATCGTTATTAATGTTTCTGTTTCTAATTCCTCCATACCATGTAAACTCTTGCGTCAGCGTTTCTGTGTTGCCTTGCTTGGGGTGATAAAGATTTAAAAAAAAGAGAGAAGAGAGTTAATAACTGAGGAGATACTGGGAACTGGACATTTTGCAAATTTGAGGTCTGGGGTGAGCTTAAGTCCGAATAGGCGTTCAAGATGAGTAGATTAGAAAGAACTAATTGAAAGTGGCTATCGCAGATGTGAAAATAGATATGTATTAAAATAAACCTTGCCCGTGTATGGAAACGCTTTCGAAGACGAATCCAAGAAAACCAATTGAACAGAGGACGGAACACCTAACAAGACGAATTGCAGATATCCGACTAATTCAGGAATAGAAATGATTTCGAAGACAAATTATATAGAAACACCTGATGCTAGGATAGCAACACCTCTAAGGACAGATTTAAGAAAACCAACGATCCCGGGTATGGAAACGCTTTCGAAGACGAATCCAAGAAATCCAATTGAACAGAGGACGGAACACCTACCAAGACGAATTGCAGGTATCGGACTAATTCAGGTAGAGAAATGATTTCGAAGACAAATTATATAGAAACACCAGATGCCAGGATAGCAACACCTCTAATGACAGATTAAAAAAAAACCCAACGATCCCGGGTATGGAAACGATTTCGAAGACGAATCCAAGAAACCAATTGAACAGAGGACGGAACACCTACCAAGACGAATTGCAGATATCCGACTAATTCAGGTATAGAAATGATTTCGAAGACAAATTATATAGAAACAGCTGATGCTAGGATAGCAACACCTCTAAGGACAGATTTAAGAAAACCAACGAACCCGGGTATGGAAACGCTTTCGAAGACGAATCCAAGAAAACCAATTGAACAGAGGACGGAACACCTAACAAGACGAATTGCAGATATCCTACTAATTCGGGTATAGAAATGATTTCGAAGACAAATTATATAGAAACACCTGATGCTAGGATAGCAACACCCCTAAGGACAGATTTAAGAAAACCAAAGATCCCGGGTATGGAAACGCTTTCGAAGACGAATCCAAGAAACCAATTGAACAGAGGACGGAAAACCTACCAAGACGAATTGCAGATATCCGACTAATTCAGGTACGGAAATGATTTCGAAGACAAATTATATAGAAACACCTGATGCTAGGATAGCAACACCCCTAAGGACAGATTTAAGAAAACCAAAGATCCCGGGTATGGAAACGCTTTCGAAGACGAATCCAAGAAAACCAATTGAACAGAGGACGGAACACCTAACAAGACGAATTGCAGATATCCGACTAATTCAGGTATAGAAATGATTTCGAAGACAAATTATATAGAAACACCTGATGCTAGAATAGCAACACCCCTCAGGACAGATTTAAGAAAACCAAAGATCCCGGGTATGGAAACGCTTTCGAAGACGAATCCAAGAAAAACAATTGAACAGAGGACGGAAAACCTACCAAGACGAATTGCAGATATCCGACTAATTCAGGTACGGAAATGATTTCGAAGACAAATTATATAGAAACACCTGATGCTAGGATAGCAACACCTCTAAGGACAGATTTAAGAAAACCAACGATCCCGGGTATGGAAACGCTTTCGAAGACGAATTCGAGAAAACCATTTTAACAGGGGACGAAACACATACCAAGACGAATTGCATATATCCGACTAATTGAGGTACGGAAATGATTTCGAAGACAAATTATATAGAAACAGCTGATGCCAGGATAGCAACACCTCTAAGGACAGATTTAAAAAAAACCAACGATCCCGGGTATGGAAACGATTTCGAAGACGAATCCAAGAAAACCCATTGAACAGGGGACGGAACACCTACCAAGACGAATTGCAGATATCCGACTAATTCAGGTATAGAAATGATTTCGAAGACAAATTATATAGAAACACCTGATGCTAGGATAGCAACACCCCTAAGGACAGATTTAAAAAACCAACGATCCCGGGTATGGAAACGCTTTCGAAGACGAATCCAAGAAAACCAATTGAACAGAGGACGGAACACCTAACAAGACGAATTGCAGATATCCGAATAATTCAGGTATAGAAATGATTTCGAAGACAAATTATATAGAAACACCTGATGCTAGGATAGCAACACCTCTAAGGACAGATTTAAGAAAACCAAAGATCCTGGTATGGAAACGCTTTCGAAGACGAATCCAAGAAACCAATTGAACAGAGGACGGAAAAACCTACCAAGACGAATTGCAGATATCCGACTAATTCAGGTACGGAAATGATTTCGAAGACAAATTATATAGAAACACCTGATGCTAGGATAGCAACACCCCTAAGGACAGATTTAAGAAAACCAAAGATCCCGTGTATGGAAACGCTTTCGAAGACGAATCCAAGAAAACCAATTGAACAGAGGACGGAACACCTAACAAGACGAATTGCAGATATCCGACTAATTCAGGTATAGAAATGATTTCGAAGACAAATTATATAGAAACACCTGATGCTAGAATAGCAAAAACCCCTCTAGGACAGATTTAAGAAAACCAAAGATCCCGGTATGGAAACGCTTTCGAAGACGAATCCAAGAAAAAAACAATTGAACAGAGGACGGAAAAACTACCAAGACGAATTGCAGATATCCGACTAATTCAGGTACGAAATGATTTCGAAGACAAATTATATAGAAACACCTGATGCTAGGATAGCAAATAACACCCACAAGACGAATTCTAGGACAGATTTAAGAAAACCAACGATCCCGGGTATGGAAACGCTTTCGAAGACGAATCCAAGAAAACCAATTGAACAGAGGACGAAACACCTACCAAGACGAATTGCATATATCCAACTAATTCAGGTACGAAATGATTTCGAAGACAAATTATATAGAAACAGCTGATGCCAGAATAGCAACACCTCTAAGGACAGATTTAAAAAAACCAACGATCCCGGGTATGGAAACGATTTCGAAGACGAATCCAAGAAAACCCATTGAACAGGGGACGGAACACCTACCAAGACGAATTGCAGATATCCGACTAATTCAGGTATAGAAATGATTTCGAAGACAAATTATATAGAAACACCTGATGCTAGGATAGCAACACCTCTAAGGACAGATTTAAAAAAACCAACGAACCCGGGTATGGAAACGCTTTCGAAGACGAATCCAAGAAAACCAATTGAACAGAGGACGGAACACCTTCCAAGACGAATTGCAGATATCCGAATAATTCAGGTATAGAAATGATTTCGAAGACAAATTATATAGAAACACCTGATGCTAGGATAGCAACACCTCTAAGGACAGATTTAAGAAAACCAACGAACCCGGGTATAGAAACGCTTTCGAAGAGGAATCCAAAAAAACCAATTGAACAGAGGACGGAACACCTACCAAGACGAATTGCAGGTATCGGACTAATTCAGGTATAGAAATGATTTCGAAGACAAATTATATAGAAACACCAGATGCCAGGATAGCAACACCTCTAATGACAGATTAAAAAAACCAACGATCCCTATGGAAACAGACGAAAAAAAAGCCAATTGAACAGAGGACGGGACACCTACCAAGACGAATTGCAGATATCCGACTAATTCGGGTATAGAAATGATTTCGAAGACAAATTATATAGAAACACCTGATGCTAGGATAGCAACGATCCTATGGACACAGATTTAAGAAACCAACGAAGACGAAGACGAATCCAAGAAAACAATTGAACAGAGGACGGAACACCTACCAAGACGAATTGCAGATATCCGACTAATTCAGGTATAGAAATGATTTCGAAGACAAATTATATAGAAACACCTGATGCTAGGATAGCAACACCTCTAAGGACAGATTTAAGAAAAACCCGATAGAAACCAAGAGGAACGAACCGGAACGGTATGGAAACGCTTTTGAAGACGAATAGAAACAGCTAAGAAAACCAATTGAACAAAGGACGGAACACCGACCAAGACGAATTGAACAGATATCCGACTAATTCAGGTATAGAAATGATTTCGAAGACAAATTATATAGAAACACCTGATGCTAGGATAGCAACACCCCTAAGGACAGATTTAAGAAAACCAACGAACCCGGGTATGGAAACGCTTTCGAAGACGAATCCAAGAAAACCAATTGAACAGAGGACGGAACACCTTCCAAGACGAATTGCAGATATCCGACTAATTCAGGTATAGAAATGATTTCGAAACACCTGACAAATTATATAGAAACAACCTGATGCTAAGGATAATAGAGGACGGAACACCTCAAGACGAATTGCAGGTATCCGAGGGTACAGAAATTTAAAAAAACCAATAGAAACCCCAACGATCCTGGGTGGAAACGATAGGAAACGCAGATTTCGAGAAAGACGAATCCAAGAAAACCAATTGAACAGAGGACGGAACACCTTCCAAGACGAATTGCAGATATCCGACTAATTCAGGAAGACAAATTATAGAAAACCTGATTTCGAAGACAAATTATATTTAAAAACACCCCGATGCTAGGATAGCAAGACCCAATTAAGGACAGACCTTAAAAAACGAATAATTCAACGAAACAAATTTCGATGCTAGGGAGGAATCTAAGGAAAAAAAATTGAACGAACCCGGGTACGGAACGCTTTTGAAGAAAGACGAATTGAACAGAGGAAAATTGACCAAATTATATAGAAACAGATGCCAGACAACACCTCTAAGAAGATTTAAAAAAACCCAACGATCCCGGGTATGGAACGATTTCGAACGAATTGCAGAAAACAATTGAACAGAGGACGGAACACCTCCAAGACAATTGCAGAAATGATTTCGAAGACAAATTATATAGAAACACCTGATGCTAGGATAGCAACACCCCTAAGGACAGATTTAAGAAAACCAACGATCCCGGGTATGGAAACGCTTTCGAAGACGAATCCAAGAAAACCAATTGAACAGAGGACGGAACACCTACCAAGACGAATTGCAGATATCCGACTAATTCAGGTATAGAAATGATTTCGAAGACAAATTATATAGAAACACCTGATGCTAGGATAGCAACACCTCTAAGGACAGATTTAAGAAAACCAACGAACCCGGGTATGGAAACGCTTTCGAAGACGAATCCAAGAAAACCAATTGAACAGAGGACGGAACACCTACCAAGACGAATTGCAGATATCCGACTAATTCAGGTATAGAAATGATTTCGAAGACAAATTATATAGAAACACCTGATGCTAGGATAGCAACACCTCTAAGGACAGATTTAAAAAACCAACGAACCCTGGTATGGAAACGCTTTCGAAAACGAATCCAAGAAAACCAATTGAACAGAGGACGGAACACCTTCAAGACGAATTGCAGATATCCGACTAATTCAGGTATAGAAATTTTCGAAGACAAATTATATAGAAACACCTGATGCTAGGATAGCAACACCTCTAGGACTTTAAGGACAGATTTAAAAAAAAACCAACGATCCTGGGTATCGGAAACGGTACGGAAAATGATTTCGAAGACGAATCCAAGAAACCAATTGAACAGAGGATTTCGAAGACGAATCCAAGGAAACACCTAAACAAGACGAATTGCAGATATCCGACCAAATTCGGGTATAAAATGATTTCGAAGACAAATTATATAGAAAACCTGATGCTGGATAGCAACACCTCTAAGGACAGATTTAAAACCAACGAACCCGGATAGAACAAGAAACCAATTGAACAGAGGACGGAACACCTACCAGGACAGATATCCGACTAATTCAGGTATAGAAATGATTTCCAAATTATATAGAAACAGATCCTGGATAGCAACACCTCCTCATTTAAAAACCAACGAAACGAAACGCTTTCGAAGACGAACCAAGAAACCAATTGAACAGAGGACGGAACACCTACAAGACGAATTGCAGATATCCGACTAATTCAGGTATAGAAATGATTTCGAAGACAAATTATATAGAAACACCTGATGCTAGGATAGCAACACCCCTAAGGACAGATTTAAGAAAACCAACGATCCCGGGTATGGAAACGCTTTCGAAGACGAATCCAAGAATCCAATTGAACAGAGGACGGAACACCTAACAAGACGAATTGCAGATATCCGACTAATTCAGGTATAGAAATGATTTCGAAGACAAATTATATAGAAACACCTGATGCTAGGATAGCAACCCCCTCAGGACAGATTTAAGAAAACCAAAGATCCCGGTATGGAAAAAACCAAGACAAGAAAAACCAATTGAACAGAGGACGGAAAACCTACCAAGACGAATTACAGATATCCGACTAATTCAGGTATGGAAATGATTTCGAAGACAAATTATATAGAAACACCTGATGCTAGGATAGCAAACACCTCTAAGGACAGATTTAAAAACCCAACGATCCTATGGAAACGCTTTCGAAGACGATCCAAGAAAACAATTTAACAGGGGACGGAAAACCTACCAAGACGAATTGCAGATATCCGACTAATTCAGGTATAGAAAACGATTTCGAAGACAAATTATATAGAAACACCTGATGCTAGGATAGCAACACCTCTAAGGACAGATTTAAAAACCAACGATCCCGGGTATGGAAACGCTTTCGAAGACGAATCCAAGAAAACCAATTGAACAGAGGACGGAACACCTACCAAGACGAATTGCAGATATCCGACTAATTCAGGTACGGAAATGATTTCGAAGACAAATTATATAGAAACACCTGATGCTAGGATAGCAACACCTCTAAGGACAGATTTAAGAAAACCAACGATCCCGGGTATAGAAACGCTTTCGAAGACGAATCCAAGAAAACCAATTGAACAGAGGACGGAACACATAACAAGATGAATTGGAAACTAATTCAGGTAGAGGACGGAAAATTACACCAAGACGAATTGCAGATATCCGACGAATAATTGAACAGAGGACGGTAAACCTACAAGACGAAAGATATCCGATTTCAGAAGACAAATTATATAGAAACACCTGATGCTAGGATGCACCTCTAGGACAGATTTAGAAAAACCAACGAACCCCATAAAACGCTTTCGAAGGACAGAAAACCAATTGAACAGGAAACACCAAGACGAATTGCAGATATCCGAACCGAAGACAAATTATATAAAACAGCTAATGCTATAGAAACCAACGATCCCGGGTATGGAAACGAAGACGAATCCAAGAAAACCAATTGAACAGAGGACGGAACACCTTCCAAGACGAATTGCAGATATCCGACTAATTCGGTATAGAAATGATTTCGAAGACAAATTATATAGAACACCTGATGCTACGATAGCAACACCTCTATGGACAGATTTAAAAAAACCAACCAACCCGGGTATGAAAACGCTTTCGAAGACGAATCTGAAACCAATTGAACAGAGGACGGAAAACCTACCAAGACGAATTGCAGATATCCGAATAATTCAGGTATAGAAATGATTTCAAAAGACAAATTATATAGAAACAGCTAATGCTAGGATAGCAACACCTCTAAGGACAGATTTAAGAAAACCAACGAACCCGGGTATGGAAACGCTTTTGAAGACGAACCAAGAAAACCAATTTTGCAGATATCCGACAGGGTATAGAAATGATTTCGAAGACAAATATATAGAACAAGACGAATTGGACATATATCCAAAACCTTTAATTTCGAGGAATCCACGGAAAATGACGAAATTGCAGATATCCGAAGATAAATTTGAAGACAAATTATAGAAACACCTGATGCTAGATAGCAACACCTCTAAGGACAGATTTAAAAAACCAACGATCCTGGGTATGGAAACGCTTTCGAAGACGAATCAAACAAAAAACCAATTGAACAGAGGACGAACACCTTCCAAGACGAATTGCAGATATCCGACTAATTCAGGTATAGAAATGATTTCAAGACAAATTATAGAAACACCTGATGCTAGGATAGCAACAATCTAAGACAGATTTAAAAACCAACGAACCTGACGTAGGAAACGCTTTGAAGACGAATCCAAGAAACCAATTGAAAACAGAGGACGGAACACCTACCAAGACGAATTGCAGATATCCGACTAATTCAGGTATAGAAATGATTTCGAAGACAAATTATATAGAAACACCTGATGCTAGGATAGCAAATAATTCCCTAAGGACAGATTTAAGAAAACCAAAGATCCTGGTGGAACATGGAAACGCTTGAAGACGAACCAAGAAACCAATTGAAAGAGGACGGAAAACCTACCAAGACGAATTGCAGATATCCGACTAATTCAGGTATAGAAATGATTTCGAAGACAAATTATATAGAAACACCTGATGCTAGGATAGCAACACCCCTAAGGACAGATTTAAGAAAACCAAAGATCCCGGGTATGGAAACGCTTTCGAAGACGAATCCAAGAAAACCAATTGAACAGAGGACGAACACCTAATTCAGACGAATTGTGATATCCGACTAATTCAGGTATAGAAATGATTTAAAAGACAATTATATAGAAACACCTGATGCTAGAATAGCAACACCTACCCTGAGGACAGATTTAAGAAAACCAAAGATCCTGGGTAAAACGCAAGACGAATCCAAGAAAACCAATCAGAACAGAGGACGGAAACCTACCAAGACGAATTGCAGATATCCGACTAATTCAGGTACGGAAATGATTTCGAAGACAAATTATATAGAAACACCTGATGCTAGGATAGCAACACCCCCTAAGGACAGATTTAAGAAACCAAAGATCCCGGTATGGAAACGCTTGAAGACGAATCCAAGAAAACCATTTGAACAGAGGACGACACACCTACCAAGACGAATTGCAGATATCCGACTAATTCAGGTATAGAAATGATTTCGAAGACAAATTATATAGAAACTGATGAAACAGCAACACCCCTAAGGACAGATTTAAAAAACCAACGATCCCGGGTATGGGAAACGCTGAAGACGAATCCAAGAAAACCATTTAACAGGGACGGAACACCTAAAGACGAATCAGATATCCAACTAATTCAGGTATAGAAATGATTTCGAAGACAAATTATATAGAAACACCTGATGCTAGGATAGCAACGACAGATTTAAAAAAACAAAAATCCTGGGTAGGAAACGATTTCAAGAGGAATCCAAGAAAACCAATTGAACAGAGGACGGAACACCTAACAAGACGAATTGATATCCGAGGTATAAAATGATTTCTGAAGACAAATTATATAGAAACAGCTGATGCTAGGATAGCAACACCCCCTCAGGACAGATTTAAGAAACCAACGAACCCGGTATAGAAACGCTTGAAGACGAACCAAGAAACCAATTGAACAGAGGACGGAAAAACCTTCCAAGACGAATTGCAGATATCCGACCAATTCAGGTATAGAAAATGATTTCGAAGACAAATTATATAGAAACACCGATGCAGATTTAAGGACAGATTTAAAAAACCAACGATCCTTGGTATGGAAACGCTTTCAAGACGAATCCAAGAAAACCAATTGAACAGACGGAACACCTACCAAGACGAATTGCAGATATCCGACCAATTCAGGTATAGAAATGATTTCAAAGACAAATTATATAGAAACACCTGATGCTAGAATAGCAACACCTCTAAGGACAGATTTAAAAAAACCAACGATCCCGGGTATGGAAACGCTTTCAAAGACGAACCAAGAAAAACAATTGAACAGAGGGACGGAAACCTCCAAGACGAAATTGTGGATATCCGACTAATTCAGGTATAGAAATGACAAATTATATAGAAACACCTGATGCTAGGATAGCAACACCTCTAAGGGACAGATTTAAGAAAACCAACGAACCCGGTATGGAAACGTTTTTAAGACGAATGAAAACCATTTTAACAGGGACGGAAAACACTTCAAGAAATTGTTACCAACTAATTCGGTACGGAATGATTTCGAAGACAAATTATATAGAAACAGCTTGCCAGGATAGCAAACACCCTCAGGACAGATTTAAAAACCAACGATCCCGGGTACCTTTCGAAGACGAATCCAAGAAAACCAATTGAATTGGCAGATATCCGACTTCCAAGATGAATTAGATATCCGAATAATCTAGGAAAAACGATTTCGAAGACAAATTATATAGAAACAGATGCGGATGCAACAGGACAGATAAGAAAACCAACGAACCTATAGAAACTAAGGACGAAAAGAAAACTAATTGAATAGTTTTAAAAACCAACGATCCTGGTATGGAAACGAACCCGGGTTAGAAACGCTGAAGACGAATCAAGAAACCCATTGAATAGAGGACGGAACCCTACCAAGACGAATTGCAGATATCCGACTAATTCAGGTACGAAATGATTTCGAAGACAAATTATATAGAAACACCTGATGCCAGGGATAGCAACAATTTCTAAGGACAGATTTAAAAAACCAACCATCCCGGGTATGGAAACGCTTGAAAGACGAACTAAGAAACCAATTGAATAGAGGACGGGAAAAACCTACCAAGACGAATTGCAGATATCCGACTAATTCAGGTATAGAAAATGATTTGAAGACAAATTATATAGAAACACCTGATGCTAGGATAGCAACACCTCTAAGGACAGATTTAAAAAAACAACGATCCTGGTATGGAAACGCTAAAGAAATCCAAGAAAAACAAATTGAACAGAGGACGGAACACCTACGAGAATTGCAGATATCCACTAATTTTAGAAATGATTTGAAGACAAATTATAGAAACACCTGATGCTAGGAAAGCAAAAACCCCTACAGACAGATTTAAGAAAACCAACGATCCTGGTATGGAAGCTTTCAAAGACGAATCCAAAACCAATTGAACAGAGGACGGAAACCTAACAAGACGAATTTGATATCCGACTAATCTAGGTATAAAATGATTTCAAAGACAAATTATAGAGGAACACCTGATGCTAGGATAGCAACACCCCAAGGGATGATTTAAGAAAACAACGATCCTGCAGGTATAAAAACGCTTTCGAAGAAACGAATTAGAAAAATTTTAACCAATTTCGTAGATCCAACTAATTCAGGTACGGAAAATGATTTCGAAGACAATTATATAGAAACAGCTGATGCCAGAGGCAACACGATTTTAAAGAACAACGATCCAACACTAGGAAAACCGAATTGAAAACCCCTTGAATAGGGATTTAAAAAACCAACCAAGATGAAATTGCAGACATCTAAGAATAATTGAACAACAGAGGAATAGAAATGATTTGCAGAAGACAAATTATATAGAAACACCTGATTAGGATAGCAAACAATCTTAAGACAGATTTAAGAAAACCAACGAACCTGGTTATAGAAACGCTTAAGACGAATCCAAGAAAAAACCAATTGAACAGAGGACGGAACACCTTCCAAGACGAATTGTAGATATGACTAATTCAGGTACGGAAATGATTTTGAAGACAAAATTATATAGAAAAACCTGATGCGGATAGCAACACCCCAGACAGATTTAAGAAAAACCAACGAACCCGTATAGAAACGAAGAAGATTGAACTAAGAAAACCAATTGAAAAGAGGACGGAAACACCCAAGACGAAATGCAGATATCCGACTAATTCAGGTACGGAAATGATTTCAAGACAACGATAGAACAGCTGATGCCAGGATAGCAACACCTCTAAGGACAGATTTAAAAAACCAAAGATCCCGGGTATGGAAACGATTTCAAGACGAATCCAAGAAACCATTTGAACAGGGGATTGAACACCTACCAAGACGAATTGCAGATATCCACTAATTCAGGTATTGAAAAGGATTTGAAGACAAATTATATAGAAACACCTGATGCTAGGATAGCAACACCCTGAGACAGATTTAAGAAAACTAAAGATCCTGGCATGGAAACGAAGATGAACCAAGAAAACTAAATGGAACAGAGACGAACCTACCAAGACGAAATTCACTAAACAGGTACGGAAATGATTTCGAAGACAAATTATATAGAAACACTTGGAGACACCTAAGGAGACAGATTTAAGAAAACCAACGATCCTGACGAATTGCAGATATCCGAAATTGCATATATCCAACTAACCCAGGTACGGAAATGATTTGAAGACAAATTATATAGAAACACCTGATGGTGGGATAGCAACAATCTAAGGACAGATTTAAGAAAACCAAAGTCCTGGTATGGAAACGATTTCGAAGACGAATCAAGAAAAACTAATTGAACAGAGGACGAAAACCTAACAAAGAGGAATTGCAGATATCCGACTAATTCAGGTATAGAAATGATTTCGAAGACAAATTATATAGAAACACCTGATGCTAGGATAGCAACACCTCCTAAGGACAGATTTAAGAAAACCAACGATCCTGGTATAGAAACGCTTTCGAAGACGAATCAAGAAAAATTTTGAACAGAGGACGAACACCCACCAAGACGAATTGTGACATCCGACTAATTCAGGTATAAAATGATTTCGAAGACAAATTATATAGAAACACCTGATGCTAGGAGGTAACACCCCTAAGGACAGATTTAAGAAAACCAACGAACCCGGGTATGGAAACGCTTTCGAAGACGAATCCAAGAAAACCAATTGAACAGAGGACGGAACACCTTCCAAGACGAAATTGCAATATCCGACTAATTCAATAGAAATGATTTCGAAGACAAATTATAAAAACAGCCATGCTAGGATAGCAACACCTCTAAGGACAGATTTAAGAAAACCAACGGTCCCGGTAAACAAACGCTGAAGACGAATCCAAGAAAACCAATTGAACAGAGGACGGAAAACCTACCAAGTCGAATTGCAGATATCCGACTAAAACAGAAATGATTTCGAAGACAAATTATATAGAATCACCTGATGCTAGGGATAGCAAATAATTCTAAGGACAGATTTAAGAAACCAACGAACCTGGTATAGAAACGCTGAAGACGAATTCGAGAAAAACCATTTTTAACAGGGGACGAAAACCTACCAAGACGAATTGCATATATCCAACTAATTCAGGTACGGAAATGATTTCAAAGACAAATTATATAGAAACAGCTGATGCCAGATAGCAAATAATTTAAGGACAGATTTAAAAACCAACGATCCTGGGATGGAAACGATTTGAAAGACGAACACAAGAAAACCAATTGAACAGGGGACGGAACACCTACCAAGACGAATTGCAGATATCCGAATAATTCAGGTATAAAATGATTTCGAAGACAAATTATATAGAAACACCTGATGCTAGGATAGCAACAACGGTAAGGACAGATTTAAGAAACCAACGAACCCGGTAAAGGAAACGCTTTCGAAGACGAATCCAAGAAACCAATTGAACAGAGGACGGAACAACTACCAAGACGAATTGCAGATATCCGACTAATAAATCAGGAATAGAAATGATTAAGACAAATTATATAGAAACACCTGATGCTAGGGATAGCAACAAATTTAAGGACAGATTTAAGAAAAACCAACGATCCTGGTATGGAAACGCTTTCGAAGACGAATCCAAGAAAAACCAATTGAACAGAGGACGGAAAACCTACCAAGACGAATTGCAGATATCCGACTAATTCAGGTACGGAATGATTTCGAAGACAAATTATATAGAATCACCTGATGCTAGGATAAACACCCCAAGGGACAGATTTAAGAAAACCAAAGATCCCGGGTATGGAAACGCTTTCGAGACGAATCCAAGAAAACCATTTGAATAGAGGACGGAACACCTACCAAGACGAATTGTAGATATCCGACTAATTCAGGTATAGAAATGATTTCTGAAGACAAATTATAGAAAACACCTGATGCTAGGATAGCAAATAAACCCTAAGGACAGATTTAAAAAAACCAACGATCCTGGGTATGGAAACGATTTCGAAGACGAATCCAAGAAAACCATTGAACAGAGGACGGAACACCTACCAAGACGAATTGCAGATATCCGACTAATTCGGGTATAGAAATGATTTGAAGACAAATTATATAGAAACACCTGATGCTAGGATAGCAAAATAATTCAGGACAGATTTAAAAAAACCAAAGATCCTGGTATGGAAACGCTGAAGACGAATCCAAGAAACCAATTGAATAGAGGACGAAAAACCTACCAAGACGAATTGGTGATATCCGACTAATTCAGGTACGGAAATGATTTCGAAGACAAATTATAGAAACACCTGATGCCAGGATAGCAACACCCCTAAGGACAGATTTAAGAAAACCAACGATCCTGGTATGGAAACGATTTCGAAGACGAATTGAGAAACCATTTGAAAAGGGACGAAAAACCTATACAAGACGAATTGCATATATCCGACTAATTCAGGTACGGAAATGATTTCAAAGACAAATTATATAGAAACACCTGATGCTAGGATAGCAACCCCTAAGGACAGATTTAAAAAACCAACGAACCCGGGTATAGAAACGCTTTCGAAGACGAATCCAAGAAAACCAATTGAACAGAGGACGGAATAACTTGCAAGACGAATTGCAGATATCCGACTAATTCAGGTATAGAAATGATTTCGAAGACAAATTATATAGAAACACCTGATGCTAGGATAGCAAATACCTCTAAGGACAGATTTAAGAAACCAACGAACCCGGGTATAGAAACGATTTCGAAGACGAATCCAAGAAAAACCAATTGAACAGAGGACGGAACACCTACCAAGACGAATTGCAGATATCCGACTAATTCAGGTATAGAAATGATTTCGAAGACAAATTATATAAAAACAGCTGATGCTAGGATAGCAAACACCCCTCAGGACAGATTTAAGAAAAACCAACAACCTGGGTATAGAAACGCTTTCGAAGACGAATCCAAGAAACCAATTGAACAGGAGGATTTGAACACCTTCCAAGACGAATTGCAGATATCCGACTAATTCAGGTACGGAAATGATTTTGAAGATAAATTATATAGAAACAGCTGATGCCAGGATAGCAACACCTCTCAGACAGATTTAAAAACCCAACGATCCCGGTATGGAAACGATTTCGAAGACGAATCCAAGAAAACCCATTGAACAGGGGACGAACACCTACCAAGACGAATTGCAGATATCCGACTAATTCAGGTACGGAAATGATTTCGAAGACAAATTATATAGAAACACTTTCTGATAGAATCCAAGAAAACCAATTTAAGAAAACAACACCTTCGGTATGGAATTGCAGAAGACGAATAATTCAGGTATAGAAATTTTGAACAAAATATAAAACAACTACCATAGACGAATTTAAGAAAAACCAACGAAATCAGGTATAGAAACGAATTCAAGACGAATTATAAAACACCTGAACAGAGGATGGAACACCTACCAAGACGAATTGCAGATATCCGAAGAATCCAGGTATGGAAATGATTTATATAAAACAGAAGACGAATTAAGAAACCAACGAACCCGGTATAGAAACCTACCAAGAAAAACAATTGATGATATCCGATTAATTCAGGTATAGAAATGATTGAAGATAATTATATAGAAACACCTGATGCCAGGATAGCAACACCCCCTAAGGACAGATTTAAAAAACCAAAGATCCCGGGTATGGAAACGATTTAAGACGAATCCAAGAAAACCAATTGAACAGGGACGGAAGACCTAACAAGACGAATTGCATATCCGATTAATTCAGGTATAAAATGATTTTGGAAGACAAATTATATAGAAACACCTGATGCCAGGATAGCAACTAAGGACAGATTTAAGAAAACCAAAAGATCCTGGGACGAAGACGAATCCAAGAAAACCAATTAAACAGAGATTTGTCAACTACCAAGACGAATTGCAGATATCCGACTAATTCAGGTATAGAAATGATTTCGAAGACAAATTATAGAAACACCTGATGCTAGGGATAGCAACACCCCTAAGGACAGATTTAAAAAAACCAAAGATCCCGGGTATGGAAACGATTTGAAGACGAAACAAGAAACCAATTGAACAGAGGACGGAAACCACCAAGACGAATTGCAGATATCCGACTAATTCAGGTATAGAAATGATTTCGAAAGACAAATTATATAGAAACACCCTGATGCTAGGATAGCAACACCCCTAAGGACAGATTTAAGAAACCAAAGATCCCGGGTATGGAAACGTTTCGAAGACGAATCAAGAAAACCAATTTTTAACAGAGGACGAAACACCTACCAAGACGAATTGCAGATATCCAAATAATTCAGGTATAGAAATGATTTCAAGACAAATTATATAGAAACACCTGATGCCAGGATAGCAACACCTCTAAGGACAGATTTAAAAAACCAACGATCCCGTATAGAAACGCTTTGGAAGACGAACCAAGAAAACCAATTGAACAGAGGACGGAACACCTACCCCAAGACGAATTGCAGATATCCGACTAATTCAGGTATAGAAATGATTTCGAAGACAAATTATATAAAACACCTGATGCTAGGATAGCAACACCCTAAGGACAGATTTAAGAAAACCAAAGAACCTGGTATAGAAACGCTTTCGAAGACGAATCCAAGAAAACCAATTGAACAGAGGACGGAAACCTACCAAGACGAATTGCAGATATCCGACTAATTCAGGTAAGAAATGATTTCGAAGACAAATTATATAGAAACACCTGATGCTAGGATAGCAACACCCCTAAGGACAGATTTAAAAAACCAACGAACCCGGTATGGAAACGCTTTCGAAGACGAATCCAAGAAACCAATTGAACAGGACGAAACACCTGACGAATGTAGAGGTACGAAGACAAATTATAGAAACAGCTGATGCCAGGATAGCAAACACCTCTAAGGACAGATTTAAAAACCCAACGATCCTGGTATGGAAACGATTTCTGAAGACGAAATCCCAAGAAAACCCATTGAACAGGGACGGAACACCCACCAAGACGAATTGCAGATATCCGATTAATTCAGGTAAAAAATGATTTTGAAGACAAATTATATAGAAAACACCTGATGCTAGGATAGCAACACCTTAAGGACAGATTTAAAAGAAACCCAACGAACCCGGTATGGAAACGCTTGAAGACGAATCAAGAAAACCAATTGAACAGAGGACGGAACACTCCACCAAGACGAATTGCAGATATCCGACTAATTCAGGTATAGAAATGATTTTGAAGACAAATTATATAAAAAACAGCATGCTAGGATAGCAACAACCCTCAGACAGATTTAAGAAACCAACGAACCCGGGTATAGAAACGCTTTGAAAGACGAATCCAAGAAAACCAATTGAACAGAGGACGGAACACCTAATAAGACGAATTGTGATATCCAACTAATTCAGGTATAGAAATGATTTCGAAGACAAATTAGAGTAGAACACCTGATGCTAGATAGCAACACCCTAAGGACAGAAAAACCAACGATCCTGGGTATAAACGGAAGACGAATCCAAGAAAACCCATTGAACAGGGGACGAACCCCAAGACGAATTGCAGATTTAATTCAGGTAAAAATGATTTCCAAGACAAATTATCACCTGATGCTAGGATAAACCCCTAAGGAGAGATTTAAGAAACCAAAGATCCTGGTATGGAAACGTCTGAAGACGAAAAGAAAACCAATTGAACAGAGGACGGAACACCTACCAAGACGAATTGCAGATATCCGACTAATTCAGTTATAGAAATGATTTCGAAGACAAATTATATAGAAACACCTGATGCTAGGATAGCAACACCCCTGAGGACAGATTTAAGAAAAACCAACGATCCTGGGTATGGAAACGCTTTCGAAGACGAACCAAGAAAACCAATTGAACAGAGGACGAACGAGAAACGAATGGATGCAGATAGAAACTAATTCAAGTATAAAAACGATTTCGAAGACAAATTATATAGAAACACCTGAAAAACTAGGGATATCCGAACTCAGAACAGACAAATTTAAGAAACCACGATCCCAGGAAAAACACCCCTAAAACCAAAGACTTTCGAAGACGAATCCAAGAAAACCAATTGAACAGAGGACGGAACACTACCAAGACGAATTGCAGATATCCGACTAATTCAGGTATAGAAATGATTTCGAAGACAAATTATATAGAAACACCTGATGCTAGGATAGCAACACCCCTAAGGACAGATTTAAGAAAACCAACGATCCTGGTATGGAAACGCTTTCGAAGACGAATTCTGAGAAACCAATTGAACAGAGGACGGAACACCTACCAAGACGAATTGCAGATATCCGACTAATTCAGGTATAGAAATGATTTCGAAGACAAATTATAGAAACAGCTGATGCTAGGATAGCAACACCTCTAGGACAGATTTAAAAAACCAACGATCCTGGGTTGGAAAAAGACGAATCAAACCTTGAACGGGGACGGAACACCTACCAAGAGGAATTGCAGATATCCGATTAATTCAGGTACGGAAATGATTTCGAAGACAAATTATATAGAAACACCTGATGCTAGGATAGCAACACCCCTAAGGACAGATTTAAGAAAACCAACGATCCTGGTATGGAAAACGCTTTCGAAGACGAATCCGAGAAAACCATTTTAACAGGGACGAAACAACTACATTTTAGAATTGCAGATATCCAACTAATTCAGGTATAGAAATGATTTCGAAGACAAATTATAGAAACACCTGATGCTAGGATAGCAACACCCCTAAGGACAGATTTAAAAACCAACGATCCTGGGTATGGAAACGCTTTCGAAGACGAATTCGAGAAAACCCATTGAACAGGGGACGAAACACCTACCAAGACGAATTGCATATATCCGACTAATTCAGGTACGGAAATGATTTCGAAGACAAATTATATAGAAACAGCTGATGCTAGGATAGCAACACCCTCTAAGGATGATTTAAGAAAACCAACGATCCCGGTATGGGAAAAACGATTTCGAAGACGAATCCAGAAAACCAATTGAACAAACGGAAAACCTTCCCAAGACGAATTGCAGATATCCGAATAATTCAGGTATAGAAATGATTTCGAAGACAAATTATATAGAAACACCTGATGCTAGGATAGACACCCCTAAGACAGATTTAAGAAAAAAACGAACCTGGTATGGAAACGCTTTTAAGACGAATCCAAGAAAACCAATTGAACAGGGACGGAACACCTTCCAAGACGAATTGCAGATATCCGACTAATTCAGGTACGGAAATGATTTCGAAGACAAATTATATAGAAACACCTGATGCTAGGATAGCAACACCCCTAAGGACAGATTTAAGAAAACCAACGATCCCGGGTATGGAAACGCTTTCGAAGACGAATCCAAGAAACCAATTGAACAGACGGAAAACCTACCAAGACGAATTGCAGATATCCGACTAATTCAGGTATAGAAAATGATTTCGAAGACAAATTATATAGAAACACCTGATGCTAGGATAGCAACCAACCCAGGGTAAGAGACAGATTTAAATCCAGAAAACCAAAGATCCTGAACAGCGCTTTCCGAATTCAAAGAAAATTATATGAACAAGGATATAAACACCCTCAACAAAAGACCAACGAATTGAAACAGATATCCAGACGAAATTCAGGTATAGAAACGAACTGATTTCGAAATTCACAAATTATATAGAAACACCTGATGCTAGGATAGCAACACCTGGACAGATTTAAGAAAACCAAAGATCCTGGGTATGGAAACGCTTTCGAAGACGAATCCAAGAAAACCATTTGAACAGAGGACGGAACACCTACCAAGACGAATTGCAATATCCAATTAATTCAGGTATAGAAATGATTTCGAAGACAAATTATATAGAAAACACCTGATGCTAGGATAGCAACACCCCTAAGGACAGGGAAACCAAAGATCCCGGGTATGGAAACGCTTTCAAGACGAATCCAAGAAAACCAATTGAACAGAGGACGGAACACCTACAAGACGAATTGCAGATATCCGACTAATTCAGGTATAGAAATGATTTCGAAGACAAATTATATAGAAACACCTGATGCTAGATAGCAACACCCCTAAGGACAAATTTAAAAAACCAAAGATCCTGGGTATGGAAACGCTTTCGAAGACGAATCCAAGAAACCAATTGAACAGAGGACGAAACACCTACCAAGACGAATTGCAGATATCCAACTAATTCAGGTACAAATGATTTCGAAGACAAATTATATAGAAACACCTGATGCTAGGATAGCAACACCCCTAAGGACACCAAAAAACCAACGATCCTGGTATGGAAACGGAAGACGAATTCAAGAAAACATTTTAACAGAGGATTTGGAACACCTACCAAGACAATTGCAGATATCCAACTAATTCAGGTACGGAAATGATTTCGAAGACAAATTATATAGAAACACCTGATGCTAGGATAAACACCTCTGAGGACAGATTTAAAAAACCAACGATCCCGGGTATGGAAACGCTTTCGAAGACGAATCCAAGAAAACCAATTGAACAGGGGACGGAACATCTTCCAAGACAATTGCAGATATCCGACTAATTCAGGTATAGAAATGATTTCGAACAAATTATATAAAAACACCTGATGCTAGGATAGCAACACCTCTAAGGACAGATTTAAGAAAACCAACGAACCCGGGTATGGAAACGCTTTTGAAGACGAATCCAAGAAACCAATTTTAACGAAGGACGAAACACCTACCAAGACGAATTGCATATATCCGACTAATTCAGGTACGAAATGATTTCGAAGACAAATTATATAAAACAGCTGATGCCAGGATAGCAAACACCCCTAGGACAGATTTATAACCAACGAAATGGGTTGGAAACGATTTCGAAGACAGATCCAAGAAAACCAATTGAACAGGGACGGAACATCTTCCAAGACGAATTGCAGATATCCGAATAATTCAGGTATAGAAATGATTTCGAAGACAAATTATATAGAAACACCTGATGCTAGGATAGCAACAACTCTAAGGACAGATTTAAGAAACCAACGAACCCGGTATAGAAACGCTTTTTGAAGACGAATCCAAGAAACCAATTGAACAGAGGACGGAACACCTTCCAAGACGAATTGCAGATATCCGACTAATTCAGGTACGGAAATGATTTCGAAGACAAATTATATAGAAACACCTGATGCTAGGATAGCAACACCCCTCAGGACAGATTTAAGAAAACCAACGAACCCGGGTATAGAAACGCTTTCGAAGACGAATCCAAGAAAACCAATTGAAAAGAGGACGGAAAACCTACCAAGACGAATTGCAGATATCCGACTAATTCAGGTACGGAAATGATTTCGAAGACAAATTATATAGAAACACCTGATGCTAGGATAGCAACACCCCTAAGGACAGATTTAAGAAAACCAAAGATCCCGGGTATGGAAACGCTTTCGAAGACGAATCCAAGAAAACCAATTGAACAGAGGACGGAAAACCTACCAAGACGAATTGCAGATATCCGACTAATTCAGGTATAGAAATGATTTCGAAGACAAATTATATAGAAACACCTGATGCTAGGATAGCAACACCCCTGAGGACAGATTTAAGAAAACTAAAGATCCCGGGTATGGAAACGCTTTCGAAGACGAATCCAAGAAAACTAATTAAACAGAGGACGGAACACCTATCAAGACGAATTGCAGATATCCGACTAATTCGGGTATAGAAATGATTTCGAAGACAAATTATATAGAAACACCTGATGCTAGGATAGCAACACCCCTCAGGACAGATTTAAGAAAACCAAAGATCCCGGGTATGGAAACGCTTTCGAAGACGAATCCAAGAAAACCAATTGAACAGAGGACGGAAAACCTACAAAGACGAATTGCAGATATCCGACTAATTCAGGTATATGATTTCGAAGACAAATTATATAGAAACACCTGATGCTATGATAGCAACACCTCTAAGGACAGATTTAAGAAAACCAACGATCCCGGGTATGGAAACGCTTTCGAAGACGAATTCGAGAAAACCATTTTAACAGGGGACGAAACACCTACCAAGACGAATTGCATATATCCAACTAATTCAGGTACGGAAATGATTTCGAAGACAAATTATATAGAAACAGCTGATGCCAGGATAGCAACACCTCTAAGGACAGATTTAAAAAAAACCAACGATCCCGGGTATGGAAACGATTTCGAAGACGAATCCAAGAAAACCAATTGAACAGGGGACGGAACACCTACCAAGACGAATTGCAGATATCCGACTAATTCAGGTATAGAAATGATTTCGAAGACAAATTATATAGAAACACCTGATGCTAGGATAGCAACACCTCTAAGGACAGATTTAAAAAAACCAACGAACCCGGGTATGGAAACGCTTTCGAAGACGAATCCAAGAAACCAATTGAACAGAGGACGGAACACCTACCAAGACGAATTGCAGATATCCGACTAATTCAGGTATAGAAATGATTTCGAAGACAAATTATATAGAAACACCTGATGCTAGGATAGCAACACCCTCAGGACAGATTTAAAAAAAACCAACGAACCCGGGTATGGAAACGCTTTCGAAGACGAATCCAAGAAAAACCAATTGAACAGAGGACGGAACACCTTCCAAGACGAATTGCAGATATCCGACTAATTCAGGTATAGAAATGATTTCGAAGACAAATTATATAGAAAACACCTGATGCCAGGGATAGCAACACCTCTAAGGGACAGATTTAAAAACCCAACGATCCCGGGTATGGAAACGATTTCAAAGACGAATCCAAGAAAACCCATTGAACAGGGGACGGAACACCTAAAAAGACGAATTGCAGATATCCGACTAATTCAGGTACGGAAATGATTTCGATATAGAAACACCTGATGCTAGGATAGCAACACCCTCTAATGACAGATTTAAAAAACCAAAAGATCCCGGTATGGAAACGCTTTCGAAAGACGAATCCAAGAAAACCAATTGAACAGAGGACGGAACACCTACCAAGACGAATTGCAGATATCCGACTAATTCAAAGAAATGATTTCGAAGACAAATTATATAGAAACACCTGATGCTAGGATAGCAACACCTCTAAGGACAGATTTAAGAAAACCAACGATCCCGGTATGGAAACGCTTTCGAAGGCGAATTTGAAAAAACCTTAACAGGGGACGAAACACCTACCAAGACGAATTGCATATATCCAACTAATTCAGGTACGGAAATGATTTCGAAGACAAATTATATAGAAACAGCTGATGCCAGGATAGCAACACCTCTAAGGACAGATTTAAAAAAAACCAACGATCCCGTGTATGGAAACGATTTCGAAGACGAATCCAAGAAAACCCATTGAACAGGGGACGGAACACCTACCAAGAGGAATTGCAGATATCCGACTAATTCAGGTATAGAAATGATTTCGAAGACAAATTATATAGAAACACCTGATGCTAGGATAGCAACACCTCTAAGGACAGATTTAAAAAAACCAACGAACCCTGGTATGGAAACGCTTTCGAAGACGAATCCAAGAAACCAATTGAACAGAGGACGGAACACCTACCAAGACGAATTGCAGATATCCGACTAATTCAGGTATAGAAATGATTTCGAAGACAAATTATATAGAAACACCTGATGCTAGGATAGCAACACCTCTAAGGACAGATTTAAGAAAACCAACGAACCCGGGTATAGAAACGCTTTCGAAGACGAATCCAAGAAAACCAATTGAACAGAGGACGGAACACCTTCCAAGACGAATTGCAGATATCCGACTAATTCAGGTATAGAAATGATTTCGAAGACAAATTATATAAAAACAGCTGATGCTAGGATAGCAACACCCCTCAGGACAGATTTAAGAAAACCAACGAACCCGGGTATAGAAACGCTTTCGAAGACGAATCCAAGAAAACCAATCGAACAGAGGACGGAACACCTTCCAAGACGAATTGCAGATATCCGACTAATTCAGGTATAGAAATGATTTCGAAGACAAATTATATAGAAACACCTGATGCTAGGATAGCAACACCTCTAAGGACAGATTTAAAAAAAACCAACGACCACGGGTATGGAAACGCTTTCGAAGACGAATCCAAGAAACCAATTGAACAGAGGACGGAACACCTACCAAGACGAATTGCAGATATCCGACTAATTCGGGTATAGAAATGATTTTGAAGACAAATTATATAGAAACACCTGATGCTAGGATAGCAACACCTCTACGGACAGATTTAAAAAAACCAACGAACCCGGGTATGGAAACGCTTTCGAAGACGAATACAAGAAACCATTTTAACAGAGGACGGAAACACCTACCAAGACGAATTGCATATATCCGACTAATTCAGGTATAGAAATGATTTCGAAGACAAATTATATAGAAACACCTGATGCTGAAGACAGATTAGCAACACCTCTAAGGACAGATTTAAAAAAACCAACGAACCCGTGTATGGGAACGCTTTCGTAACGAATCCAAGAAACCAATTGAACAGAGGACTGAACACCTACCAAGACGAATTGCAGATATCCGACTAATTCAGGTATAGAAATGATTTCGAAAAGACAAATTATATAGAAACACCTGATGCTAGGATAAAACAACCCAAGAAAACCAAGGACAGATTTAAGAAAACCAACGATCCCGGGTATGGAAACGCTTTCGAAGACGAATCCAAGAAACCAATTGAACAGAGGACGGAACACCTACCAAGACGAATTGCAGATATCCGACTAATTCAGGTATAGAAATGATTTCAAAGACAAATTATATAGAAACACCTGATGCTAGGATAGCAACACCCCTAAGGACAGATTTAAGAAAACCAACGATCCCGGGTATGGAAACGCTTTCGAAGACGAATCCAAGAAACCAATTGAACAGAGGACGGAACACCTACCAAGACGAATTGCAGATATCCGACTAATTCGGGTATAGAAATGATTTTGAAGACAAATTATATAGAAACACCTGATGCTAGGATAGCAACACCTCTAAGGACAGATTTAAAAAAACCAACGAACCCGGGTATGGAAACGCTTTCGAAGACGAATCCAAGAAACCAATTGAACAGAGGACGGAACACCTACCAAGACGAATTGCAGATATCCGACTAATTCGGGTATAGAAATGATTTCGAAGACAAATTATATAGAAACACCTGATGCTAGGATAGCAACACCCCTAAGGACAGATTTAAAAAACCAATAAACCGGTATGGAAACGCTTTCGAAGACGAATCCAAGAAACCAATTGAACAGAGGACGGAACACCTACCAAGACGAATTGCAGATATCCGACTAATTCGGGTATAGAAATGATTTCGAAGACAAATTATATAGAATCACCTGATGCTAGGATAGCAACACCTCTAAGGACAGATTTAAGAAAACCAACGATCCCGGGTATGGAAACGCTTTCGAAGACGAATTCGAGAAAACCATTTTAACAGGGGACGAAACACCTACCAAGACGAATTGCATATATCCGACTAATTCAGGTACGGAAATGATTTCGAAGACAAATTATATAGAAACAGCTGATGCCAGGATAGCAACACCTCTAAGGACAGATTTAAAAAAACCAACGAACCCGGGTATGGAAACGCTTTCGAAGACGAATCCAAGAAAACCTATTGAACAGCGGACGGAACACCTACCAAGACGAATTGCAGATATCCGACTAATTCGGGTATAGAAATGATTTCGAAGACAAATTATATAGAAACACCTGATGCTAGGATAGCAACACCTCTAAGGACAGATTTATGAAAACCATCGAATCCGTGTATGGAAACGCTTTCGAAGACGAACTGAAGAGATACAATCGATCCGTATACAGAAAAGCTTCCGAAGACGAATCGGCGAAAATCAGCTAAACCAAGGATGGAAACATTTAAAAAGACGAATTTAATAGAATTTAACCCAACGAATCTGGTTATGGAAAGCGTTCTGAAGACAAATAGAAAAAGAACATGTGATCTGAAGTTGGACACACCTATGAAGGCAAATTTAAGAGAAACTACGTATCCGAGATGGAGAAACACCTGATCCGAGGATGGGAACACCTCGGAAGTTAAATTTAAAATAAGCAACAAATACAGGTATGGAAAAGCTCCCGATGACGAACTAAAGAGAAACAGCTGATCCGAAGATTGAAACACTTCTGAGGAAGAATTGAAGAGAACCAATTTATCTCGGCATGGATTAGATTCCGAAGACAAAATAAAGAGAATAGGTCTGAACATGGAAACGCTTCTTAATATTAATCGGAAGTAACCAGAGGAACCAGGAACGGAAATGCTTCCGAATATAAACCGAAGATTACTAACTGATCTCAATGTAGAACACGCATTCAAAGACAAATGGAAGACGTCCTGAGTTTCGTGTTTGTTTTATTAAATAAACATTATCAGCTTTTTCTAAGCAGAAAAAGTTTAAATTAATATATATATATATATATATATATATATATATATATATATATATATATATTGAAACAGTACATAAACGTATTATGACATTAAAAGCAAGAATTTTTTTTTTTATTATAGGCCATGATAGATTTAAAATAAAAAACACACACCACTCGACTGGTTTCGTCCCCTCTCATTAGAAATGTTAAGGGGGAACACAAATTATGAAGAGAAAAAAAAAGAAGGTCTCTCATGGATGACGTGAATGCATGTACAGGGAAAAAAATAATTATAAAAGTTATACCAGAAAGATGCTAGAGGCGCAGCACAATAAGTCCACTAAATATATATATATATATATATACGCACACACACACACACAGACAGAAATAGTCAGTACAATTAAATGAATATATATATATATATATATATATATATATATATATATATATATATATATATTTATATATATTCATTTTTAATTGTACTGATTCAATACAATTAAATTAATATATATATATATATATATATATATATATATATATATATATATATATATATATTCATATATTCATTTAGTTGTACTGAATATTTTTGCTGTTCTTTTCTATTCTAATTTGTTCTCAATTACCTAGTACGGCGTGTATATTTAAAAGAAAATTGAAATGGTGGAAAAAGAGACTGAAGTGAATCAGCGTGGCATGAAATCTGGACATTACAGTTTTTGTTGATGTATTTCCTTACTTGTTACTTTATTGTGCAGATATTTTTAGTTTCGGAAAATATTGGAAACTGAAGCGAAACATTTCCACAAATTATTCATATTGAAAATCATTTAAAAATAGTCTTGTGCGACTTTATATTTCATTTTGTTTTGTTTTAATTTGTTCGAAACGTAACCAAAAGCAAAATATTTGCCACGACTCTGTAGCAATCAGCTCCTCCCCACTTGTCAACACTTTCTCTCCTTGGGGAACGCAATTATTTGCATCTTTTGAATAATTAGTTTTTCAGTTTGAAAGTGAGATGAACTAGAAAGAAAATCTTGACACCTTCCAAAGATGAATGAATGATTTAGCAAGAAAAAAGTTTAAAAAATGATTTTTTTTCTTTGCTTTTTGGCATTTTAAATTTTTTTTTTTAAAATATATTTCAGTGATATTGATTTTTGTATATTTTTTCAACGGCTGAATATATTTGTTTTTTGTTTTTGCGAAAAAACTAATTTTAATTTATGTTTTTTTTCCCTAGAAATCGGTGTTATTTTTGGCAGCAATATTATTCCATACTTTTGTTTGTTTTGTCTTTCTTACCTGCTAGATTTCTTTCATTCTAGAATGATTTTATTTTAGGTTCACACATTTTTTTTTCATTTTCTCTTTATTTTCTAAATTCAGTCATAATCTTTTCTTTAATTCAACGCCTCGTTATACATGTCCTTCTATAAATGCGATTTCATATTTTCTTCACTAATATTAATTTGAAATTAATTGCGAACATATTTTTTTTCCTTTTTATGTTTTTTCTTTTTCTTATTCCAGCTACATTTTCTTTTTTTAAACTTTTAAATATTCTTTCTACGATTAGCTTTTATAATTTCTCTTAAATGTTTATATTTTTACTCTTGCTTCCTTCTTTACTTTTCCATTTAATTATTTCTTAAAAACTGCTTTCCCTTTAAGAAACTTTTTTACGATTATTTTTTTTAATAAATCTTATCATTTCGTTTCCATATTCTGTGTTCGTTCAGAGTTTTGTATGTATTAGGAAATTACTTACGTTCTAGTTTCTTTTGCACATCAATTTTTGAATTAATTTAGTTTTCACTTTTCTAAGGTAGATTTTGTCCTCTTCGATTTTATTCGCCATGTTTCACCCAAAAGTTGAATTTGCTTACCATCCATGACCCATGTTGATCTGTTTCTTTTCCAGTATTTGTGTCAGTTTTTCTCTCTGTCTATCTGTCTCTCTGTCTCTTTCTCCCTGTCTGTCTGTCAGGTCTGTCTCTCTATCTGTCTGTCTCTCCTCTGTCTGTCTGTCTGTCGGTCTCTCTCTCTCTCTCTCTCTCTATATATATATATATATATATATATATATATATATATATATAAGGCTACAAATAAGGAAGCATTAATAATAAAAAATAAAAGGCAAAACTCAATAATATCAACTATAAATACAGCAACAACTGTCTGACCGTGTCTGTTAAAAATATATATATATATATATATATATATATATATATATATATATATATATATATATATATATATAAATATATGAAAGAAAAATAAATATGCATTTATGTAGTAAATATATCGGACATTTCGGTCTAAATCTTCATGACAGTAATTAAATTATAAAAAAATTTAACACAAAAAAACAAAAAGCTGAATAATTCAAACAGATAACTGTAATTTTATAAAATCAGCGTTCTGTTTAAATAATCACGTAGATATTAAAAAAGTCAATTGAAAAATTTTTTTATTTCAAGAAATCTCTTCCGTTGATGTCGAATACGTATTGGTTCTTATTTCTTCAACATTGAAGTCCTAACAAGGACTTTTTTAATTTTTAAATCATCTTCGAATACGTTTTAACAACATCGCCACGTGACGACTGTGATCATATTTAAACAGAACGCTGACTTGTATAAAATTTCAGTTATCTGTTTGAACAGATGTCCATCGTCTATTGTGTTAAATTTTATAAATCAATGTTAATTATTTTAAATAGAAATGTCCATGAAGATGGTCTTAAATAAACGAAACGTCAATTCGAAAAATATTTTATAAATACAAATGCATATTCAGATTTTGTTTTTGTCGGAATTTCTTTTTGATCATATATATATATTATATATATATATATATATATATATGTGTGTCCTGTGTTGCGTGCGTGTGTGGGCTTTTCAAAAGATTTGAATGAATACATGCTGCCTAAACACACACACACACACACACACACACACACACACACACACACGTATATATATATTATATATATATATATATATATATTATATATATTATAGTAAAGTTTCATTAAGTTTGTTTATAGGACCCTCTCATATTCACGGGCAGACTTCTTAGTATCTTTATCAATGAGAAAATTACGATGTTGATACATATTCATTCATTCCGTGTACTCCCGACATTACCACAATGTGATCATCAATTTTGTTTTTTTTTTGTTGCCGAAACTGAAAGTTAAGCCATACTTTAGCGTTTTTCGCTTCGCAGTTTAAACAATTTAACTTTTAGATGAGTGTAACAATTCTGTCTTAAAAAAAACAACACACAATTTGAGGAAAATATATGAGAAAGTGGAAAAAAAAATTGTCGTGCAACGCCTTTCGTCCGTTGTTGTGACATGCCTGCTGTTTACCTTCAGGCGAATAACACGCTTAGTCTTCTAGGACTAACGTTACTGGTTGGCAGGAAAGGGAACGGATATAATGAAACTATTGTTTGGTCACCTGCTAAAAAGGTTGCTTCTCTGAGCCATTGTAGACATTTTTTTCTCCAGATTCTATCTTACATAATTATATGCTTAACATTCATCAAAGCTTAGACTATTACTGCAGCATATGGTCCGATCCTCTTCCTCTTTCTCTATCTAGAAATCAGTGTTAAAACCCACAATGTAAAACCCCAATATCATTTGTCTTGATCCGGGTTCTCGGCTTCAGTCAAGTTGCATCTCTTTGTCTTTGTCTATAAATAGTTTCCTGGTCATTGTTCGGGGGTGGGAATCTTCGTTATGGTAGCTAGACTTTATGAATTTAAGCGCAATACTAGACTGGTAACGACGTCTCATAAATTTACTGTTGGGTCGGCTAGATAAGTTATCTGTTCACAATTTCACACTTCTCGCCTTTGAAACCTCCTTCTGGTTCCACGCTTTCCAGCCAACTTTAATCCTCAAAAAATATAAATGCAATGTCAATCGCTATCTACTGACCTCCGGATTACTCTTCTTATGCGCTTGCTCCTCATTGTAGCTTTCTGTTTTCTAATTCTTCTTCACATAGCATCCAGTTATGTCTCAGTGACTTTATTGCCTTTCTTGGGATGAAGATACTGGACTTTTTTGTGGATGATCTAGTTATTGAAGTTATTTTCGTCTTTATCAATCTCTATCTATAAAAGGCAGGATGTGTGTGTGTGTGTGTGTGTGTGTGTGTGTGTATGTGCGTGTGTGTGTGACGAATACACGTAATTTTCGACGGATTTTCACCAAAATTTACATGCACATGCTCCAAGTTAGCGGGAAGGTCAAAACTGACTTTTCATTTCCCAACTCCCATCGATAGTGGAAATAATCGATTTTTTTATGCTTCTACGGCAGTTTTCATGTAGTTTGCAGCCATTTTCTAATGGCCAGAGTGATAACCTATAGCTGACTGCCACGAATAGGCAGGAAGATTCTATTGGCCAGCGTGAGAGCCAACAGCTGACTGACACGAATGTTAACTAGCATGCTATCATGCAAAAAAAATTGATAGCTGCATTCGTCACAATTGAGAAAAATTTAAATCTGCATGGCACTTTACTCCAATTGGCTCATTCGCTTGCTTAAACTCAAAGTTGATTCTGATTCCGCAGAACTGGGTTGGGTGTGAAAATGTATTTGCTGTTAAGGTTCTTTTTTCATTCGGTTTTTCCAGTTACGAGTCCTTTTTTAAAGCTGATTGTTTTGTGTTCATTTTGTTTAGTTCTTTTTTCGTAACAGATTTAATGTTTAGTATAGAGCTTAGAAAAAATTCTCAGTGTGAGATAGGCAAGAAGTAAGGCATGTAGCAATATCAGCACGGAAAAGGGCACTCCTTTAAAGGCAAGAAAGGGCAAAAATATTTTAAGTCAAGTGATAGCGATTGCTCTATGAGTCGTGCGATTTTTGAATCAAGCAACGCCGGGCCATGCTGCTAGTACAAATAAAATTTCGTTAGAAACAATGAATAGAGTACTGAAATGTTGAGTAATATCATTCCTAATATATGGCAGTGAATGCATGAAAATAAACTCAAACTTGTGGGAAAGTCATAAAATTTTAAAGAAAATAGATAAAAATAGACAGTTGTACGTGGTATTAGAAAGAAACAGTTTAAACCTCTCGGACACGTAATAAGATTAGAAAATTTGACGCTTACAGGACATATTGAAGTCACGAGAGACAGAGGAAAACAGTGCATAGCCTAGTTAATGAGTTTCTGTAAATTGTTCACAGAAATGGTTCAGGATAGATAGCAAAAAAAAAAACAAGAGTTGCAAAAGATAGGAAAGTTTGGAGAGTCGCTTCCGCCAACGTCCTGAAAGAAGAGGGCACATGAAAGAATGAAGGATCATCCTTTTTTTTTCTCTGATGTGCCTGACACTTTTTGATCAGGCTAAATCAAGGTTACATACATGATAGCTTGAATACGTAAATTAACAAAGACTCATATCCATAAACAACGACATAACACATACGGATATATTCATTTTTTATCGTAATCTTTTCATTGCACAGTTATATTTTTCTTCCATTTTTATTTCTTCTGTATCGTTAGTTTCTATGCCTTTTGCATAACTCAAAATTTCTAGAATTAAAACTAGAAAATTGTCTATTCTTAAGATATAATAACATCAGAAACAAAAGTGAAAACGATGTGACAAGGCGAAAAACTTTTAATCAAAGACGCGTTTCGACAGATAAAAGTTTAGATTATATTTTCTTTGGCTTCTCCTGTTTAACTCATACATGATTTTAAGTGTGCTACTAGACTGGCATCTAGGACTTACTATTTTACTGTTGAGATAGTTAAACGCAATCGTTACTTCTACTTTTATAGAAATTTACCAGGGAGGCAACTTTACGTCGCTAGCACATTTAAGACGAGACGCAACATCAGGACCAACTGATGATTGTTTTGGGGATTTAGTATTTTATAAAGTATTTCTAGATATATAGCAGTGCACCGGATCATATGTGGCAGTAATAGTCTAGGCATAAACGAATGGTAGACTTTCTGATATGTAAGATAGATTCTTAAAATAAAAATTGCTTACGTTTCCTTAATTTCCTGCCAAAAATCTAAATGCAATGTCAATCGCTATCCACTGTCCTCTTGATTACTCTTCTTCTATACGCCCTCCTTTGTAACGTTTCTGTTTTCTAATTCTTCTACATCCAGTAACTCATTGTGTCTTAGTGGCTTTACTTCCTTGATTGGGGCGTACTCGATTAAAATTTATGTCAAGTTTGAAATTCTGCTTGTGTCATTCATAACATGTATAATAGATGGTATTCCTGTTTTCCAAATTCGGAATAGTAAGAGGATATCGATATAGTAAGCACAATTTCAAGCTCAGCATTTATACAAAATAATAAGTAAAAATTTAAATGTAATATCAATCGCTATCTACTTTCCTCCTGATTAATTTTCTTCTTCTGTACTTTCTTCGTAGTAATGTTTCTGATTTCTGATTCTTCCACATTCAGTAAATCCCTTAAGCTGTACTGCCTTGATTGGTTTTGGTTTAGTTTGTTTTAGGCCATATCAGCCCCAATGGGTTATTTAATGCCGACAAAATTTTCACAATGGATTTGTATGACTAGAATATTTATCCTTTGTAAGATATTCGTTTGTAAATCAAGATTCACATTTTTGTGATGAGGGATTTTTTCGAGAGTCAAATGTGTTGCTCGCAATTTTTTTTTTCTTTTTCAAAAATATATTACTGGTAATATTGTTTTTTAAATGTATTGTTGATAATATTTTATTTTCCTTTTCAAAAATGTATTGCTGGTAATATTATTTTTTTTTTTTCAAAAATATATTCATAATGTTTTTATTTCTTTTTCAAAAATGTATTGCTGGTAATAATTTCTTTCTTTTTCAGAAATGTATTGCTGGTAATAATTTCTTTCTTTTTCAAAAATGTATTGCTGGTAATAATTTCTTTCTTTTTCAAAAATGTATTGCTGGTAATAATTTCTTTCTTTTTCAGAAATGTATTGCTGGTAATAATTTCTTTCTTTTTCAGAAATGTATTGTTGGTAATAATTTCTTTCTTTTTCAAAAATGTATTAGTGGTAATAATTTCTTTCTTTTTCAAAAATGTATTGTTGGTAATAATTTCTTTCTTTTTCAGAAATGTATTGCTGGTAATAATTTCTTTCTTTTTCAAAAATGTATTGCTGGTAATAACATATCTATTTTACTTTCATAGACTTTTCACCCTAGTTTCGCGGGTTAAGTATTTCCCCTTGGCTGAGACCCTAACAGGTGCTACCACTCCTGGTCAGCGTGAACCTTGGAACAACAGCAATAAAGAGCTGGTTCCACGCTCCTCAAAACCGCCTGATCAGAGGCCTAGCTGCCGGAAATAGTTTATCGTCATACCTTTCACACGCAGCTTTGATTGGGGTGAACTTGATCACAAAACAAAAAAAAAAATCACTGAACATCTTCTGTATACAGTTTGATGGAATTTGTATCTGAGGTATGGATAAACGCTTTTTCGATCATTTTTTTGGTTCTGCTTTTCTTAACTTTCCTCTATTTCTAGCATTTGGAATTCATCGTCTTTCTTTTATTTTTATTTTTTTTTTATTTGGAATTTGTATTTCTAATGTCAGAAATTCAAACACTTGCATTCCCGGAAAAAAAAAAGAAATTGCTGATTTCAAAATTACGTATAAAAATAAAAATGAAAGACCGAAAAAGAAAAAAAAAGACCCTTAAAACATCAAATCAAATCAAAATAAAAACAAATCAACACCTTCCAACTTTTCGCGCCAAACACAGCCGTGTCAAATTGCTTTGCAATATCACTACCTCACTTGCAACCGACAATTTTATTTGTTTAGCATTTTTGGTATTCATAAATTATTTCTATAATTCGATATCCGATTCTTGCCAATCATATTAAATCTTAAGCCGTCTTTCTTTTCTGATTGATCTCCACAGCGAATTGCTTAATAAGGAAGTGTCTGTAAACAAATATCTAGGAAAACGAGGGGTACTGATTGGCTAATGCATTTTTACGTAATTTACTCTGACGCTTACATGCAGTGCGTGGCTTGCTTTCTTTTTTTCGCTTCGGAAGGAAACTGGGCAAAAATTATGTACTCGATTGTTAGTGACTTCTAAGTTCAAATTGTACAAAGAAAAAATGAAGAAATTTTTAAAGATACGAGATTTAATACTAACATTCATACAGTACAAAGCACGAGAACCACTCAAGTAAGAGCCTTACTGTTAAAATGGCTCGGAAGATTGAAGGGTGTCATATGAAGGAAAGAGATGGTCAGAGGGAAAATTATGGGAATAAAGAAATTAAATAATGAATAAAAATTAATATGAATTATGCGGGTAAGGAGGATATATAAATATTGACCTTTTTTTCTTGAGAAGAGAGTTGTGAGTAAAAGGAGCATAGAAAATTATGGAAGATTTAAGAATACGCAACTCGCATTATTTACACGAAGAAATGTACATTGAAAAACTTTCAAACTTCTCCAGTAGCCGAATTATTTGATATTCATTGCGAAAACAAATGCCCATAAAATATTCCAAAGCAAAAAACGGCTTCAGCTACAATCGAAAAAAAAAAAACAAAAAAAAAAAACAATAAGAGACTTTTATTGTTTTGTATGGCGTAATAACCACTTTCATGTTGAGTTTTGATATTTTTTTTCGATTGTAATACTAAACAAAACAATAAACTAAAACTTGAAGGAGGAGATTACTCTATCGCCTGTAATGTCTTTCACAAAAATAAATAAGAGAAACCTGAGGGAATCCAAAGAAAAGATTATATGAACACAAAAGGGACATTTTACAAAATAATACATTAAATGCGTTAGTTTCCCGCCGTAACGAGACTGACCACAATTTTAACATAAATATATGCTTACATGAGAGAATAATTCATTACAGTATGTCTGTCTAGAAAATGTCTTGATCACAAGATCACCCACAGTAAATGTGCGCCCTGCCTCTTACAACATTTCACCATTTCTGGCAGATATTCTAATATCACCGTGTGCGATATCTACTTACAAAAGTGATGTAAAGAGAAAGAAAAAGACACTAAATGAATTCGGCGAGATAAAAAAAAAAAAAAAAAATCTAAAATCCCCAGCACCCCTCCGGCGTCTTCCTGTTTAGTCGTATCAACTAACAAGATATACTCCGATGAAATCCCGAAGCAAGAAACGCGTCACAAGTAAACATTTCCCACTTTGCCATACAATTTCTTTTCTTTATTAAATATTATTTCATAGGCTTCGAATTTTATTTCCTTCAACACTGCGATACCACATCTGTTCAGCGGAGGATCAGAGCCTATAAGTTGTTGGGAGTTAAGTAACACCTGAAATGATATCAGAATTAGATTTTTTAAATTCAAAGTTGTTCTGTGTTATAATGGAAGCCATTTTGTTCGGTTCAAGTAAAGGTTTATTGTCAGTAATATTATCTTATTACTGATATCCCGCACAAAACAAATTTATGTTAACAAACATTTACGTGTTATCATCACTCGTTGTCTACAGTCTTTCTGATAACTCTTCTATTGTTCTCTATCCTTAATAATGTTTCCTATTGTCTTGCTCATTTACGCTCAGTAAACACTTGCGTATTAGTGGCTTTAATACTTTGCATGCAGTGAAATGAATAAAAAATGTGTATATGTAAAATTTGTCTGCATGTCACCATCTTACACCAGTAGAACAAGTTGCTCGACTTTGTTTTCTATATGCGCCGTCTATCGTCGGGACTTAGGCGAACATGGCTGTCCACAATTTCCTGTCCTCCGTATCTCTTAATAAATTTCGTCAATTTTTTTATTTCCCCTAAGCCCTGTCCCAGCATCCGTTTACGAAGAATTATATGCGATGTTTCCTTTGTCGTTCTTGCCTTCAATCTTCCCTATGAGTATCAGATTTTCCAAGCCCTTTTTCCTCATTATGTGACCTAGAAATTTCAACTCCCGATGTACTGTGGCTTCCTTCTGTCTTTTCTACAAATAAATTCATGATAACTGCTCTGACAAGCTACTTTCAATGTTATCCTAACTGCTGGAATTTAAACATACTACTAGATTGGCATCTGGGTCCCACCCTTTCGCTGTCGTAACAGTCAAATGTAGTCGTCTCTTCTACTCTACCAGCTTATTCTCTCGCACTGCTCCGCAGTGGAACTCACTTCATCCTACTTCACTTCACCGATGGCTATAATCTTCAAATATTCAAATGTAATTTCATTCGACATCTTCTGAGACCTTAGTCCTGATCACCGCCCTTCTCTATATCCTTTCCTCAAACACGATTCTTTACTCTTGCTCTCACTCTCTGGAACCCCTTGCGTACTAGCGGCACTCTCGCCATGCTTGGGGTGAAATTTTATATATATATATATATATATATATATATATATATATATATATATATATAGATAGATAGATAGATAGATAGATAGATAATATTAGTGGAAAATATACATACATATGCAAAATATATATAAAAATATACCCATACATGTATATTTTCAGAAAAAATTTTTCCAAGAGGAAGAATCCAGGTAGAACTCAATGTCCAGGACAGAGTAAGGATATAATAAAAAAGGCTAAACACTAATATTCCATTGTCATAATTTATTCCATTGGAATCGTAAATACGATCCAATTCATCAGACCTACAAATTCAAGGTCTCATGATTTGGATCGTATTTACGATTCCAATGGAATAAATTATGACCATGGAATATTAGTGTTTAAGCTATCTTATTATATATATATATATATATATATATATATATATATATATATTGCATTTGCAGAGTTATATTTTACAACATTTAAGGTTTTTGCATAGGTATATTTAACAATTTTAAAGTTTTTTTATTATTAGCCGTAAGAAAACACTTTCTGTCGTAATTTTACATTTCACAAGTAGAAAAACAATGATTATTCTGAAAAGTTTTTTTTTTTATTATTTCTAATGAATATTATTTTTGATGTTTTATACACATATATATTTGATATGCTAGTTTCTATAAAAACGACAATGGTAACTACTGACATTAAACATAAGGAATAAATAAACTCTTAAAACTCCAGTCTGGGACAAAAATGCGCATGAAAAAATTTGGCCGTTAATTGGTTAAAAAGAACCAAACCTTCATTTAAATACAATCAATATCAATAAATAACATGAACACGTGTAATAATAATATATATATATATATATATATATATATATATATATATATATATATATATACTTATTATAAACGCAGATTGTGTGTGTGTGTGTGTGTCTGTAACGTTTATATATTGGATCGGATTTCCTACATTTTTCAACCGATTTCAACAAAACTTCACAGGACTACATAAAATTACCTTGTGGTGGTTCTAACAGTGCCAAAAATGGAAAAAATATAATTGTTTTTGCACAAATCAATTTGAAAACACGATTAAGAGATATCATGAAAATGGAAGGGGGACAACTCACATCGGGTTGTTTGTGTGTGTGTGTGTAGGTTCCTTTAAATATGGGAGTGGATTTCCTATATTTTTCAGCCGATAAAACACAACTTCACTTTTTTTTTTTTTTTTTTTTTTGCACGTAGTGTTTCTTATTCTCTTGCACACTTTTTTCTTTATTTTTAACATTCAGAATGCTTTAAAAATTCCTTTTACAAGACAATTATTTATAATAAAATTTAATCGGTAGATTCATAACGATTGAAAACAATGTTTTTGTTTGAGTTTGGGTTTGACCAATTCATAAAAAATAAAATAAAAAAAACTAATTAAGACATGCGTGTCCGTCAACCTTAAACAATAATCTAACGATATCTACTGATTGTACGAATACAAACATCGGAATAAATTCTTTATCTTTAGGGAAAGATAATGAAATCTAAACATACACAAGTCCTAACTAAAAAATAATAACCGGAACGGGAAACTACTTTAAATACACATGTTGTCCAATTTTTTTACTGTATTCAATAAGTAAAAATCATAAATTGTAAAAGATTATTAATACAAAAAGGCTATTAAATGAATAAGATTTGTTAGATCATAATTAATAAACCCAAATAAAGTTAATATTTTTTGTATTAGAAACAATGAGTGGAAAATATATTCAAATCAGAATTCTAATTATGAATCACCACAAGCAAAATATGCATTTTTTTTACTGTATTCAATAAGTAAAAATCATAAATTGTAAAACTAAAAGATTACAGAAAGGCTACCTACATTTTTCAACTGATTTCAACAAAACTTCACTTTTTTTGGGGGGGGGCATGTAGTGTTTCTTATTGTCTTGCACACTTTTTTCTTTATTTTTACATTCAGAATGCTTTAAAAATTCCATTTACAAGACAATTGTTTATAATAAAATTCTATTCAATCGGTAGACTCATAACGATTGAAAATAATGTTTTTGTTTGAGTTTGACCAATTCGTAAAAAAAAAATAACTAATTAAGACATGCGTGTCAGTCAACCTTAAACAATAATCTTTGTCAATTTTATTTTTCAGTCTTTATGATGGTGGATACTTGATCTATCTCTTACTGTTATATCCCTGGGCAACGCCGGGCTCTACTGCTTGTATATATATATATATATATATATATATATATATATATATATTAAAGTAAATTATGAAAGGACCGAATCAGTTATCTTCCTACATTACCGTGGTGCGAGGTCAAGGCATATCTAGTTGGTCTGTGAAGTAAAATTCGAGAAAGATCAAACTAAATGATTCCAGCTTCAGTGTTTTATATTTCTCTCTTTTTACAAATAAAGAAACATCTGTATCCATTATATTACTATTAGATACAGAAAATTCTCACAAAATTTATAATAATTAGGGTTCAAAGTTGTCCGTGAAATTATAAAAGGATTACATACTTCTCATTTATATGCCGTATCCCATCATTACCTAGGCGATCATGGCCCTCCACAATTTCCTGTCGTTCGTATCTCTTAATAAATTTTGCCTTTTTGTTATTTCTCCTAAGCCCTGTTCAGGCATCCCTTTACTTAACCTCTTTAAGAATTTTAGGCGTTGTTTTGCTCTGACCCACTTGCCTTCAATTTGTTCTCTGAGTATCAAATTTTCCAAGCTCTCTTTCCTCATTATGTGATGTAAAAATTCTAACTGTCTCTTCCTGATATTATATTTAAGATTCTGTTATGGAAATTTACCCACGCACGCATGGACTCTTCCAGCTATAAATAAGAGCAGGTAGTGCCTTTTGGGGAGGAAAGTTTCCACCAGTCAACTCTGACAGTCGGACCGAATATTCTTGCTGTAACACTCTCGTTTGTATGTTTGTATTACTGTTTCTGTTAATATATTTAACTCAATTCATCATCTTTATTTCTGACCCTAAAAAGGCCACAAAGATTCCTTTTTGTTTCCATTTTCGTTAAAACTTCCTCGTTGCTCACATGTTCGGTCCATGATTTTGATACTTATGCTAATTTCCCGTCCTTTGCAGCTCTTAATAAGTATCTTTGGTTATTTCTCTTAAACTCTGTTCCGCAACCCGTTTACGGAAGCTCACTACGTATGTTATGCGTCGTTTTCCTCTATCAACGCTTGTCCTCAAACCATCCTGTGAGTATCAGATATTCCAAGCCCTCTTTCCTCATTATATGCCCGAGAAATTTCAACTGTCTGTTCCAGAGTTTAAGTATAAGTTTCCTTTTTGTTTCGAATTTCTCTCAAATGCAAACTTATCCATGCACGGACTTGCACAAAATACGACAAAAGGATAGAAACAAATTGCGATTTGGTTTCCGGACAAAAATTGTTCATACCCTGTGTAGACATACATTTTGGACAGGTTTCTGTTGTCCGATTATTGCCGCAGCCCCTATCCACATTGATATTCAATGACAACACCAGAGATAAATCATGCTGACTATATAATTGACCAGAACCGCCTGGAACTATAAAAATAACATTTTTTGCACATCCTTACTTCCCACCAAACATGGAAAAAACAACAATGAAAGTTTATTTCTTTTAACCTATTAACTACCCTTTTTTTCATGCGCATTTTTGGCCCAGGCAGGTGTCTTATGAGTTTATTTATTCCTTATGTTTAATTTCAGTTGTTACCATTGTCGTTTTTATAGAAACTAGCATATCAAATATATATGTGTATAAAACATCAAATATGGGTGTTGAAAGATATTTAACACCACTATTTGATAAGACGCCAGAAGTGTTGAAAGAAAATGGCTATCTTTGTAGCGATTTTATAACGTGTTTATATTATAATTTTTTCAAATTTATATATATATATATATATATATATATATATATATATATATATATATATATATATATATACTGACAGACTGTTTCAATGCACCACAGCTCATCAGTGTGGCTAGATGTCCGATTGCGTCAAGCCAGAATCGAAACCCGTCCGATCTGGCATCAGTCGGAGACTCTCATCCCTAAATCATCGAGCACGCTAGAAGAAAAAAAAAATTTAACACATTATATACAAGATATACGCCTTACCGTGTACCAGAGGGCTCAATTCACAGCGAAGAAAGAAATCAACTGAGGGAAGTGACGACCGAACTCACATCATGGGCAAATGAATCTGAAAAAAGAAAACCTTCTTGGACATTGTCGAAAGCGAAATGTCGTAAGAATGTCTGAGTAGCCGGCAGAAAACACATCCGAGATCGAAGTCTTGACGACCCTATCAATATATTCAAACAATAGAGGAACAACTACCAGATGGAAACGTTCATACATCGACTGTCAATTCAATTTATATATTGTTATTGGAAAACTTAGCAAGGAGCTAGAGATAACTTTATTTTGCCAGTGACCTATCCACTTGTAATAAAGCTATTCTACCTGAATTTACAATGAAAGGAGCATTTATGACTTTCGCCACATTGTCGACGAATGTTCACGTCGATATATGCCGACAGCTGAGTATGCTTTATTGAGACGCAATACAATTAAATAGTCCCATCTCAATTCTACTAATAAGATTTTGAGATGGGGATGAATTCATTGATACAACCGAAGAAAAATATACATTTCAATAAACGAGAGAAATAAATAAGACCTGATATAAACATTTCTGGATTGGTCAATAAGGTACACTTCAGAGACAGACAAAACAGACATTATGGACGAGGTAAAGATATTCTGTTTGGCAATAATTCAAACACTAACCCTGGTTAAAGGTTAGAATTCTTCAATGCTGTAAAAATACAAAATGCAGTAAAGACAACACATATCTAAAGACGAATTCTTATTTATCTGTCCTAATTTGTTTTTCTATGTTTAAATATATGGGTATATGTATGGAGATTAATGATTATTAATATCTATCTATCTATCTATCTATCTATCTATCTATCTATCTATCTATCTATCCAATGTCTCCATATCTGTCTATTTTTCTCAGACTGTCCATGTATATCTTTCTGAAGTTCTTCATTTCTATGAATGTATATATCTCTCTGTCTATCACAAGCTGTTCATATATATATATATATATATATATAACTTTTTAAGAAAAAATGGTCTGTATGCTTAGAATTTTAGAATTTACATTTTACATATATTAGCCGTACTCTGTAGCATTGAGACATGTTCATCTCTATTTATCTCAGCCTGTTCATACCTAATATATATATATATATATATATATATATATATATATATATATATATATATATATATATGAAGAAAAATATACTGAAAAAACAAACAAAAATCCTTATATACAATTATGCTGTTTTAATGTTAATATGTCAACGTCGGGCGTTTTCGATCTAATAAACCATCTTCAGGACATATTTATAAAATATAATTAACATTATCAATTCAACATGACAAAGACGATGTACATAAGAACAAGACTTATCCAAACAAATAACTGAAAGTTTTATAAGATCAGCGCTCCGTTTAAAACATGGTCACGTTGTCATCACGTGGGCGACGCTGTGAAAACGTCTTCCTAAAATTTTGAATGAAAAATGAAAAGAATTCTATTTTGATCTAAAATTTATATGTACGCTTGTCGAGCATTAATCTCACTAGAAAAGGGGAAATACTAAAGAAGCCAGGTCTAGTATTCACCGTGCGTGAGATGGATATTATGCCTGCTTCATAAATCCGCCTAAGATTTTTTATTATGAAAATATTTTTTAAATCTTCACGGAATCAAAATCGAAATTATTGTGACGTCGCCCTCCTTCGCAACGTCGACTCTGTCGTTGATCTCGTTCGCGGCTCCAACACGTGACGTGATGTGGCATCGATCCTGGTTTAAACGCCCCTCCTTGGTCGCAGCGTCGACTATCTTCGCGGCTTGTGACGTGACGTTCGCCCACGAGTCGATCCTTTACCAGTTGTGACGTTTTTTTGCCGTCAGCTTTCGCTCCTCGCTGCTCCCAAGTACGTTCCAACCCTCTTTGAATGATTACCAGTTTTGTTCCCATGAACACCTGGTTACTAGGGTAATTTTTGATCTCCGGTCTGCCTAATATGATTAGATTTAGACAGACGGGATCAAACAGGTCGCCGTATGTCAGCTTTCAATAAACTACAAGTAAAGAAAAAAAAAAACTCACGAGGCAAAAATTATGATATATATTTTATATAATGTTCTGTCTAAAATTATTCTATCCCGACCCGTTTTGTGGACTCTATCTATCTATCTCTCTCTAGAATTGTTGTCGGATGCTTTGGTTTTTATCAATCTGTCGTTCATTTCTTCTCTTCGGCTTGAGTTGGACATTATTCGCTCGGCTTGAGTTGGACGTTTTCTTCTATTTGGGTTGGACGAATTTCCACCTCAGGCTCTTTCAACTATTCTAGAAACTGCAACTAACTTCTTCTTCTTTTTCTTGAAGGTCCGAACTTCTCTCTGCCGTCTGAGGTGATCTCTTCTCTCTGCTCACCGAACTGTTCTGCTTGTTTGGCCTGCAACTATTCTGGCCTGCAATTCTATTTTCTGGCCTGCATTTCTCCTATTTTACTCTTTTGCTTGTCCCTGCAGCTCTTCTGCTCTTGTCTGGCCTGCATCTTCTTCCCTATCTGGCCTGCAATTCTTCAGCCTGTCTGGCCTGCAATTCTGCTACAAAAATTTTCTTCTCTTCGACTTGGCTGCAACTTTCCATTCGGGCCAAAAATTCTTGCCCGGAACAACAGGGCCCGCCGTCCGCTCGCCAACACTCTGGCCGTCTACCCCGCAACGTGTTTTTCTGTCGATTGGGGTCCTCACTCAACAAACTGGGGTACTGTCGGCGTCAGGGTTTTCGATAAATTCAAAAAGTCGCATTATTTCTGATTTCCCATTATCATCTCTTTTTTCACTTCCTCATGCCTCCGGGGGGGGCGCATACCCATCTCTCCGGTCTCACATATGTCAGGTGACCGTTTTCGACCAATGGGTCCTGGTCAGGCGTCCTTTCTCCTCTTTCTCGCATATCACGTGACCGCTTTTAATGAGATTCTGGTTGGGCGTCTTCCTTCGTGACGTTCTTCAATCATTTCCCGGCTTTGTTCTGGGAAAGAACCACCTTGCTAAAAAAAAAAAATCCAATTTGGCCTTTTTCGCACGCACGAAAATGACAATCTCGGCCTTTCTCACCTTTGGTTTTTGTCAAAACCGCCTTTTAGATGTGACTTCAGGAAGAATTTTTTTCGTCTCGCTGGCGCTTTCTGTGAGCCAAACAATTGTTTTCATGTCTTTATTTTCAATAGTCAAAATCTTTATCTGATTTTTATCTTCACTTTATCATCGTGGGGGTTCTTATCTTCAACAGGTCAAGATCTGTATTTTCTCATCCCAATGACACTTCTTCCATTGTTCTAAAATCCCATTTCTCCAAATTGATAATGAGCTTCTATTCCGTGGACATGGCCAGATGTTTTTGACCGATTTTTATCAATCGTACGTATGTTTTGGAACTTTTTTTACCATGTCCGTTTTATCTCTAAACTTTTCAAATAACAATTTCATTGTTCTTGAAATTCGGTCAGATGTTGGCCTATATCTCTTGACACCTCCCCGGCTTATCTATTTCTCCTCCTCTCCCTTTCTCTTCTTCTTCCCTTAGGATCGTAAATACAATTATAAATATTCTCAAATATAATATTCGTCTAAATAACTAAAACTGGTTAATAAACCGAAAAAAATTAAATCATATTTCAGGAATATTTCTTTTTAGTTTTCTAATAATGCTTTTATGATCATTTAGTTGTGTTACAACTATAGCATTGTTTAAATTTCAGGCGAATATCTCGTTTATGTTCGAAATCACGAGATTTTACGGACCTAACCCATATATTTTAAGTGACAGATTTTGCAACTTTGGTATATATCGGATGTATTGTTAATTTAATAAACGGATATATATATATATATATATATATATATATATATATATATATATATATGTCTGTCCATGTCTATCTATCTATCTATCTATCGAAACTATCTATCTATCGCCAATTGTTTCATGCTTGTCTTTATAGTGTTCATTTCTATACATATCTGTGTTTGTCTATCATATTTGTGGAATTAACTTTAGCGGACGCTCACCGACTATAAATATTCTGCGATATATTTTCTCATTCTCTTTTACTTTTTCCGCTTACAAGTCAACATATAAGTGTCTGTGGAAAACATTCGGTTCTACACACACACACACACACGTACAAGTTTCACTCAATTTACATGTTTTGAACTTCAATTATTTCACATGCTTTTTTTTTTTTACATACATAATTATTTTCTCACTTATATACTTTTGTTATTAACGCTTAATCATTTGTTTGTTGTATATATATATTTTTTATCATTTGCAAAGCCTTCATTTTTTTTTGTGGGGGTATTCAGGTAACTCAAACATCCGCAACAAGATCTATGTACATATAAATCTATCTTTAGAGTTTTGGATTCAGCATTTTTATCTTTATGGCACTATCTATCATTATCTATCTTTCTCTATCTATCTATCTATATATATATATATATATATATATATATATATATATATATATGTAAGCCAAAACTTTGGATTAAAAAACATATAATATGATGATTTTTCTTTCATCATTGTAAAATATGAAAGGAATTTGCTCAAAATAGACAAAAACTTGATATACTAAATGAAACATGCATATATATATATATATATATATATATATATATATATATATATATAATAAAAAGGGCTTAAAACACTAATATACCATAGTCATGGAATATTAGTGTTTAAGACTTTTATTATATCCTTAAGACATTGAGTTCTACCTGAATTCATCCTCTTTGTATTTTTTTATTCCAAAAATATATATGTATTATAATGTATGTGTATATATATTTTTGATATGTATGTATATTTACCACTAATATTAATCATTCATCTATCATCTATCTATATATATATATATATATATATATATATATATATATATACAATTGAAAAGAACGAAGAATAAATTTCTAACGTTCAAAGCATTAACTCAGCAAGAGTCGAGCAATAAATATTTATTATAAACTGCTAGATTAGAACGTGTAAGTAAGCACTCCAAAATTTTAGATGTTCTTTCGACGTTTTATAACACTTCTCAGCAGGTAATTAAGAACGATTCCATGGTTGTTAAGACAGATAGATAGATATATAGATAGATTCCGAAGTTGTCTAGAGGCCGTGATTGAAGTCAATGACGATTTTACTGAATAAATTTAAGCTTTGTATTAAATGTATTTTTTGTGTAATTTCGAAAAATATAACATTTAAAATGAGATGTCAGTGTTATTTCCATAATTTTCACGACAATTTATCCATCGCATCATTTATATCTATCTATCTATCTATCTATCTATCTATGTTCATTACCTATCTCTATCTATCTATCTATCTATCTATATTCATTATCTATCTATCTATCTATCATTATCTATCTATCTATGTTCATTATCTATCTATCTATCTATTTTCATTATCTATCTATCTATCTATCTATCTATCTATCTATCTATGTGTTATGGTCCGGGTCCTTGTACCACGGTGATAGTCCAAAGTAGAACCAATAAAGAAGAACTCGAACACGTATATGGAATAACACAGACATATTACAAACAGGAATATATACAGAGAGGTAGAAAGTGTTAGTACGAACAATCAGGTTTAGTAGTAATTGTCTGAACGCGACTCTGTTTCGGACTGCCTCTGACTCAACTGACTGACTTGCTCGCTCTGAGTGACTGACAGACTCCTGAACGGACCTCACTCCAGATTTCAGACTGAACTCTAGACTTCAGACGGAACTCCGAATTATCTGCTCCCTCTTGAGGCGCAGTATTTCTTACGTATGGAATAGTCCATTTTGTTATTATGGGTAACGTTCCATAACACTATGTTCATTACATCTATCTATCTATCTATCTATCTATCTATCTATCTATCTATCTATCTATCTATCTATCTAATGCAATCAGTCTGTATCTATGTAACAGTCGTTCAATGAACACTGTCTTCAGCTTAGAATTTAAATATGCGCTTATTAGATCATCATTTTGCCGAGTTAACATAGAAGAAATATGCAATCATCTCTATTTCCATTTATCTAAGAATAATCATATTTGTATATTGAAGCAACCTTTATGAGTTTCACCTGTTCATCTTATTCTAACTATGTTGTGTGCTGATCTCAAAATGTCACACGTTTTAACAAACGGTTCACTCCCTTCCTCTAATAGCAAGCTTTACCTTTCCTTCTTAAGTTCAGTGAACTTTCTGTTAGCACCTTGTATCAATTTCCATTTAACTTTTTTGCCTGATATTTGCGGCAAAAGCATCAACGTGTGTTTCTTCTGATGAATTATATACATATATTGTTTTGAAATAAATGTATACCTAAATTATATTTGCACAGTATGTTAATTGTTCTTGCCAACGCCAAATGAATTGGCTACCAGCGTTTGAATTTCAAATAGGATTGGTCAGTTCGAGTCTTCAGAGAAAATAATTAATACCTACATTCACAACTATATTTCGCTGATATCCTATTGGGATTGCGATATAAAATATCTTATTACTTTCGGCTAACAGCACCAACCATTTTCAAAGCGGTTTGTTGCTTACTATGTCATTAGTTTATATATTTTTTAAAATACCTCATTTCACATGATGGTCGGTATCACGTTTCAAATATCAACGAAATTACATCAAAACTTGAACCCAACATATTAAAAAATATTTCCTTAACATATTTCATTGATGGAAAGAAAGAAAAAACAAGAACATCGAATAATTCCCGGTTGATTTCGCCAAAAATTGATAACGGTCAACAGGCGAATAGCGTTGTTTACAAAATTTAACCAATTTGATTTAACTGATAACGTAAAAAGCAACAGACGTCTTTGAAAATAGTCCGTTGTGCTCGCCAAAGTATTTAGATAGAGAGAAATACATATTCTAAAAGCAACCGGAAATCGGGAAAAGAAATTATTAAAATAGTTATATGGATAAATAAAATATTATGAAAACGGAACATGTGCGAATTTTTTAAAAAGAAATTAAAAGTAAAAAATTATGTACAAAACACTATAAATATATAATATATATATATATATATATATATATATATATATAGTTAAATTCCCAGATGAATTCTGTGGACAAGACAGATTGGTATCAAATGTCAATTGGAAAAAAAATCATACATTTAGCCGACGCGTTTCGTCTTCCGACTTTTTTCAAAAATGAAATCGAAATGTTTTTTGTTGTTATAGTTACATTAAAATTCAGTCTATCTTTTTTTTTAATTTTGAATTTTAATGTAACTATAACAACAAAAACATTTCGATTTCATTTTTGCCTTGAAAAAAGTCGGAAGACGAAACGCGGGGCAAATATATATGAAGAAAAATTTGGAAAAAACAAATAAAAATCCTTAAATGAAATTATAAAGTTTAAAATGAATGAAATGTCGACGTCTGACGTTTCGGTTTAATAAACCTTTTTTTCAGACAATATTCATTAAAATACAAATTCAGTTCAATTTGACAAAGACGATGGACATAAACAAGTCTTATCCAAAACATCGTCTTTGTCAAACTGAACTGAATTCAAATTCAAACTGAATTGTATTTTAATGAATATTGTCTGAAAAGGTTTATTAAACTGAAACGTCAGACGCCGACATTTCATTCAATTTAAAACAACATAATTGCATTTAAGGATTTTTGTTTGTTTTTCCAAATTTTCTTCATTCTGTCGGATCTATATCCATTTACATTTGCATATATATATATATATATATATATATATATATATATATATATATATATATATATATATATATATATATATATATAATCTTAAAAAAAATGCTAAATATGATAAAGTGCTCAGTATCAGAGATAGAGCGTTTGTAAATATAAAAGTGAACATTGAAGTCAACACTTTTTTTTCTCGGTTATTTATTTATACGGCTCAGTGGTGTATTGTGGGTAGTCAATTTTGGCGGTTATTTTGCCGGAAGTCGTTTATCTGTTTATTTCTTTATTCATTTATTTGGGTTAGATTATTTTGCATGTTTTTTATTTATTTTTAATTTTTTTACAAAAAATTAAAAATAAATAAAAACCTTAGCCTTAGTCTTAGTCTTCTGAAAGTATAATATTATTTTTCAAATTGCTATGACTTTGTATATTCTTCGATGTGCATTTAAGTTGTGCGCATGTCTTTGACTAAGCTTTGTTTCAATGGAATTATTAAATTACGCCAGCAAAATAATACCTGAAGGTTGATTTGCCTTTGAACGAATGAAAATAACCATTGCTCTTTCAACACAGAATTAAGTAGAATGTGTTAATTAAACACCAGATTGGCTTTTAGTTATTGAAAGATGTTTATGCAATTATCGGGTTCATCTTGTATATTGTGAAGTCAATAGTTTAGCGGCAATAACAGCATCAGTTTATGAAATCCATTTAAAGAAAAATTACATTGTGATTAATTATTAGTATACAAATGCATTTACAATCTTGTCTTAATTCCGATATATATAAATATATATATATATATATATATATATATATGTATGTATGAGTATATATATGTGTGTACGTATATATATATATATATATATATATATATATATATATAGATAGATAGATAGATAGATAGATAGATGTGTATGTGTGTGTGTGTGTGCGTGCGTGCGTACAATGCTTTTACTAACCCAACTATTCAAATATGATATCCATTGGAATAACGTTGAAACTGATAAAAACATTCCATCTTTAGAAATCATTTTGGTTATGAAACTGTGCCGATATTAGCATTCGAGGACCTTTTACTTTAATAAGATTTCTCGAATATTCGGGGTAAGAGACGAAAATCAATAAATATACTGCTGAATAAGTAAACTCAAATATGAGATTCCACTTTACATAGCGTTTAAAGTAATAAAATCCTTCGGTTCAATAAAATAAAATAACTATTTAAAAATTATTATATATATATATATATATATATATATATATATATATATATATATATATATTTAGAAATTATATATAAATATATGTATATATATATATATATATATATATATATTTCACACACACAAACATATATATATATATATATATATATATATATATATATATATATATATATATGTGTATTTAGGCAGAAATCCCTCTTTTATACAAGTTTGATCAAAAACGACTGAAATGTTACTGTAGTTAAGTTTTTTTAATATTAATTTTTCAAGGTTTCTCATTATATAGAAATTGTCCAAAATCTTTTATATATATATATATATATATATATATATATATATATATATTCTCATCCACAGACAGACTGTTTCGCTGTATCACAGCTCATCATTGTCGCTAGACGCCCGGTTGCCTCTAGCTATGATCTAAATTTGCGTCAGTCGGAGATTCTACCCCAAAGCCGTTGCCTCACGGCAGGGATTAATGTGAATTTAATCGTATGAATTTTTAGATAAACACACGGGGACTGGTCGAACTCGATTCTCTTTACCGAAGAGACTTGTATCATTGGTGTCTGTGTGTAAAAAATCTGATATAAAATAAATAAAATATATATGGTGAAGATAATCTCAATAAAGACAAAAGGGAGATTTTTTGTTTACTAACGCGTTTCGTTCTCGTAAACGGTAAGTTTTCGAGACTGATGTTATTGAAAACGTTAATCTGCAGCTTGGATTTATTTTCAAATGTCTCCTATTTTAAAATACATAATCCCTTCACATGGTAGCATGCATGATAATAAAAAAAATAAACTATGAAACTACACCTCCTATTATTTAAAATGAGTAAATAAGTTATCAAATTTAAATAAAATAATAGACAAATAATAATTATATTATTATATAAAAAAAGTCATTATACAAATATATATATATATATAAATAAATATAAAATAATATTTATATACAAATATATATATATATATATATATATATATATATATATATATATATATATATATATATATATATATATATATATATATATATATATATATATATATATATATATATATATATATATATATATATATATATATATATATATATATATATATATATATATATATATATATATATATATATATATATATATATATATATATATACATATATATATATATATATATATATATATATATATATATATATATATATATATATATACATATATATATATATATATATATATATATATATATATATATATATATATATACATATACATATATATATATATATACATATATATATATATACATATATATATATATACATATATATATATATATATATATATATATATATATATATATATATATATATATATATATATATATATATATATATATATATATATATATATATATATATATATATATATATATATATATATATATATATATATATATATATGAATTCTGGTGTATTTTAATTATTACAATGAGTCATTAATACAAAAATTAATTAGTGGAGTTACTGATATAAACTGGCGAAATCCGTTCGCTAACTAAATATTAAAGATGCTTTAACCCACTAATCACTCGATGAATGTTATTATCCATGTTTCTTTTTTAATTATATGATGTATTAAGTGTTCCTTAAATACGTAAGTACTTTCGACGGTTCGTACAATCGTCATCAGTCACGGGTATTATTTTGTTTTTTGGTAAAATTCGAGACGAAAAACATAATGTAAATCGAAATAGTTTTTTTTTCTTAAATGCGTTATTGATAACGGATACAAACTTGTTGAGCGTGTAGTCGCAACGCTAATGTTGAATTTTTTTGAAAATTTAAGGTTGTGGGTTTTTTACTAATATTGCAATTTAAGAATTTTTTTTGTAGGAGTTAATTCACTAAGTAAAGTAATGTCTCAGTTGTTATCCCGATACTTTTGCACGTCTGATCCGTTCTTTTAAATCAAATATGTGGTGCAGTTTAATTATTAGAATGAATCATTCATACAAAAATACTTGCGTATTTAAGGAAGACCAAATTGTTTCCGTTGGCAAGCAGAAGGCTTTTGCAGTGTCTTGAAAGTGAATTTCTCCTCGCAGACACTCATGTGTCTCTTCAACCTGGCGACAAACCTGAAAATACATACATATATATGTGTAGAGAGAGAGAGAGACGTAATAGATTTTTATTTATGAATCCGAAACATTTTCCCACTTAAGCCTTATATTTGCGTATATACTCCGTTTCTTTACTAACCTGTATATTGATTTATTTTCGTCTATCAACCAGAATATTCGATAAATCTCATTAAAGATAGGATACGCCCTTTGGCAGGATTGATATGTCACCACTAGCAATAATATTTCTCGAATATTTAGGCCGTTAGTCGAAAATAAATATACTGTTTAATAATAAAACGGCACGGTTATTCAAATATGGTTATCCTCTAAAAATGACGTTTAAGTGATTATATATATATATATATATATATATATATATATATATATATTTTTTACGAACTTCGTTGAAACTCTGCTACTTGAGAACCATAATTGGCTTATTAACACGCGTGATCTTCTTATTAAATGTGTGTCTCTTTCGATCGACAATATCATTGTAGTCTTTCAAACTTATGAAGAAGTGAAAGAAAGATTACACAGAACCTAAATGAAGCCCAAAACTGAACTATTTGCCCGACACACACACACACACACACACATATATATATATATATATATATATATATATATATATATATATATATATATATATATATATATATATATATATATTGAAACTATGAACGAATTTAAGCAAAGATACAAAAATCATAGAACTTGCTTCAATTTAACGAGATATATATCGACATATTGAAGTAAATATTTGAAGTTAAAGAAATAGAAAACACACGTCAATCGATATAACTGAATGTCATTAAAAAAAAGACACATATCTAGAATACAGTCTTGATATTCTGTAGGTCGTATTCAGAAAAGTATCCATCCATAAACTTATTCCAGGATAAGGAAAATTTATTAAAGAAAAGGAGTGGAACATTGATGGATCGTAACCAGGAAAGAAAATGTATATTAACACAGAGGGCGCAAGATTAAATGTTTAATCGTTTGGAGATATTCCTTGATGCAAGAAACACTTTGATTTGCTTATAAGTTAAAGTTGTTAAATCTTCATCGATTTTGCTTTGCCTTGTCGGAAACGGGTGGGACGCCTGAATTGATGTAAGATCCTCAAACTCTCAAGGCATCCTTAGACGTAAATGCTTATACAGGCTGTCCCTAATGTCTGGACGCATAGACAAAATGAATATTTTCAGGAAATAAAATATTCCACATTTTATTGAATTAGAAAATTAACAATAAATGCAGAGATTCATGCATTTGCATGATTCACGTGAACTAGATGCAATAACCTCCACATTGTCGTCAATTTTAGCACATTCATTCTTTATGCGTTCAATCAAGTGTTTTGCATCTGTGACTTTCATTGAGTACACCTTCTCCTTTAGCATACACCAGAAAGAAGATGTCAATTCTTTATAATTCGACAAAAAACATGTTTAATCTGTTTAATATAATTCATGAGATTCCTTATGTGTCGTGACTTTAGAGACACCGTTTATAACCCAGACAGCTTTCCGTGCTCATTTCAGGTTACGTCTTAATGATGATGTGTTCGGACAGAAAATAGATACTGCTATGGACTACAGTTTCAGCACTTGAAAGTAAGCCATTTGGAATTTCTAGAATTGTTCGAACATCCGGGCAATGGAAATCATTAGAAATCGTCTACAACAGTGTCTGGCGAATATAGGCCACATTTGGATGAAGTCATCTTAAAGACCAAATGAATTAATCCTTTGTTTAAACAACAATGAAATTTTATCACCTTTAATAGCAGTTACCTTCTTCTTTTTGTCAACCTTTAAAATGTGGGAATTATTTATGTTGTTTGGTATTGTCTAGCGATATATCAACCCATATCGGTTATTTAATGTCGAAATATTAAGATCTGAACATAACTATATGCCTTCAACTACAGAAGATATACTGTGGATTTTTCTATAAAATGTCATGTTGGAAATTCTACTATAAAATGTATAGCTGGTCATCTATATATATATATAAATATATATACACACCGAGGGTGTTGAAACAAAATGGCTATTTTTGTAGTGATTTTATAACATACTTATGTTATAATTTTTTTTTAAATAATAATTAATATATATATATATATATATATATATATATATATATATATATATTTGAACCTCTACGTTTTCGTTGTCTTTATAATCGTTTCGGGGTTTTTTTTTTGGGGGGTTAAATACTTAAGATACTTGACGATTTTTTTTTTTCATCTTCAGAGTCCTTCTATTTCTGCGTTGGTTAGATCCAGTGACAGGACCCAAAGAGTGTGAGTTCAATACCCGGTTATGGCTGTGGAGAACTTTCAGAGGGAAATTCACAGGAGATCACTGATAACTGACATCCATCAAACATGGCACGTGATACTAGACAGTCTACCCCGGTGAGCGAAATAAAGAGTTCACTTCGACATTCCAACCACCTGAAGAAGGCCAGAGCGTACAATGGCCGAAACGTTGTGATAAACATGGCGACAAAGATGAAGACAATAGTCCGAATAATGTAAATAATGTCTTTTCACCTTGTTCTGATGTTTTTAGTTCTTTCTATTTTACTTCCATTTTTTCCTCGGGTACTATTTTCCCCTCAGATGTCTACAAATTGAGTCATCCAAGGCTTTTCAAGCTAATAATATTGTTAATATATATATATATATATGTATATTATGTATTTAGGCAGAATATTTTCATTTATACACGTTTCATTAAATAATATAGACAAGTGTTGTCTATTTATTTTATGTAAAATTTTTCGTATCTTCTGATAAGTTTGATAACATTATCATTAACCGAAAAAAAAAATTCACAATATTTATCCATTATTTTTTAATATAATCTAAGCTTTCGGCTTACTCAAGCCATTATCAAAGATGTAATTACAAACATATCAAACAATATACGGACACGACAGTGATGATAGTCTGTCATTGTTTAGTTTACATAATGGATCACTAAGCAACGATGAACACGCGCATATAAGACGCTAGAAGCGAAAATCGCACCGCATCTCAAGACGTCACACATGACTACACGAGAGTGAATTGGAGAATGAAATAAGGAAAGCCGTTGGTATAAAGCAATGGCTTCTGTTACCAATTATAGAAATTATAGACATTTAAGAATATTTGTAGAGATGCCATAGTTGATTTTGTTTAGGTTGGGTTTTAACTGTTTCATGTATAATGCTTCAAGTATTTTTAGTTTTTGTCTATTGTTTTCATGTCGAAGTATAGTTGTGTTTTCGACAAGTATTTTACGGAATTGTGTGTGGGGGCAGGCATGTTGTTTTAAATGCCTAAAAATGTTAGAGTTTTCATTAAAATGTAGTGTCAAGCGTCGTGAAAGCGAGTTTGTGGTGTGACCAACATAAATATTATTTAATTCGTTGGAGATACACTCTCCCAAAGAGCACTTGAATTTATATACTATGTTGGTTTTTTTTGCAAATCGCTAACCGGGAGAAGAATCATTGCAAGTATTAAGTTGGATATACTAGATTTAGTGTAGTATATGATTAATTTAATTTTTTGCTAGGATTTGTAGTTGATATATTAGAATTTACTAAATTTTTTAGTATGTGTTCATCTTGTTTATAATTAGTATGCATTTGATTACGATATAGGAGATTAATATATTTGAGATCAGTAGAAGCAGTATTATGTACAATTTGCTTATTATTATTATTATAAATAAATAGACAACACTTGTCTATATTATTTAATGAAACGTGTATAAATATATATATATATATATATATATATATATATATATATATATATATATATATATATATATATATATACAATTGGTATATGTTGTTATTTTTACTATTAAAATATATTTTTATACTTTCATAGAGTTTTGATTGCGGGTTCATTATTTGCCCATAACTGTAACTCTAACAGGGGCTACCGGCCCTTTTCTGTGTAGACCTGGATTTAAAAGCAATTAAGATGCGGTTCAACGCTCCTCAAAACCTTCAATTTCCTGATCAGAGGTTTTGCTACTGCATGTAATTTATCGTCATGCCCAGGACTGAGTTATTTCTGTCAGCCACTGTATAAGAATTGAGACCATATTTAAATGTATTTTTAAATGCATTTTTATCTATAGGAAAAATCACAACATTTTTGTAACTGTACTGATAAATCATCAGTTACCTCCCCTTAAGATCTAGTAGGCATAAGAAATATCACCCTCTAATATCCGTCAGTAGACGAGTAGCCAGAATAAAATGTAATAAAGCTTTAGTATATGTTTATTCACTGGTTCTTTTTTTACTGCAGTTTATTGCACTTAAAATGCAACATTATATGCGGCCAGAGCAATTTACTTATGACTCTGAAAGCGAAGCAGCAGATAAACTCTGAACACACTGTCTCGAAACTTTTACGAACTTCGTTGAAACTCTGCGCCTTGAGAACCCTAATCGTCTTATTAACAAACGTGTTCTTCTTATTAAATGTGTGTCTCTTTCGATCAACAATATCATTGTAGAATTTCAAACTTAGGAAGAAGTGAAAGAAAGATTACACAGAACTTACGTGAACCCAAAAACTGAACTATTTGCCCGACACATACTTGCTACCTGGCGACAGGAATCTGGCGAAGCATTAGATCATTTCCTAAAGACGCTTCAGACATTAAGCAGGGCCCGCAATTTTCATCCCATGACCGCTTTGGGGGAGCAAGAGGAACGTATTCTAGACGCCTTCGTAAATGGCCTACGCAATGTTCAGTTATGGCAAGGTCTTCTTGAAAATAAACCCTTCCCTTGAAAACTGCCTATGAACAAACTTATACTTGCGAGCATGCTATACAGCAGTCCAGCTCGTATTTCCAACCCCATAATGTGGGTGCCGCTGTAAAACAACCTGTTTCTTCTATCACTCCTATGCATGATGATTCGCATTACTCTCCTGCCCAGGATATCCCACGTTTAAACATCCCAGAACAACCTGTCATCAACCAAACGGACATGTTACTACTGCGGTCTAAATCTACACGCACAACTTTCAAGTCCTACCAGGGAAATTCGTTGTCAAAAGTGTAGAAAAATAGGACATTTCTCCAAGGTATATCGACCGTTTAAAAATATCTCTTACAAACCTAACTGTCTTGTCAATTCTTTATCATTTTCTGCAACATTAGATGTGTCCCTGTCTTTTAAAAACTCTTATAAAAATTAAAATTAACTGAGTTCTCGTCGACGCATTATTAGACAGTGGCAGTTCGGAAAACTAGATCAGAGAGAGTCTAGTAAAAATTCACAAATGGCATGATGTTCCCTCCCCCAAGTGAGTAACAATGGCGAACGCAGCTTTGTCATCACATGTAAGTGGATATTGTTTGGTTGACCTACTACTACTGTACTGTACTGATGCGGCATTCACCCTGGGCGGATTGAGCCTGCTTCTTCCTGTTATGAGAAGAAGATTCTTGGGATAAATTACAGAAGTAGGGTAGCCAGGCCTACTCGGATAACGTTCTTGCTTGCCGTGGGGTTCCCACAGACGCAGATACAGGAACGACCAGAAGCCGCCGGTTACCGATGCAGACGCTCCTTGGATTTTCACCAGAGCCCTTGTTGACCTACATTAAAACGGTATCACATATTAAGCTCTTAAGTTATCGATAATGAAAGATCTTTGTTGTGAGTTAATACTGGGCAATGATTTTTTTTCCAACAACTTTTTAGCCTAGAAATTCCGTTCGGCAGAGATAAACCTGTATCAAAGATTTACGGACTGACTGCGGCCAACATTCCGTAACCCTCACTTTTTGAAAACCTGACAAAGGACTGTAAGCCATTATCTATTAAGAGCCGATGTTATTCGCATGACGACAAACAATTTATAGGGTCTGAAATAAAAAAAGAATGCTTCAAGAAGGAATAATTGAACCAAGTACGTCAATATGGGGGCCCCAAGTATTAATAACAAACACAGAAAACAAAAAAAAACAAAAAAAGGAAGTTATCGATTACTCTCAGACAATTAAACGGTTCATTCTTCGGGTCGCTTTTCCGTTACCACGCATAGAAGAAATGCTATGGAAAATAGCTACATAGTGTATTTTCAGCACGTTAGTGCTTATCATCAGCTGGCCAATAAGCCAAAAGACAGGCCCTACACTGCATTTGAAGCAGTTGGCTTGCTGTACCGGTTCTGGGAGTTACCTTTTGGTGTAACTAATGGAGTAGCCAATTTTCAAAGGATAATCGAAAAGATTGATGAAAAACTGGAAAGTAGTTTTGCTTATATAGATAATACAACTATATGTGGCCACAATCAGAACTACCACGACGCAAACCTTTGACGTTTCATTAACGCCACAAGCAAATATAACCTTACATTAAATAATAACAAATGGTCTTTTGGGCAACATAAAATCAACCTTTGGTGCTATACAGTAAGCAACAGGTCAATTCCGCCGGACCTAGAGCGATTAGAAACTTTGTTCAGATTGACAGTCCGAGATAACATACGTGCGCTGCGACGAACTATGGACATGTTCGCCCACTATTCACAATGAATCGCCTTTTTCTCAGAGAAGATACGTCCATTAATGCAAGATCTTTTCCCTTATCTCACCCAGCAATAGAAGCATTCAAAAAAACTCAAGCAAGAAATTGCAAAATCCGTAATCACAACTATAGATCCTTCTGTCCCACTGGTAGTTAAAACTGATGTATCAGACTGCGCATTTGCCATCTTCATTAAGTCAAGCTGACCGTCCTGTAGCCTTCTTTTCAAGGACTCTCTCTCTCTCTCTTTCAATCTGTATGATGGCATACGGTGATTGAAAAAGAAAACTACACCATAGTTGAGGTGTTAAGAAAGTCGAGACACTATTTAATAGGACGTCACTTCAAATTAGACACAGGTCAAAAATCTCTTTCGTCCATGATCAATTCAAAGACTAACAGTAAAATAAAAAAAAATGAAAAAGATGGCCAGGTGGAGAATTGAACTACCTTGTTTCTCATTCGATATTACTTACCGGCCCGGCAAAGAGAATCTGACAACACACGTCCTGTCAAGAACTCCAGACACTACACGAGGAACTGTGCCACCAGGGCATAACACGGAGAGTTCACATGGTAAGGAGTAGGAATTTGCCTTATTCAGTGGAGGACTTTAGGAAAGTTACAAATTCCTGCCGAACGTGTGCAGAGATAAAAGCTAAATTTTACAGACCCACGCCTGGTCTCCAAATAAAAGCAACACTGCTATTTGGAAGGTACAATCTCGACTTTAAAAGTCCGTTAACATCTAAAACAGGAAACCGATACATGCTAACTATTGTAGACAAATATTCACGGTATCCTTTTGTTTTCCCTGTTCAGATATGACTGCAGCAACAATTATACATGCCTTTGTTCCCCATTTGCAGTCTTTGGAGTACATGCATTCAGACCGAGGAGCTTCCTTCATATCTGAGCAGCTTCAGCAATTCATACAAGAACGCAGAGTGGCGGTAAGTCGGACAACCCCGTAGAACGCCCCGGGTAACGGTCAATACGAGAGATATAATGGCTTAATTTGGTAAACAATTCAATTGGCTGCTTCGACACACAAATGCTCAATAAATAATTGGAAAATTTTCTTTCCACGAGCCCTGTATGCCATAAGATAACTATTATATACGGCCACTAATTCCACCACACATGAAAGATTGAACCCGTAATCAAAATGGAAGTATAAAATATATTTTTATAGTAAAAGTAACAACATATACAAATAGTATATATATATATATATATATATATATATATATATATATATATATATATATATATATATTCGCTTGAAAAAGCCTCGTATGGCTCAACTTGTAGACACCTGAGGGTAAAATGGACCCGAGGAAAAAAAAATGAAAGTAAAAAAAGAAAGAACTAAAAACATCAGAACAAGGTGAAAAAAAAAATCGTCGAGTATCATAAGTACTTAAGACATTGAACACTAATCGGGAGATCACCGTGCCGGAATCCCTCCCGTCACATTGCCCCAGGATGATGGCATAGCTTCCTTTGCGCCTTGAGCAGACATTTCAGAAGTATTAGCATCCGAGACTCGACAACTCCAGACGATCCTGATGAGCGATCAATGTCCCAGAAGCGATTACATCCAGAAACAAAAGATCCACATTCAGACTCAGAGCGTCCTCATCCATCAAGAAGGACGACATAATTCCATTCCCAGATTAACGGGCGAGCTCAAAATGAGGGATCTTCCATCCCGAATAGTCTAATACAAGAACTACCCAGGCGTTCGCAGAGAATCTGTAAACAGCCTGCACACCTAAGAGATTTTCTCCCCTATGAATAAAATACATAGGGGAGAATGTACTGATAAATTATCACTTACTTCCTCTTAAGATCTAGGAGGTATAAAAAAAACACCTTGTAATATACGTCAGTAGACGAGTAGTCAGAGTAAAGGGCAATAAAGGTTTGGTATAAGTTTATTCACAGGTTCTGTTATTAATACAGTAACAATAAAATAAACTATTAATTAGTGTCTTTTAATTTTAATCAAGAATAAAATAACATTTAATTTAATTTAAAAAGAAAATAGTAGAAAAACTGTGTAAGCCGGGTGACTTTTACGCAATTTTCACTAATTGATACTAAACAACAAAAACTCCGGTACCTGAGCCGAAATTTAACAAACACATACTCCAGTATGTTGGCCATTTGTTGATAGTACTTTAAAATGAATAGAATTCAGAATTATAAAGTGATACCCTTATGATAGCAGGTCAAATGCCTTAACTTGCTTCCCCCGCGGGACACAATGATGCACCCGCTATGGTAATTTGATGCAGGATTAAAACAAGGGATGCAAAGAATTAACAATGCAAGAAGTGGGCAAGTATGCTATTTTTTAAAATGTAGCCAAAGCCCAGACCTCACTTGTTAGAGCCGAAAAACGTCTCCGAGCCCTTGTGGCTGACGAAGCCCTTTCCTCTCTCCAATCTCTCTCCCAAAGGCAGGGTGCGTCAAGCCGCTCTCTACTCTACCGTTACTCCCATGGAAAGTCCTAGGACGAACGACATTCCCTGGTCCCGCAAAGTCAATCCTTCACGGCTAGAAGACGTCATGCCACTTGAATAGTAGAAAATCACCTACATTCCCTCCGTATTCCACTGGTGAGAAGTAAGTTTCTCTCGAGCAGTTTCTTCCCGCGTCTACTGCCCTGCTGAACCTACTCCCAACTGTATGTTTCCCCGATCGCTACAAGCTTAACTTTTTTCAAGTTTAATGGTAACAGTTTATATTCCACTCCTATATGACGAAATGGACTCCAAACGTAACCCTCTACAACGAGTGGCCACCGGGCCTTGTAACGTGTGAACTTACTGTAAAAAAAAAGTGAATATATAAACCCAGGAACGTACATCAGGAAGTAAATAATATATTTACTAACATACTCTATTCATACGCATTATTACATCACTGACAAATAAAATCAAATTTTCACACATCGAACTCAGCGAATTCCACATGAGCACGCTCTTCACAACCCTGAACACTGGATCCACCCCTCCCTACCCCGAGAATTTCCATTCGCATCACGGCAATAAATCCAATGCTACTCATCTGCGTCTGATTCCCAATCTGAGGTTAAAAAACGATGATTTTAATTCCTTTGACACTTTAGTTCCTTTGCAGACAATTGCTTTCTTCTCCTTCCCCACCCCGTTGACTTTTAACTTGACCCTTCCGTTGTTCCCTTTCTCTTCAACTTAACATTTTCATGTTAATATTCGTTTTCTTGATTGAGACAATATATTCTGCTAGTGTATCAGTGAAAATTTCGCTTTTCCTCTTTCTAGCATCAACCTACCCTGCCACCTAAACATATTTTCAAAGATTTGCTGCTAGAACCCACGTTGTTCGCGGGGATTCGTCAAATGAAGTCTGTTAAGGAAATATAAATTATAGCAGTTTGCCATATTTAACATTATCATCATCATCATACGTATACCTGCCTATAGTTAGTTGGAACTTTACTGACAATCCCTTCCCAGAGTGTTCGGTCCAGTATTGCTGTCCCCAGATCCAAATTTTCCAACACTGAAATTCGAGCTATCGTGTCTTGGAAAGTTAATTTTTGTGAGAACGTAGTTCCAGAAGGATGCCCTAAGAATAAGGATAAGACGATTTCGCTGTCCTCTCGGTGGCAGTGGCCGGCAAACTGTAATTGTTTTTGATTGAGTTTAAGAATAAATTATGAAAAGCGTTGCAAAGGATCTCCAAGTGATGTTCTGAATTTTTCTAAGTAGATTTGTATATGTTGCATCCAGACGAGTTTCAAGATGAGCAGATAATGTCCAATGTACGAAGTTTAGAACGACCCATCATCAGAACATAATGGATATTTTATTGTCTGTTATATTTAACAATATATGTTTAAATCATTATTTGCTGCCCCAATACACTATCTATCTATCTATCTATCTATCTATCTATCTAGATAGTGTGTGTGTGTATATATATATATATTGTGTGTATATATATAGTGCGTATATATATTGTGTGTATATATAGTGCGTATATATAATGTATATAAATATATTGTGTATATATAATGTGTATATATAGTGTGTATATATAGTGTATATATATATAGTGTATTTATATATAGTGTATATATATAGTGTATAGATATATTGTATATATATAGTATGTATATATTTAGTGTGTATATATAGTGTATATATAGTGAGTATACATATAGTATGTATATATATATATATATATATATATATATATATATATATATATGTGTATATATACTGTATATATTATATATATAATCATACTTATTATAAAACCCAGGTTGTGTGTGTGTGTGTGAGTGTGTCTTTACGTTTACATATTGGATCGGATTTCCTACATTTTTCAACCGATTTCAACAAAACTTCAAAGGAACAACATAAAATTGCATTGCGGTGGTTCTGACAACGCCAGAAACTGGAAAAACAGAATTGTTTTTGTATGAAATCAATTTGAAAACACGATTAAGAGGGATTGCTTTCGCCAGAATGGAAGGGGGATAACTCATCCCGAGTTATACTTATTATAAAACCCAGGTTGTCTGTGTGTGTGTGTCTGTTCGTTTATATATGGGATCAGATTTCCTACATTTTTCAACCGATTTCAACAAAACTTCACTTTTTTTTTTGGCAGGTAATATTTTTTATTGTCTTGCCTTTTTTTCTTTATTTTTCTACATTCAGAACGATTTAAAAATTCCATTTACAAAAATAAAATTCTATTCAATCATAATGATTGAAAACAATGTTTTTGTTTGAGTTTGGGTTTGACAATTCGTTAAAAAAATAATAAAAAAAACAAAAAAAACAATTAAGACATGTTTCTTAAACAATGTCAATTTTATTTTTCAGTCTTTTATGATGGTCGATACTTGATCTATCTCTTACTGTTACATCCCCAGGCAATGATATATAGTGTGTTTTATCAGTGTATATATATACATACTAAATACATAATGTATATATATATAGTGTATATATAATATATAGTGTATATATATATATATATATATATATATATATATATATATATTAGTTTCTATATATATAATTATATATATAGTTTATATATTTTTTTTATATATACTTATATATATTATATATATATACAAATAAAATTGCCGTCTATATATATATATATAATAGTATATATATATATATATATATATATATATATATATATATATATATATATATATATATATATATATATACATATATATATATAGTGTATATATAGTTTATATATATATACATATATATATAGTGCTATATAATTTATATATATACATTATAATAATATATATTTAATATATATACATATATATAGTGTATATATAGTTTATATATATACACATATATATATAGTATATATATATGTTTATATATATATATATATATATAGTGTATATATATTTATATATATATACATTTATATATAGATATATAGTTTATATATATATATATATACATATATATATATAAGATATATAGTTTATATATATATGTACATATATATATAGTGTATATATATATTTATATATATATATTTTATAGTTTTATATATATATACATATATCTACCATATATATATATATTATATATATATATATATACATCAATTATATATATATATCAACCGGCCCAGCCATATGCCGACTCGGATAAGTCACTTTGTCCTAGAGCATATCGAACCACTCCGTTACCGTGACTCGTTGGTCTCATGTGTATGTCGCTTGCGTCAGCTCGTAACGGTTCGGGTTCAGTTTAAGGTAATTGAAGTGCACTGCTTGTGCAGTCCCAAAAATAGAACGAAACGGCTGTCCTGTGCCTTTTGTATTCTGTTGAGAATTCTTCTTCTGTAAATTAAAACATATCTACAGGAATTTGACCATTGCCTCTGTAAAATCGTTCATTTTACACAAAATTCCATCTCATTCTCTATTCGCAAACTTGAAAATAGGAAGAAACAGGAAGGCTTAAATACGCATGTGTTGCCATTTTTGAATAGACTCTTCCGTTTCTGAAATATGCGTTGTGAATCCCCCTACCCCGTGCATCTATTTATCAGATCTTGCCCTATATTTCTACTTCATCAAAAAACCTCAACCACTTAAAGCTGTTTATCAGTATATATTTTTATGTTGGATTATGGTACCAGAGGAATACATTAAATACACATGGACAAATAACCGTTTTCTATTTTTTTTTTTTTTACCAAATAAAATTGCCGTCTGGAATAGTAAGGCCGGAGGATATATAGCTCATTAGAATAATTGGATTGAAAATATTTATAGAAGAGACATATTGAAGTCACGTCACAATGATGGGAAAGTGACTGAAGTCGAGATCAGATTTAAGTAAACCTTGTTCTTTCTCAGAATCTCTATTTTTTTAGAATGCAGAACGTAAGTGATCATGGCTCTCCACAACTGTCTCTTGTAACACTTCAAAAATATCTTTGTGTTATTTCTTCCTAAACCCTGTTCCGCCAACTATTTACTCCATCTCCTTAAATATGTCATGTGTTCTTTTCGTCTGTTTCTTTTGCCCTCCGTCCTGTGAGTATAAGATTTTCCAAGCATTTCTTCCTCAATGGTCTCTTCCTGGTGTTAGTAAAAAAAAAGTTTACTTTTGTTGTGCATAATGACGGTCGTCTTCGAGTATAGAATCCAGAGGTTAGCAGTGAATATTTCGAAGACATTAGGAAAGGGTTGTTCAGGTTAGCAGTGGATATTTCGATAAAAGTAGCAGAGCATAGTTCGTCCTTCTGTTTCTCTTCGCCTGACAAGCTGGAACTGGACATTCGGGTAGAGTGAACAAAAATGGCCGCCTTTATACACGACGGATTGAATATTTTACGTCTTCTGATTGGTTAACCTTCTATTGGTAGACTATAAAGGGAGTTAAGTCATTTTGACTGGCTCAATAGTCCCATATATATACACAAAAAACTGTAACACCTTTTTGTTTCCATTTTATCTAAATCTTCGTTGTTTGTCACTTGTTCGCCGCATGATAACCTCAGCACCCTTCTGTAGAAATAGATGTCTGTTGCTTCAAGTCTCTTCTTCATCTTGGAGGAGATTGTCTAGCATTCAATGTCATATAGGAGGAAAGATATCACGTTGCATTTCAGTGCGATTTTCTTTGTTTCTAACGATGTTTTTCTTCGTACTCTTCTTTTGGAAAGTTTCCTTGCTTATCCCAATACACCTTCGAATTCCAGTGCAACACTTTACGTCCTCTATTAAATAAAAAAAAAAAAACATCCTTGATATTTATATTTCCGCACTTGTTTGATTTTCCTATCTCAGATTAGGAATTTCTCATTTTCGGCCCATCATTGTCTTGCACCCTTTCTTCTTTTGCATATCTCCTGAATTCATTTTCTCTACATATGTAAACAGTTGGTTTCCATTTTCCCTACAGACGTTGCATTAACCCTTGTCTGATAGCAATATGATGATTGCATTATAGTTCCGCGGCGTTGTGATAGCTTCCGTCCCTATACCTTTTCAGTTGGTTTCCATTTTCCTACAGACGTTGCATTAACCCTTGTCTGATAGCAATATGATGATTGCATTATAGTTCCACGGCGTTGTGATAGCTTCCGTCCCTATACCTTTTCAGTTGGTTTCCATTTTCCCTACAGACGTTGCATTAACCCTTGTCTGATAGCAATATGATGATTGCATTATAGTTCCGCGGCGTTGTGATAGCTTCCGTCCCTATACCTTTTCAGTTGGTTTCCATTTTCCCTACAGACGTTGCATTAACCCTTGTCTGATAGCAATATGATGATTGCATTATAGTTCCACGGCGTTGTGATAGCTTCCGTCCCTATACCTTTTCAGTTGGTTTCCATTTTCCCTACAGACGTTGCCTTAACCCTTGTCTGATAGCAATATGATGATTGCATTATAGTTCCGCGGCGTTGTGATAGCTTCCCGTCCTATACCTTTTCAGTTGGTTTCCATTTTCCCTACAGACGTTGCATTAACCCTTGTCTGATAGCAATATGATGATTGCATTATAGTTCCGCGGCGTTGTGATAGCTTCCGTCCCTATACCTTTTCAGTTGGTTTCCATTTTCCCTACAGACGTTGCATTAACCCTTGTCTGATAGCAATATGATGATTGCATTATAGTTCCACGGCGTTGTGATAGCTTCCGTCCTATACCTTTTCAGTTGGTTTCCATTTTCCCTACAGACGTTGCATTAACCCTTGTCTGATAGCAATATGATGATTGCATTATAGTTCCGCGGCGTTGTGATAGCTTCCGTCCCTATACCTTTTCAGTTGGTTTCCATTTTCCCTACAGACGTTGCATTAACCCTTGTCTGATAGCAATATGATGATTGCATTATAGTTCCATGGCGTAGTGATAGCTTCCGTCCCTATACCTTTTCAGTTGGTTTCCATTTTCCCTACAGACGTTGCATTAACCCTTGTCTGATAGCAATATGATGATTGCATTATAGTTCCGCGGCGTTGTGATAGCTTCCGTCCCTATACCTTTTCAGTTGGTTTCCATTTTCCCTACAGACGTTGCATTAACCCTTGTCTGATAGCAATATGATGATTGCATTATAGTTCCACGGCGTTGTGATAGCTTCCGTCCTATACCTTTTCAGTTGGTTTCCATTTTCCTACAGACGTTGCATTAACCCTTGTCAGATAGCAATATGATGATTGCATTATAGTTCCGCGGCGTTGTGATAGCTTCCTTCCCTATACCTTTTCAGTTGGTTTCCATTTTCCCTACAGACGTTGCATTAACCCTTGTCTGATAGCAATATGATGATTGCATTATAGTTCCACGGCGTTGTGATAGCTTCCGTCCCTATACCTTTTCAGTTGGTTTCCATTTTCCCTACAGACGTTGCATTAACCCTTGTCAGATAGCAATATGATGATTGCATTATAGTTCCGCGGCGTTGTGATAGCTTCCTTCCCTATACCTTTTCAATTGGTTTCCATTTTCCCTACAGACGTTGCATTAACCCTTGTCTGATAGCAATATGATGATTACATTATAGTTCCGCGGCGTTGTGATAGCTTCCGTCCCTATACCTTTTCAGTTGGTTTCCATTTTCCCTACAGACGTTGCATTAACCCTTGTCTGATAGCAATATGATGATTGCATTATAGTTCCGCGGCGTTGTGATAGCTTCCGTCCTATACCTTTTCAGTTGGTTTCCATTTTCCCTACAGACGTTGCATTAACCCTTGTCTGATAGCAATATGATGATTGCATTATAGTTCCACGGCGTTGTGATAGCTTCCGTCCCTATACCTTTTCAGTTGGTTTCCATTTTCCTACAGACGTTGCATTAACCCTTGTCTGATAGCAATATGATGATTGCATTATAGTTCCGCGGCGTTGTGATAGCTTCCGTCCCTATACCTTTTCAGTTGGTTTCCATTTTCCCTACAGACGTTGCATTAACCCTTGTCAGATAGCAATATGATGATTGCATTATAGTTCCGCGGCGTTGTGATAGCTTCCTTCCCTATACCTTTTCAGTTGGTTTCCATTTTCCCTACAGACGTTGCATTAACCCTTGTCTGATAGCAATATGATGATTGCATTATAGTTCCGCGGCGTTGTGATAGCTTCCGTCCCTATACCTTTTCAGTTGGTTTCCATTTTCCCTACAGACGTTGCATTAACCCTTGTCTGATAGCAATATGATGATTGCATTATAGTTCCGCGGCGTTGTGATAGCTTCCTTCCCTATACCTTTTCAGTTGGTTTCCATTTTCCCAGACGTTGCCTTAACCCTTGTCTGATAGCAATATGATGATTGCATTATAGTTCCGCGGCGTTGTGATAGCTTCCGTCCTATACCTTTTCAGTTGGTTTCCATTTTCCCTACAGACGTTGCATTAACCTTGTCTGATAGCAATATGATGATTGCATTATAGTTCCGCGGCGTTGTGATAGCTTCCGTCCCTATACCTTTTCAGTTGGTTTCCATTTTCCCTACAGACGTTGCATTAACCCTTGTCTGATAGCAATATGATGATTGCATTATAGTTCCGCGGCGTTGTGATAGCTTCCGTCCCTATACCTTTTCAGTTGGTTTCCATTTTCCCTACAGACGTTGCATTAACCCTTGTCTGATAGCAATATGATGATTGCATTATAGTTCCACGGCGTTGTGATAGCTTCCATCCTATACCTTTTCAGTTGGTTTCCATTTTCCCTACAGACGTTGCCTTTAACCCTTGTCTGATAGCAATATGATGATTGCATTATAGTTCCGCGGCGTTGTGATAGCTTCCGTCCCTATACCTTTTCAGTTGGTTTCCATTTTCCCTACAGACGTTGCATTAACCCTTGTCTGATAGCAATATGATGATTGCATTATAGTTCCGCGGCGTTGTGATAGCTTCCTTCCCTATACCTTTTCATTTGGTTTCCATTTTCCCTACAGACGTTGCATTAACCCTTGTCAGATAGCAATATGATGATTGCATTATAGTTCCACGGCGTTGTGATATTTCCTTCCCTATACTTCTTTATTTTGGAAGATTGTCTTTATTCAGCGTCTCTCTTCCTTTCCATCTTTCGACGGTTACTTTGTGTGCTGTGTCCCTTCAGGGTGTCGGCGATCATGGTCCTTCACATCTTCCTGTCTCATAATATATATATATTTGTTCTTTTTGATATATCACGTAGATCTTCAGTATCTGTTTATATTTCTGAGATGAGGTATTATTTACACTATTTACATTCTTCCGACTATTGCCCTCATCTCCATATCGCCATATTTATTACAATGTTTCGGGTTTCAGTTTGACATTCCAACCACCTGAAGAAGTCCGGAGCGTATAAGGGCCGAAACGTTGTAATAAATATGGCGACAAAGATGAGGACAATAGTCCGAATAATGTAATTAGTGTACATAATACCTCATATCAGAAATATACAAAAAAAAAATTGCATTTAGTATTACAGTTTTATAGAGTTTGTCTATGTATAAGAAATGTCAGTCTGCGCAATCGTTGTCAAACTCGTTTGGCTTTCCAAGATGGACGGATTGAAGCGTAAACTGTCTATGATCAATTATTCGTAAAATTCGGATATTTTTTTATGATTAAAGCAGGGGTGTTTAATTAAGTTTAAGGGCAAGTACTGTCAGAAAATATATATTGGCTGAAAACATTTTTCTTCAAGGACACATGGCTCAATGGATAAAGGTATTATGTAAACTATTTACATTATTCGGATTATTGCCCTCATATTTGTTGCCATATTTATTACAACGTTTCGGCCGTTGTACGCTCCGGCCTTTTTCAAGGACACATGGCGCAGTGGATAAAGGCGTTAGTTAAATCCAGTGACATGACCCAAAAGAGTGTGAGTTCAATACCCTGCTAAGGCAGTGGAGAACTTGGAGAGGGGGATTAACAGGATATAACTGATAACTGGCATCCATTAAAACATGGAACGTGGAACTACTACGGTCTACCTCAGTGAGCGAAATGAATGGTTCAGTTCGACATTTCAACAACCTGAAGAAGGGCGGAGCGTACAACGGCCGAAACGTTGTAATAAATATGGCGACAAAGATGAGGACAATAGTCCGAATAATATAAATCGTGCTAGCAGATTTTGTTCTGCCTTTGATGTACTCTTTGAATTGTAAGAATAATATTTTGTGTATCTGAGAGTGAATATTGTATTAACCATTTTCTGAGAGATATTAATAATTTTCAGATAAAAGTCTTCTCAGATGTTGAGAAGAATCGGATTCACACCTTTCCCGAAGGTATTTGCAATGTAAATCAATCTAATGAACCCGACTGCAATTCGATCTCGGCTCTCCGACTTCTCATTCTGAGACGCTACCCATCACACCACATGCACACCCAAGCTTATCTAGTATCTCCAAGCAGTCAACCGTCTAGATACATACCGTAAACCTGTTCTATTGAGGAAACTTGATAAAAATAATTTATTTGTGCCAGTATATCATTCTAGATTAATCCCACCTATATTATATGGCCGACAGGGGCACCTCGAGACGGTGCAATGATTAGCAATCTTGTCTCGCTAGAACAATTACGACTGAGTAGTGAGTTCGATCCTCACTGGGTTCCCCCTAATTTCGGCCTTGTGCCACATCTAAGCTACGCTTGGAAAATCTAGGGCGCCTCAGCGTGGTGTAATGGTTAGTAAGCTTGTCTCGCCAGGTCAGTTACAATTAAAAAGTGAGTTCGATCCTCACTAGGTTCCCCATACTTTCGGCCTTGTGCCACATCTAAGCTACGCTTAGAAAATAACTATATGGCCGACATCAGAATAAGCCCCGCGTTATTTTCTTTAGTCGGAGTATAAGATAACGTAATCTAAACTACGTTCCCTATAGTCTCAGTTTTTTCTTAATCCGACAGTTAATTTGCCATCTCATATACTATCACAACGAGGAAAACTTTTGTTTTTACTCGAGGGATAGTAGTCGTAGTATTGTTCCTAGAAGAGAAAAAGTAAAAGAGATAAATTGGACGCATGTCAATTGGTCAGCCAAAATCTCATCACTGCCTGCTGTTTTTCCTCATTACGGAATCCGTTTGTGAGAGGAATAATTAAAAAAATAACAACAATTAAAAATCCAAAATCATAATTCCACGCGTACAAAGTTCAAGCTACCCCGACTCTGTTCAGGTCGTCTGAGTTCTGACCAGTAGTTTCCATTATACGCATGAGAAGGAATCGGACTGTAGAATGCACAGAAGAGAATTTCGTTAAAATATATGTGAATACAATAATAGTGATCTTACCACATGGGAAAAAGGTGTTATATTTTAGCTTACCCAATTCTATACCCGATAGAAAGACTAGCCCAATCCATCTATACATGAATCTAGGATTACTATGGACGGATAGTTGACCGGACTATTATCCTGTGTTGTTAAACTTTAACTTCCATCTTCAGCAGATAGCTTGCAGAATGTGTTCTTCATACCCAAGCATATGAGAGGATCTCGGTATTCCTCGATCCATAGTGGGTGTTACCACTGATCCTGTCTCAGCAAAACTACTATAAACACCAGCAAAGATTTGATGTCTCGGCTGTCTTTGGTCTGGAAACGATATAGCCGTGCAGCCGCGCGTCCATTACTTTTGCACTCCCTCATGTAAATGGCTTATCTACCTGTTCATGATATGACTATCCTGCCATTCTAAAACGGAACCCTTCTCAGTTAACTCACTACTATACACGTTAAATTTTGAAGACAAATTAGCCACAGATATACACGAATGACAAATGTAACCTAGTCTACATGGCAATACAAGGCCATATAGCGTAAAATTAATTAGGCTTAATAACTCAAAAACGATAGATTTGCGGCCATCTATTTATTCTTTTCGCTCAATAGGAAAACTCAAGGAATCAGCACATGTGCTAGGGCAAAAAATCTCCTGAGCCGACCCAGCATAGAAATAATACAATATGAGAACCAGTAAGAAGTGCGAGAGAAAAGCAATAAATTACAAAAAAATATGAAATATAAAATGTTCTGGTAAAAAATATGCAATAATAATAATTAAAAATTGGAATATGAGCACTGAGACATTAGGTTTACAAATCCCAGAAATTCAGACACAAATCTCTTCAAGAACACATGACCCAGAGGATAAAGGCGTTGGTTAGATCCAGTGACTAATACCAGGCTTCAGCTGTGGTGAACCAAAAACTTGGAGCGTTGAGTTCATTGGAATGGAAGGAGGCATTGCACGTGGAACTAAAACAATCTACCCCGGTTCGGTTCGGAAATACCAAACGGCTGAAGCGTTGGTAATATGGCAGTGAAGATGAGGATTACAGTCAGAATAATGTGAGTCATCATATTACTCGTAATCATCATAATGAAATTGTTCATAATAACTCATCTCAGAGATAGAGCCAAAAACTTTCCTAATTATTGCTTAGTTTCTGTAAGCATTGTTCGCCTCGGACGGTTGTGAACATTTTCCGCCGTCTAGATGTGTGAATGTGTACATTTGCATATTGATTTTGTGTATTTTTTGTCATTTTCGAAACATTTTATACTGAGTTAAAGAAGAGAATTTCAACTTTATTTATTTCCTTTTTCTTTTTTTTTCTTTGCCAAAAATATTACGCTTCTAATGTGAAACTCATAGGGTTAAGAAATACGTAAACTATCATCTGTATACAAGAGTTTCCGGCTCAGTGGCTAACAATAGTTTTGGTCGACTGTAGTCTATGAGGCGTGATAAGGAACACATTACACGACTCTTGTGAATTGGCTTTACAGGAATCACAAACAATGAACTGTACGGACTAACAGTACCACATTTCTTGATGATTTTCAAAATCTGCAACAGCTAAAATTGATATCACCTGTAACGCGCAGAGAAAATAATAGTATAATCAATTTACATTATACACTACTAGATAGAGAATGTTTTGTGGCGTAGGGTGGACGTTGATAATTAAGTATGACTAAGGACTTGAATGTTAAATAAAAGAGTATTTATTTACAACCACAAATAAATACTTAACAAGAAAAAAGTAAAAGTCAACCAAAAATAACTATTTCATTAAATACTTTGATAGTAGCGCGGCTCAGCTTAACGCCCGGTAAATTCTAAATCAAAACACAAATCATTGACGCACAATAATTCACACTAATTCAACTGGATAGTTTCACTCAACAGTCGCTCAATAATCACTGCAGTCAGTAGGCTGACACCGTTGTTTAAAAGTTCAGTTATGTGGTATCCCTGATACACGCTTAAGCGATCATGTGTCTTTCAATACTTGACTGACGAGACAGATTTTTACCCGCCATTTTGCCATTTATTCTGCGATAGACCAGTTGGTATCCAAGGCTATAGAACCCCGTCTCTCCTGCAATTTATCCATAGCTGGTGGAGGAGAGAAAAGAAGTGGATTCATTACTTTCCCAATGGTATTAGCACGTAAGTGAATGTAACAGATTCGACTGGAATCCGATTCCTCAATCCGAACTGCTATCCATTATCCACGGTGCCTCTTATTTATACACCTGGCGGTAAATATAAATCCAGAGTGTCACGCTCGAACCTTGGTGTCGGTAGTTATTCATTTTTCTTCCTATATGACAAAAGGTGAGGAATGAAACCCCCCTCAATACTAGCAAGAGCGATAACAGCTATTGGCCATGATAAACCTATTTTTCTGAAAGAAATTATTTAAAATGAACGATTTTATAAGTTTCAACCGAGAGTAGAACACGCTCTTCGATCAGTGAATGCTAAATGATGCCTTATCAGTAAACGGTTAGTATTCCCATAACTATTGCATGATATGGTCATTCGCCATTGGCATCTGAGAAAAAAGATTTTGGTATTTGATTTTAGTTCTTCAAAAACAAATACAGATATTATAATAAAAAGCAAAAAACATTAAAGGCTATGGCAGACACCTGTGAACAGATAATTCAGAATTTAAATGGAAACTATTAATAGTTACACGTTTTAACTTTGCCGAATCTGATATAAACAAATAATCGTCTTTAAAAATGATATTGTGGTTGCTAATACTAGGGTTGTTCAAAAAGTTCTAAGCCTCACCCAGAAAGAAGAGACATAGCTGAACATTTTGATGATAGCAACATTCTACCACATTTTATAAAACTAGAAAGACTAATTCAGATATCTGTCTTAGTCTCCTGTGCATTTGAAGCCCATACAAAATGTGAAATGTGCACGACAAATCAAAAAATGGACAATTACAGAGTCTCGATCAGTCAGAAAATACTTGTAAAAGAATAACACCCAAGGGAAGCCATGAGGACATGGTACAGACACTTGCTGAGGTATCCGCTTCATATGCAACTGTGATGAAGTCGGCTGCGAAAGTAAAACGGGACAGGAATGGCACGGAAGATAACACTCGGTCAGTTCATCAAAAATACGCAAACACAATGAAATTTGATGCCATTCACCGTATGATTTTGAATAACAGACGCCTTAATGTCCAAAGGCAGTAGTTCTGGTTCACTCTATATTGCCGCCCTGATTAAGACGATAAACTATGTCCAACAGCAAGGCTTCTGCTCAGGTGGTTTTGAGGAGCATCTCTTAATTGCTGGTGTTCCAAGGTCCACCCTGACCCGGGATGTTAGCACCTGTTAGGCTCCCAGCTATGGGCAAATAGTTAACTCCGGAACTGAGGAAAAAAGCTTATGTGTAAAAATATGTTTTAATAATTTAAATACTTTTTAAAAATTTATTAACAGAAATTTTTCTTAATTTAAGAGTTGGTAATTGGTTCAATATACTCTTTCCACTTCCATGTCAGCTGTAAACGTTAGTTTCTGATGGCGAAATGACTCACTGTCCTGGAGGTTAGCATTACAGAAGCTAAACAGTGTTCTCTCAGATGATGAAAAAGGAAGAAGATACTTTTATATCTGCAAATTAATGAACCTATGTCGTATTTATTTCGTATTTATCTACAAATTAAACAAATAAAGAAATAGTAAATTAATACGATAAAAAATCACCTTGTCCACAATATCGCTATTAATATGGCATATGTTCGGAAGAGTTACATACTATTCTTCCAGTAGATCTTTACAGCTAGGGAGACACCATTTCATTTTCTCTATGGCAACTAACGTCATTCCCATTGTGTTCTTTTGATAAAAAGTTAGTTCATCTCTTCTTCCTCAAATTATGACTTCGTGGAACAAACTCCCGAGAGAAGATCAACTACACAACACAAAAGAGAAACACTTCGATGTGGTGCAATGGTTAACAAGACTATCCCGCGAGATCAGTTACGAGAGAGTAATGATTTCGATAGTCACTGGGATCTCGATATTGTCGACCTTATGTCACATGTAAGCTAAGCTTAGAAAATGCTTTCTAGGCACCACGACGAAGTGTAATGGTCAATAGGTTTTTGTCGATAGATCAAAACTGAACAGTGTTTGATCCTCACTGAGTACCCCATGCATTCTGCCTTGTGCCATATCTAAGCTAAGCTTAGAAAATCATTTCTAGGCCCGTCGACGTGGTGTATTGGTCACGAAGCTTGTTTCGTTAGATTAATTAAAAGTGAGTAGAGAGTTTGATCATCACAGTGTGCCCCATACCCTTGGCCTTATGCCACATCTAAGTTACGCTTAGACAATCATCACACAACACAAAAGAGAATACAGAAGAAAGAGAAAAGGAAAGAGATGTGTCATATACATACTTATATGTATATGAAAGTATCATGAGTGCGTAGCGGCGTGTACGACTTTTGTTTCCGATCAGGAGACGCGAGTTCGAATCTCACCATGTTCTTTTTGTCAGTACGTTGATTATTTTTTACAGGGGTATTAACTCCGGACATATCCCTGGGCGACTCGAGGTTGAGAATTACAGATTAAGAGGCGCACCTTATGCGGATATGTGTGGAAGATAATTGTTAAACCTAGGCTTGCACAGGTTAAGATTGTAGTGTTCGGGTTGCAATGTATTGGGAGATGTCGCCTCAACGCAGTGGTTCGTGAGAAAAATATCCTTGATTTGAACTTACACGTCACCAGAGGAATATGGAGGGGTGCTTCGCTACAATGTGGGTGACATGACGGGTTTTAGCCGTAAGGTTTAGGACTGGTGGAAATAAAATCTGAACAATCACCATGAAAATAGCGAAGAGCAGTGAGACGATTGCGCCTATCGTCTGGGAGAAACGGGTTGCGGAGTACAAAATAATTCGTCGACTACAAGGACGGAAAGACGCTTTTGGACTCTATCGAGAGTGGAAAGTGAATAATGGACAGCTCCTGTCCATATATAAGTGGATATCACTCTTGTAAAGTTACAGGATATCGGGAGGAGTGAGGTACATCCAGAGGCGGTACAAAGAAAAGACGATTTTCCCAGCATCTTTAGCAATGGATCGTAGGTAAGAGTTCTACTTGGGGTCTTGGATGAGTTTATGTCCTCATAGGCGTTCAAGATTCCCTGACGGAACATTCGTTCGTCAAGATTAGTGAACGTTCTGGGTGTGATTGGCGATATTAGAAGGGAATTAATCTGGTTTGTGGGGCATATAGACAGTTTTTCCCCGTTAAGCTGCTAAAGATAGGTCAGAGAAGAGACCAGTTGCCAATCGATGAATTTGGCAGGGCACCCATTGTATCGCTCTAGAAAGGCAATCCCATGCAAGAGGTTAGTCCAAGCCTTGTGACTAAAAGTAGGTAGACGGTATTATTCATAAGGTGCCGTTCCTTGTACCGACACACGTCATGTTGACAGAGGGTTTGAGCGTACAGAGGTGGTTCAAACGAGAGATTATAAGACATGATATGCTCTCTCCCAGAACTGTAACAACTGCTCGCTAGCAGGAAGGAAGGTTGGTAGGTTTTGGACAAACAAAAATGTGTCTGAGTAGGCGTCTGAAAATTGGAATGGTCAGCCTCCCTAAAAGACAGATGTGTTCGGAGAACGATTAATCAACCCTTATTAATCATTCTGACAGGTGAAAAGATATTATAAAACGAAGAAAAATGAAAAGCTTCCATGTGCGTGTGTATTTGTGCATGAGCGCGCATTCGCAGCCGGCGAGTTTGCACGTATATCAATTATGGCCAAATAGGATATAAGGGAAAAATAAAGAGTGAAAATAAGAAAAAAGACACTATAAGACAAACAAACACACACACACACACACACACACACACACGCATGCACGCACAGACGGGCGAGCAGACACACACATCTACACACACATGCACACATACACAAGCACACATACAAGCACACATCTACACACACACACATGCACACACACACATGCACACACATACACATGCACACGCGTGCGCACAGACACACACACATCTATGTAAAATTTAAAAAATATCAGGTCAAATGAACAATAAAATAACAGGTTGATCTCTCTCCATTGTTTTTTAACACATGCATTACTTATCACCTCTCTGTTACGTCTCTGTCCTGAGGAAAATTATACTGAGAGTTGCCCAGACCGATGTTGCTCCCTTTCATTGCACTAGGGAGATGGCTCGGTCAACGCACCCAGACTAGAACAACCGACGGTTGCGGGGGCTCGGGAATTTTTTTCCTATCCCGGGTGTAAGCGCTCGGGCTCCCCACATTAAACCGACCTTGTGTCACAACCTGACTCCGTAGGGGTTTGAGTAAATACAAATATACTGGGTAGTAAAAAGAAATCATGAGAAAATGTTTCCTTCAGTGTAAATAATGAAGATATGTTTACCTCCCTTTTTACTATAATTGCTACTAATATTATTATTATTAATAATAATAATGATGTTAATATATCTTAAAATGGAAAGAGCAAAAATGAACATGAAGGCAAGATAGTCAAATAATAAATTACTAAATGAAAGTTTTCAAGAATTAACCAAAAAATGTACAAAAGAATGAAGCTCCAAATGTAAATATAGAAAGAAAAAGGAGATAGAATCGAAATCGGTTGAATTTGAATTCATTAGAAGCAGGAAATGGGAATAAGGGGAAAAAATTGTAAATGATTTAAATACAATAAATACATATTGAATGAGATTAAATTTAGAAAAAAATCACGAAAAAAAGCGACAAAAGTCGAAAATATGAGACTAAAAACAAAGATAAAAAGCCTGATGTAAGAGAAGACGAAAAAGAAGAAGATACTTAAATAATAATAGGAAAAAGAAAAAAATGAAATCTCGATGAAAAATACTGATTAAATAAAATCGAAACTGTTAATAAAAGTGAAAAAAGAAATAAGCATTTGATTGGAATTTTAAGGAAACAGCTTTTTCAATTACCAACTTTTAGAATAATATTTAAAATGAAATAAACGATATTTGACTGGAAAATAGAGAGAAAAACTGGTTCAATAAAACAGTGTGAATTTACTCCTAAAGAGATGAGGGTAAAGAGTCTGATATTAAAAAATAATGTCTTCAGGCAAAATTTGCAGCTGCAAAAATATAATAGTCGTATGATAATAAATTAAAATTTGAAATCTTTTAAAGTAATAAGAAAATGATAGATAGATACATAGACAGATAGATGTGAACAGATTTATATAGATCAAGATATCTACATCGATAGATAGATAGATAGATAGATAGATAGATAGATAGATAGATTGAACAGATTTATTATCTAGATTGACCTATATATTGATCGATATCTAATGAAGATAGATAGATATTGATAGATAGATAGATGGATAGATAGATTAGACAGAAATACATAGATAGTTATCTAGATTGATTTGAACAGATTTATATTGATATAATACCTTAGATAGATCAATGAAGATAGATAATGATAGAGATCATAGATAGATAGATTGATAGATTTATATAGATGGATATAGATAGATTAATGACAGTCTTAGATAGATAGATAGATAGATAGATAGATAGATAGATTTGAACAGATTTATATAGATACCTATATTTGAAGATTTATATCTAAATGAAGATAGATAGATAGATAGATAAATAGATAGATAGATAGATTTGAACAGATTTATATAGATACCTATATAGATCGATATCTAATGAAGATAGATAGATAGATAGATAGATAGATAGATAGATAGATAGATAGATAGATAGATTGTGAAGAGAGATACATAGCTAGTTATCTAGATTGATTTGAACAGATTTATATTGATAAATACTTAGATAGATCAATAGATAATGAAGAGATCAAGATAGATAGATAGATAGATAGATGTGAACAGTCTTAGATAGATAGATAGATAGATAGATAGATTTGAACAGATTTATATAGATACCTATATAGATCGATATGTAATGAAAGATAGATAGATAGATAGATAGATAGATAGATATGAACAGATTTATATAGATACCTATATAGATACCTCTAATAAGATAGATAGATAATGAAGATAGATAGATAGATAGATAGATAGATAGATAGATTGATGAAGATAGATAGATCTAGATTGATTTGAACAGTCTTAGATAAAATAGATAGATAATGAAGAAGAGATCTAAATAGATAGATTGATATTAGATAATGGATAGATAGATTAGACAGTCTTAGATTAGATAGATATAGATAGATTTGAACAGATTTATATAGATCGATATAGATCGATAATGAAGATAGATGAGATAAATAGATGATAGATAGATTTGATAGATTTATATAGATAGATATAGATCGATATAATGAAGATAGATAGATAGATAGATAGATAGATAGATAGATAGATTGAGAAATACATAGCTAGTTATCTAGATTGATTTGAACAGATTTATATTGATAAATACTTAGATAGATCAATAGATAATGAAGATAGATCAAGATAGATAGAACAGTTGATAGATAGATAGAGATGGATAGATAGATTTGAGACAGTCTTATATAGATACCTATATAGATCGATATGAATAAAATAGATAGATAGATAGATAGATAGATAGATAGATTTGAACAGATTTATATAGATACCTATATAGATCGATATCTAATGAAGATAGATAGATAGATAGATAAATAGATAGATAGATAGATTTGAACTTAGATTTATATAATGAAGATACCTAAATAGATCGATATCTAATGATAGATAGATTTATATAGATAGATACTTAGATCGATAGATAATGAAGTGAGATAGATAGATAGATAGTTATTGTAAGATTGATTTCTGATTGAACACAGATTTATATTGATAAATACTTAGATAGATCAATAGATAATGAAGAGATCAAGATAGATAGATAGATAGATAGATAGATAGATAGATAGATTTGAACAGTCTTAGATAGATAGATAGATAGATAGATAGATAGATAGATTTGAACAGATTTATATAGATACCTATATAGATCGATATGTAATGAAAGATAGATAGATAGATAGATAGATAGATGATTGTGATTTATATAGATACCTATATAGATTGATTTGATATCTTTATAAGATAGATAGATAGATAGATAGATAGATAGATAGATAGATGTGAACAGTCTTAGATAAATAGACAGATAATGAAGAGATCTAAATAGCTAGCTAGGTTATCTAACAAGATAGATACTTAGATCGATAGATAATGAAGTGAGATAGATAGATAGATAGATAGATAGATAGATAGATAGATAGATGGATAGAAGATAGATAGATAGATAGATAGATAGATAGATAGATAGAAACAGTAGATAAATAAAAAAAAGAGATCTGATTAGATAGATAGATATAGATAATGATGAGATAGATAGATAGATAGATAGATAGATAGATAGATAGATAGAGAATAGATATAAAAAAAACTGATTAGATAGATAGATAGATAGATAGATAGATAGATAGATATGTAATAGCTTAGTGTTACTTAGTAAGAGCACAAGTGAGGTTACAACCCGTTTAACAGAAGAAAAAGAAGATAACTCCCACGGACTTCTTTATGCCCTGTCTATTAACGACATAAGCGATATTGTCTCTCTGTAACCTCCTACACTGTTTAGCTCTTAGCAATTATCTCCCTTTACCATACCTCTTACTCTTCCATCTATTGTTCCTTTTGCTATCGAGAGATCCTGTCAGTTTCCTTAGAGATTTTCAGCTTTCTCTTTCTGATTCTGAGTATATGCATCTATTTTTCTTTCCATTCTTCTTCAGATATCTTCGTTGTTTTCACGTTCCGCCCGTGATATTCTCAGCGTTCATCCGTAAAAACTGCATTTCTGCAGCCTTCAGTCTGTGAGGAGATTGTCCAGCATTCGCTGTCATATAGTAGGAATTATATTACATAATAATTGTTTCTAACAAAAATGTCATGTTTCTTGGCATTTTTTAAGTATTTTTTTTCCCATTCTAACGCGCCTTTGGATTTTGGTGGAAAACTGAATGAGAACAATCCGGATATGAAATAGAGACTTCAGGTTGAAAGTTATCGGTGTCAACATAAAACCTGAAGTAGGCTTGAGGGAAAAACAGCTGAAACATTGTGATAACAAAACCAAAGGCAAGGAGAGTAGCTTGAATGTAAAAAATGATATCGTTTCATCCCAGTAATTCAGAGAGAAACGTTTTTTAGATTTTTAGTCATTACATCACACGTATACAGGGTACCCAATAATGATGGGGAACATTTTAAATACAAATAAACTGGATAATAAAAATGACATAGAGTACCATATATATTTATTACATAACCGATATAAAAAAGTTCGACATATTCAAAATTTTGCTATTTCCTATTGGTAGCTGATATCTATTTGGGTGACGGTGGACTCTCATAATACCATGGACTCCAAAGGGAAAGGCATATGCAGTGGAAGCATGCTTCACCAGCCAAAGATCCATCATTGCAGCCCCAAGGAGACTCTGACAGGATTATGGAAAGTGACAGGCACCATCCCGAAAGGTGATCCTGCTCGTTGTTACAAACTTCCGTGAGATAGGCAACCCCAACTGTGTTCGAAATGAGAGAGCCTGCTCGTGTATGTTTTCTTCGTGGTGGTGACCATCTCAGGGATGTAATATACAAACTCAAGTTTCAGGGTTGGAGAACGAAGACACACGTGATGGAGGATTTGAATGCACTAGCCTCGTTGAAATGCATTGATTACGCCAGATGATGCGTTCTC
>CAHIKZ030001502.1:195000-267500 GCA_903632075.3 Acanthosepion pharaonis | reverse complement strand
ACACATATAGGTACGAACTAGGATCGATATTGCTTACCTTCGCTGATCATACGGGGACGAATGATTGAACGTTATGTCATCGTAAGCGTCAATTATTAGGATTAACTTGTGCCAACCAAAAACACATTAAGTTGATCACCAGTGAGAATTGAATTCGCTATACTAATATGTCCGACTGTCAAACATGTTCAAGTAATAATAATTCTATATTTTTCTCTGTCCTACCTGGAACATGCCGGGTAGTACAATCATCTCTCAAGTGGCATCTGTGTCTTCGATCACAATGTAACACACTTGTACCTCTGTCTGCGGGCAGAGACACAGCTGGGCTGCCCGGTCCCGCAGAACAGTTACCGGTGTCAGTACACCCCTCATAGCAGTAGAGAGTGGGTATATGGAATCCTCTATACTTGCCTGTCGTCCCCTACGGGAAGATGAACTCTTCCCCAAATTAGCCTTTAACCAATCATCACTTCACTTTTCCAAACTCAACTTCCCATTGGTTAAAATGACAGAAAAATGTAGAAGTTGAGACAAATACTTTTTTCCCGCGCACCTGTCTGGAGCATATTTGAAAACCCAAAAGTGTATAAAAAAAAGTATCGCTCGACTTAATTCAAGTCAGTCAGACACTGAGTTTCGAGTGATGCCAGCAGACTCCACGCGTGCCAACACACTGACTCAATAATACTACCAGCTTCTCATCAACTCAACACAACTCGCACTACTATTGCCGCGTGAAGAAACTTAACTTACAATTTACTAAAAAAAGTGGCATTATCACTACGAAATAGTAATTGTACATTTAATCAACTTTAGCATATCAGTCAAAGGAACACAACTCTTCATAACTTGAATCAACACTTACAATTGCCACACCCATACACATTATTATTTGAATTCACACAAGTGAAATTTTACCTTGCAGAAATAAACTGTTTTAATTTCACTGACAAATTTAATCATTTACAAGTTCTCTGCATGCAAACTCTTTGCAATCTTATCTCACTTGCTACATTTAACAAGCAACCTATCATCACTTTGCGTATGTCAAATATATATATATATATATATATATATATATATATATATATATATATATATTCATGTTATTGTGGAAATCTATAACTACGTTTTGTTTTTTTGTTTTTGATTTCTTCAAGTTGTTTTGTCTTCATATGTTCGTTTAATTTATTTGTTTTGGATAAATGCATCATGTACACGCACATTTTAGGCCTTCGCTCAATTTCACCTTCTGACACATCTTTCTTAGCATAAAATCTGCAACAGGTATCCGTAATCATACCAATGTCAGCGCAACCGAAGATTTTGGAGGCTGGTTAATTTTGGGCCCAGGTGTACGCGAACGGCTTCCCCACATGAAACATCAGGTCTCAGTGGGGAGACGGTGTAAATAATACTTCCTTCTGTCTTTTCTACAAATATTTTCATTGCAGCTGTTTTTGTGAGCTTTTTATTCTTAGTGCTTCAATTTTATTAATTTAAGCTTACTACTCGATTGACAACTAGGCCTCACAGTTTTACTATTGAATTAGCGAGTTACAACATTTTGTTTTCTTGCACTAGTCACCTATTAAATTCGCTTTATTGCTTACCTATCACCTATAATCTTCAAAAAATTTAAATACATCATCTATCGACATCTTTTGTCTTCCTGAAAACTGTTCCTTTTTTGTCCGTTTATCACTTCTCACTAAAGTCTTTTCATTCTATTTCGCTCATTGCCACCCGCCTGCATCCTAGTAGGATTATCACCTTGATTGGAGTGAACGATTTAAAAAAATATATAATAACTATCTGGAAATGTTAATATTATGGAAAAGATCATACATCCTTCAGAAGGACTCTGATCCCAGATGAAATATTAATGACCAGAAATTTAGACTTGCATATTAAATGATTTCAAAATGATTTGAGGATTCAATTTCAGTTTTATTTTATTTTATTACTATTCTATTGTCCTCCAATTGACTCAGATTTATTTTTACTTGACTAAATTTTTTGTGGTTTTAAGTGTATATTAACTTCAACTTTCGTATATCGTAAATCTTCAAATAATCCACTGCAAAGGCTGGTATATATGATTTTTTTTTTCTTTGTCCTTGCCGGAAGCAAAACGCCAATCTTTACGAACAGGGACCAAATTTCACCAGCTTGACCTTTTCACGTTCAACTACTAAGTTTCCGTTGTGTGTCATATACAAGGGTCAGCTGGGAGGTTGATAATCTGACCAAGATATCCATGCAAATAGGCAAAGTAGAATTGGTAGCAATTTCATGACTTTAATCTATTTACATTTATATCTTAGTCAGCATAGGAACGTTCCAGCCAACTCTAGTATGTACGTATATCTGTTGGAGTAATGAATTAAATTGGTTATAGTCTACAAGATGGTTGTTTTATCTCCACCAGGTGGGACGTTTTAGTTGTAATTTATTAGTACTTTGAGGGATCTTACATTTGCTGCTTTTTATTTCAGTATTTGGAGCTGATGCATTTTAATTGTAACTAATATTGCTTGTACAGTTAAAAAGAAAAGCAGTGTAATAATTGGGTAAGTAATATTTATAATGTAAGATTTGTTGGTCCGGCAAAACAGATAATCCGGTATTTATTATAATACTGTTGGAGTTTTTGGGTAAACTGATGTACTAGAGAGTGCCAAAATGAGCTGACTCATTTTATAATTCACGAATAGAAGGGTTAGCCAATCAGAAGGCTCAAAATATTCAATGCGGCGTGTTTTTTTTCCCGAATATTCACACCCAGCCTTTGATATCGATGACTGAAAAACAGCTGCTGGTGGTATTGGAGATATAGTCAGATTCAGTAGAGTGTCTGACTCGTGAGTGTTAATCTTTAACGTTGTTTCATTGAAGAGATTAGTACTGCACTGTATTCTATATTCATAGACTATGGTGAACATGGTCAACAAATAATAACAAGTAGATGTGGGGTTATCCCCACTTAGTTTGCTAAGTCACCATAGGTGGCGCTGTATCGGAACTATAAAATCGAGGCACATCCTGTTTCTTGCCGTTTTTACGAGGGTAAGTAAGAAAATTATTTGCACTTTTGCCATAGCGTATCTTTAGGTTTGACACACTGCCTTCTACGCATGCGTGTTTATAGTTGGTATCATAAGTATTCTTGCTGGGGTTACAGTGTAAACATGGCCACAATGTATCAGATTTTTGTCAAATACTATTCCGTTTATTCCGTGAGAAGGTTTTATCTGGATCGACGGCACCTTGGAAGTAAAGAAGTTTTTTTTCATAATACTTTTCTTATCAACTGTTTATAATTCATGTCTGCTCCTAGGAAAATTGGTTCACTGCTTTGTGCCAGATAAACTTTCTCGACAGAATCTATCTTACACATTTATAAATCTACTATTCGTCTATGCCTTTAGTACGGTCTGCTGCTTCTGCTTGATTACATACAAATACTCTACAATGTGATTATTTGGTGGAGATTTACTAACGCTCACGGACACATGAGAAAAATACATGCTGGGAAGCGAGTGTAAACAGTTTGGAAAATTAAGATATATTCAATAATATGAGTGTAAATATTTCCAGAGCCCACAACGCCCAAGAGCGAAAGATACTTATAAAATGATTTTCTAAACCCAACCTAAACTTTTAAAAATGCCCGATAAATCGATATGTCTGTCGGTAATGGGGAAAATTATCGAACATTTAATGTTCCAAAAATAAATGCTGTTGAAAAATATTTTATTGATATTGGGCGTTAACTTGAATCAGTAATATATCAAATCTATGGTAAATATTGCCAATAGCTGATGATAAACTCCAACAGAGTAAATCATTGCGCCGTGTCGGTTTTACGTTTTCCACTCCCATGAATTCGAACCATTATATGGAATTAATTTCTATGTCTGAAGTTTGAATTTCATTTCGTCGTGCTAGAGCATTTGCTTACCGGAATCTATCATTGCAAATTTATAAATCTAGCCTTTCTGCGTCTATTAAATGTTGCTTCTGCATCTAGCCTGAAGCTTCTATTGCGTATGTACCCTACACGTAAGACGCTAGTGGCCTGCTGGCGGGCCGTCGATGGTTACGCCAGAGGTCCTCTGTTGGCAGCCAACGTCAGGCCACCGAGAGGCCAGCGGTGGGTCTCTAGCCGTCCACCAGTTTGAATATTGCTGAGACGAACACGCCGGCGGTCCGACAGCGGTAAACGCTATTGGTATGTCACTTAGTTGCAGATTATTGGCTTGCGTGCAGGACAGAGATTCTTGGCCAAATCCAATAAAAAAAGGATCCTCAATATTAATGGTGCCAGCCTGGCATATCGGCTTCAATCACTTAAGGCGGTTTACGTGTACATTTTCTATAAATTCTTTAATGGTAATTGTTCTAATCAGCTTTCCTCTTTGAGAACTCGATTTCAAGAATTTAAGTGTAATGCATGGATATGCGTTCTGCTGTAATGTGTATCAGTTCGGATTTTGTTTTCTTCATTTACGTGCAAATACCATGGGGAACGGTATGAATCCATCCCGCCTCTTCTCCAGCTATGGGTTAAACAGCAGGATAGTCTGGGTCTTATAGCTTTGGTTGGTAATCAATCTACCAGAGAAAGAGTAAGCAAACTACCTAGGAAAAATCTTCTGCCTATTCAACAATAAATCAGAAGAGACGTGATCACCCAAACGTGGATCACTTACGCCATTTAACTGACTAACAGCATCAACATTTTACCATATCGGTGTATGACTTCTTACTGAGTCTACGTGCTCGCTCACGGTGACTCATGCTGGCTACGTTCGTTATGTCTGTCTGTTACCTTCACCCTCTGTTGCTCTCGTCTCTCGGGTCTTCACCACGTAGTAGTAGTATATGTATATACTGGGTGAGTCCATTTGTGTAAAAAGGGGAGAACCCCTCAACAATAATGTTGAAATTTATAGATCCATCTGTAATTTGAATTTTATTCCCGCGTACTTCTCGCTTGTGGAAATCTATTCCAACTTTTAGCTTTCCTGTCAATTACGATATTGAAATATTTAAATTCAACGTCGATCGTCATCGCCTGTTTCCTTGATGCTGATATTTTAATCTCCAAGTACATTCTATCGCTCTCAGTAACCCGTTGAGTCTTAGTTTCGTTATCGCCATACTTGAGTGAAATGAGTAAAACAATATCTTAACCACAGAAAACTGGCACAACGGGGAAAATACTTACCAAAAGATGAGTTTTTTTTTTTTTTTTTTTTTAAGCATTTCACCCCAAGCAAGGCGGGGAGCCACTAGGACGCAAGGGGTTAAGGAAAATAGGAAGATCAGATAGGAGTGATAGAAGACAGGATGAGGGTAGTAGATAGATTAAGGCAACTGGAGATGTCGATTGACATTACACTTGAATAGCTGGAGATTATAACTCTCAGGGAAACAGGAGAAGGGAAGAGAGTTCCACAGGCGAGAGGTGCGAGACATGAAGCTATTAGAGTAGTAGAGACGGCTACATTTATGAGTTTCGACAGTGAAGGGGTGAGAGCGGGATGCCAGCCTCGTAGGGCGCTTGAACTCATGAAGTTTGGGGAACCAGCGAATGCAGTTCCTCGGAGAAATTTCCATGAAAGTATTTGTAGAACAGACAGAGGGAGGCGACGGTGCGTCTGTGAGAAAGTGACTGTAGACGAGACGCCAGGGTAGGGCCAACCATATTACATATCCGCCTCTGGAGCCTATCAAGAACCCCAAGGCAAACAGAAGGGCGCCAGACCATATATGGCAGCAATACTCCATGCAAGGGCGAATTGTGGATTTGTATATCTGGAGGATCGACTCAGGGAGAAAAACTTCCTAGCACGGCTCAGGGAGCCAACTTTCCTCGCAGTGGACGAGGCAATTGACTCGATGTATTTATTCCTTCTCAGGTCAGCAGTCAACGTGAGACCGAGAAGCCGCAGAGAGTTGCTCTCGAGAAGTTGAGCGTCAGACATTATAATGGAGGGAAGGAAGGCTCTCTGTGGTGATTAATAGAGAGCAGTTTAGTCTTCGAAGCGTTGAAGTTGACCAGCCAAATCTTGCCCCAGTTCACAATCGATTGGAGGTCCTTTTCGAGGCGCACGGCAAGGTGAGTTTTGTCAGCGAGACTGGATTTGTTTTGAGGCAGGAATAAATTGTGGTGTCATCCGCGTAGATGCCGACTTGAGAAGTTACGGCGTCAGGAAGGTCATTTATATAGATAAGGAATAGAGTGGGGCCTAGGATGGAGCCTTGAGGAACTCCTGCGTTCGTGGGGTAGGAACTGGAGGAGAATCCGTTGTGAACGACCTTCAATTCACGGAATTCACGGTTTGACAGGAATGATTGTATTACGTTATATAATTGACCCGTAATGCCATAACCCTGGATCTTGCGGAGAAGGCCGGCGTGCCAAACCCTATCAAATGCTTTGGAGATATCTAGTGCCACGGCTCGGGCTTCCCCGTTATTTTGGAGAGTTCGGTAGACTGTTTCCGTGATGGCTGTGAGCACATCGGCTGTAGATCTGGCAAAGCGGAAACCATATTGCTTGTCTGAGAGCAGATTATTGGATGTGAAGTGGTTAACCACCCCGGTATTGATTAGAGCTTCGAAGATTTTGCCGAAGAGGGGAAGGAGACTGATAGGGCGGTAGTTGGAAGGGTCAGAGGGTCGCCGGAGTTCTTGAAGACAGGAACAATCGAAGAACTTCCAGCAGTCAGGAAAACAAGATTCCTTGAGGCAGTAGTTGTATAGTTTCGAAAGGGCGGGCGCTAGTTCAGGCGCGCATTTCTTTAAGACAATGGCTGGTATCCCATCTCCACCACTCGCCTTGTTGAGATCTAAATTGGAGATAACGCCCAGTACCAAGGCTGGGGTTATGTTTAACCCACTCAATATGGCCTCAGTTCTAAGAGGAAAGTCGGGTATGGGTACACCAGAAGAGTCGAGCGTCGAGTTGGATGAAAATTTCCGAGCAAAGCATTCAGCCTTGTCGGTAGAGGATCAAACAGTTTTGGAAACGCTGACACCGACAGTGTTAATTTTAAATACTTTCAAAACGACAATACCTAAGAGCTCCAATAACTACTTATAAAGCAATTTTCGAACACATAACTGTGGACATGTTGAAATCAGAAAAGTAATCGAAGTTTTAATGATCGAAGAATAAAAAAAAAACTGGTAAATTTTTATTTTTAAATTTAAGTTTCTGATTATCTGCTCTGAAAATTTTAAGTCATGATCACAATTAAACGGTGAACAGATATTTCTCTTTCACTAATAACTCAAGAAAGGGAAGAAAATAAGTTACTTTGAGTGTAAATAATAATAATAATAATGTATAGCGCATTACAATTTAAGTCATATATATATATATATATATATATATATATATATATATATATATAAATATATATATATATAAAAAACATTTTATGTGTTAACGTTCTTTTTATAGATACAAGTATTTAAGTATATGCTCTGTTTATAATAAACAGTATTAAATAACATTTACCGGCCAGAATGTCCGAGAAATTTTCATAGAAAAAATTCAGGCCAGTAAATGTTATTTAATACTGTTTATTATAAACAGAGCATATACTTAAATACTTGTATCTATAAAAAAGAACGTTAAAACATAAAAATGTCTTTTAATAAATAAATTGTCGGACTTTGTCCATTTCTTAATATATATATATATATATATATATATATATATATATATATACATACATATATATATATATATATATATATATATATATATATATATATATATATATATATATATATATATATGTAGTGTGTATATTTAGGCAGCATATTTTAATTCAAACAAGTTTGGTTAAATAATTTAGACATATAATATCGATTCATTTTCGATGTGATCCTTTCAAGTTCACAGATTAATTACTTTGTAACCTCAGAAAATTGATTAAGAAATGTACCAAACTTGTCTTTCAAATATTTTTTTTTCCTAAATACTTTCAATCTAATCTGAGACAATATTCAGAGGGCTGAGTTATGCTAACTAGAATCGTTGTCTCAATGAAATTCAAAGGAACGGGAAACCACTCCACTATCAATTCCAAGTCATGCTCCCTAACAATCAAATCTGTATTAAGACTTATAAAGGGCAGGAACTTTTTCCGGGCCATGATCGTCAGAAGAAAAATAATTTTATGACATGAGCATAATTAGGAGATAAAAATGAATGTAATGAAATTGGGGTATTTCAAAAGAAAATGTTATATAGCCAACATTACATGATATTCTAATCTTTAATATTATTTTGCAGAATTTTAAAGTTAATACAGAAGACCATGGAATTTAGAAATAATTAAATAAAATACAAACAAAAGGTAATAAACTGCAAAATTATACACCACTATTAATTTAGCATGCTGAAATGTTTATAAACGTAGATTACGGCCAACGAAGAAAAAAAGTAAAAGAAGAGGTAGAAGTAGAAGAATATATATATATATATATATATATATATATATATATATATATATATATATATATATAAGAGAGAGACGATATAATTGGTGATAATTTTGAAATGAAATGAGGTATATATTCAAAAGAATGTACTAGAAAAGCTGCATAAAACAATGTATTTTCGGATCACGAGGAAAATGTGTCGACTTAATGCAAAAGAAAACACAAAAATTACAAACAGTAGAAAGGATAGAGCGTGTATTATATATATATATATATATATATATATATATATATATATATATATATATATATATATTTTACTTTATTCGGACCATATTCCCCATATTTCGCGTCATATTTATTACAAAGTTTCAGCCGTTGTACGCACCGGCCTTCTTCAGGTTCTTTGTGGAGCGTACAAAGGCCGAAGCGTTGTAATAAATATGGCGAGAAAGATGACAACAATTGTCAGAATAATGTAAATAGTGTACATAATACCTCATCTCAAGAATATATAAACAAAGCAAATGTTAACGAAATATGACAGTTTTTTTTATATACACAAAACCCTTTCAGAAAAAAATAAAAAATAAAAAGAAATCTCCATAGACACTTAAACAGACTAGACGATGTCGTCTTCCGCTTTGCATTTAGACAGCCCAACCTTATCCTGACTTGAAGTCTTTGAATGTAACTGAGATATTGATACAAATTATTAACCCTTACGCCTCTTTTCTTGAAATAATTGCTCTAGCCATTACCACAGTAATTTTAATTTTAATAATGAATATGCTTATAAAACGCGTAAATTTCAGGAATTAGTTATTCCCAAAAAAAATTCGCTTAAAGATGGAACAGAGCTTGGTACTTTAATTCAATTTAATTCAAATAATTATATTGAAGTTTTCGGCTCTTGTTTTGAAACATGAGAACTCTTATGTAGCGTTGGAATGATATTTTAAATAAATAATTATATTTATGCTCTACTTTTGTATCGAGCACTATTTTTTTAAAAATAAAAACAAAAATACTAAAGAACTTTGGATTATTTACATAACAAGTTCTTTCCTATTTTCTATATATTTTTACACACACACACACACACACACACACACACATATATATATATATATATATATATATATATATATATATATATGCAAGATGTAAGACTAAAGTGGAAATCTATATCATAATGAAAGAGATAAGCTGAGGCAATAAAATATAGGGAAACGCATTCACTGATGCATGAGAAAAAGAGAGATATTCAAAAAGAAAAACAAACCCCAATATATTAAATAATAAGAACAGATGGAAAAGCAATGAACAGAGGGGACAAAGACCATAAAGGAAAATACACAAACACATACACACATACACGCACACACAATTGTTTACACACAGAAGGAGGCGCTCAAATATACATCTTTTGCTCGGGCCCAAATAAAAAGAATGTAAGAAAATAAATGTTGAAATTTATCAATGTAGTCTTGTCTGCGTTCGGATTTAGAGTTTTATTGATTGCCCTCGTCTGCTTCAACGTTGATCTCCCATTCCCTGTTAAACTTCACCCAGATATTTCTTGCCCGTTTCCAAATTATTCGCTCTTATATTCTTTAATTTAGTCTCAGTTTTTTTTTTATTCATTATCAATACGGTTTCCGCAAACACGCTTTTTCCTTTCTACTGTTTGGAATTTTTGTGTTAACGGTAATTTTTCTTTTACTTTAAGTCGACACATTTCCCCTCCTGATTCGATCCTATATTGTTTTATGCAGCATTTCTAGTAGATTGTTTTTAATATCTATGTCATTTTAGTTCAAACTTATCAACAATTATATCGTATCTCTTGTTAGATAGATAGATAGATAATGTGAACAAATTAGATAGATAGATAGATAGATAGATAGATAGATAGATAGATAGATATTGAGAGGTGCACAGAGAGACAGATAAAAGCAGACTGGGAGAGATAGATAGATAGATAGTTATATAGATAGATAAATAAATAGATAGATAGATAGACAGATAGATATTGAGAGGTGCACAGAGATACAGATAAAAGCAGACTGGAAGCGATAGATAGACAGACAGACAGACAGACAGATAGATAGATAGATAGATAGATAGATAGATAGATAGATAGTGTAAACGAATTAGATTGACAGACAGATAATGTAAAAAGTTATATAGATATATAAACAAATTAGATACACACATAGAAACATAGATACATTATAATAGAGACTCACAAAAGCCAGGTGTATATATATATATATATATATATATATATATATATATATATATATATGTGTGTGTGTGTGTGTGTGTGTGTGTGTGTGTGTGTGCGCGTGTCCGTGTTTGTATGCTATCAGCCCATGTCATACGTCACCTAGTACCGCAGGGATGGTACTTGAATAGCAGCGTCTCTATCCGTATCATTTCCAAAATTTGCAGAGTCCTTGGCCCTCTGATCCCTCTCCATGTGTCTTTTACCAATGTTTTATTTCAGAAACTGCAGGTCCGTTGTTTGTCACTTCGGTCTTGTTTACGCCTGAGGGGACATTAGAGAAAGCTGGAATAACAAATTTACACAACCAAACTTTTTGGATGGGTCTGAATCCTTATAGTACAAACCAGACTAGACACCAACATCAGTTTACTATTAATGTATGCCCTGGAATTTTAGGTGGCTGTCTGGTAAGTACAGATGTTCTTCTAGAACGTCTTTAAAAAGTTATCTTCAGGGGCTTTATTCCAAGTATACATCCAGACCTGCTCGTGGATGTATCCCTGCTAATATGAAAACGCATGTGGTTCATGCCTAATGCGGATCCAGCATATTATAGTCACTGGTTGATGTCTGCCATGAAAGATGGATAGGTAAAAAATGACCTCTTCCATGGTCTGCACGTTTCTCCGAAGAGAGTTTTCATCAACGTGTCATGGGGGATTACAAAACTATTCCAAACTGTTTGGGTGTATTTGAATGGGCCCACCTGTCAAGGATTCGACGGGTTTATACGTGCGTAGAAGCAATCAGGGGGACATTTTGAACATTTCCTATGAGTTGCTGTGTTGATGTAGAATAATGGCCTTTTGGGCATGTTTGAATGGACATTTTACCTTGTTTTTGTATCAGGGACACGCCACTCATTTGTAGAACGATGTTGGGTTGTATATTAGCTTGTACATTTAATAGCGTCTACCGTAAACTTTAAAATTAATTACACAAAAACGAAGGATTTACGGACATATGATTACATATATTTGTTCCCACAATCTTTGTTATTAAATATCCCACATTAAGAAAAAAATATGCAAAGAATGGTAAAACTTTATAGGAATCGTGAGGTGAATTTACTTTGGATAAATTAGCGATTAACGCACTTTCTGAAGATTTTCTCTTTTAATTAGAGGATCATTTTTATGCCAAAATTGTGATCAGTCTTGTTAAGGTGAGTAATTAATGCGTTTGAAGTGTTGTGTTTTTGTTGGTTATTTTTTCAGTCTCTTTTGTGTTCATATAATATTTTATTGAAACTTCTTGAGGTTTATCCAATATATACTTTCTGGCAATCATTGCAAGTGAGTAAATTCGTTCGTGAAGTGTTTTGTTTTGTCCTAAGTATTTTATTGTTTTAGATGTATTTCTGCCAATATTTTCGTTAAGTTTAAATAAATTATTTTCTGGTGTAGTTGGGATAGAGTTAGTGGGTAGGACCTTATATCTTTTTGCATCGTTAGGTTGGTCAGGAGTGGCCGCTTTTCTATTTTGGAATGTTTTATGAGCCTTGTATTTCACACGGAATATGCGGAAATGTCTTCCTTGTGTGTACAGGATCACTTGTAATTTGAACAGTGAAATTTCTCGACACAAAATGTCTTTTTACATTAAAAGTATTCTTCTTGAATATAGATAGATAGATAGATAGATAGATAGATAGATAGATAGATAGATAGATAGATTTAATACGGTGGTTAATAAAGTTTGAAGACTTAAAAGCCAATAAAATGGTAACAATATTCTTAATAAAATTGATATTTATTATATGTTAAACTTTTGATTGAATTGAAGAACATAGAGTAAGATTTTAACGTCGGAATTTTCGAACACGCTGGTGTGCTTTTTCAACAATACGAGGTACATAGAAAGAAGCGGGCCTTACTCCTACAATGAATTTTGTTGTCGGCTGGAGGTATCTCTTTGGAAATCATACACTCTGAGTAAATCTAAATACTTGTCTAATCCATCAATGTGTTATTTTACTTTGAAAATAAATTTCAGCTCCGATTTCCATCTTTCTTCTCGGTTGTTGAATAAAGACAGTAAAACACTCATCTGATATCATAGATGCTATAGAATGGTGATGTGGGCCCAAAGTTGGGACCACGGAAGGAAAACACGGGACACAGATTAGAGGTAAGAAAGATATATTAAACAAAAAGATTACAAAGATAGTGTAAGTGTAAGTGGAGCTTACTATGTGCTAGTGTCCAATATTGGTAGGCGTACGCGGCTGATATTACGGTATTAGAATACTCTCTCTCTCTCTTTCCTCCTCTTCTCTCTAGTGTTATGTCACATACTTTATATAGTCCTGGAAGAGTCCATGTTGTAGGTATGTTACGGTTTCACAATAAATGGTTGACGGAAGTATACAGCGACAGAAACAATTGTTGTTATTTGCCCTGATGGTTTTTTTTTTTTATAGTTATTGAAGCGGAGACAAAATTGTCTTCCAGATTTTTCAAAATAATTTCCTTTTTTTTTTTCATTTGTGACAGAAAAGTAAATATGTAAGATTTGAACTGTCACAGTTCAGAGCCTGTAGTTTGATTGCTACGTGAGTGTCAGTTGATGCGAACTTGCTATCAGTGATGATATGTCTGCAGACCTGATATCGGGCTTTATTGCAGGTGTTATGCCCCTGGCGTGTTGATGAATCATGTATGCTGGATAAAGTTAAGAGTCTGTGTAGATTGGGGCAGTGGCATCTAGAGGGAAGTGGGTTCTCACTGAATATATTTCTAATTGTTTGTCGGGTTTTAAATACTGGACGTCTTTTGTTAAGAAATTTCGGTAACGATGACAATCTGTGGGTTTGGTATAGTGTCGTGGTCAAGTGGTTATTATTATTATTATTATAAATTAAGATTATATATATATATATATATATATATATATATATATATATACACACAAATGGTGGTACTCGTTTGGAAAAAAGATCGGACAGCTCAACTAACAGTAGAAAAATTAAAACAACAACATATATAAATATATATATATATATATATATATATATATATATATATATATATATATATATATATATATGCATATGTATGTATGTATGTATGAATGTATCAAAATAATAAGAATTTATAATCCGGTGTTCTTAGCAGTCATTTTCATTTAAAAAAAAAACAGTGATTCCTATCATCGCTTGACAATGGAACGAGACTATGGATTTTAAGTTTAATTCTTATAATTAAATTTATAAATTTAGTTTCGGTTTTGAAGCATGGAAAGTTTCTGTATTTCGATGGAATCATATTTTTTAAAAAATAAAATAATTCTAATATATATATATATATATATATATATATATATATATATATATATATATATATATAATTATATATATATATATATATATATATGAAAAATAAGGAGAGCGAAAAATCCATGTAAATACCTCAAAGTATGTATATGCGTCTCTACATATGCAATTGCTGGAATATATATATATATATATATGTATATAAATAAAAAGAAAGAACAGTAAGATATAAAATCCGGTGTTCTTATAGATATTTTATTTTTACAAAATAGTGCTCAATGTAAATTTACAGAGCATTAATATTATATATATATATATAATATATATATATATATATATATATATATATATATATATATATATATATATATATACGAATAGGTAGGCTTTCCTACCGCCCGGTCACCTCCTCCCCCTTCTCTTGGACATGAGTAGGGGCTTACGCCTTGTTTCTTGTTTAGGAAGGGGTTTCCGGTATATTCTCTCTCTCTCTCTCTCTCTCTCTCTCTCTCTGTCTGTCACTGGCCTCTGTATCTCCAGTTGCCTTGATCTATCCACTAATCTTCTCCTCATCCTTTCTTCTATCACTCCTATCTGATCTCGCTCTATATTTTCTGTAACCCCTTGCGTCCTAGTGGCTTCCCGCCTTGCTTGGGGTGAAACGCTTAAAATAAATGCAAACATTGAAAGCGTGCCGGATTTAGAGTTTCGTAGACGGTTCATCCACAAATCACTCCGTCCACTTGTCAGGTTTATCAGCAATTAGTTGAAGTAGTAATAATTAAAAAAAAAAAAAAACACCCCTAATATCATCAGCTATCAACACGGCCAAAATGTGCTGACCGTGCTTAGAAAATTAAAAAAAAACAAACAATCATTCTCTTAATCTAGAAACATATATACAAATCTAAATATTCAGTTAAAAATAAAAAATAAATCAAAACAGCTTCGATAATGATTAAAAAAATAACCGAAAACGCTCGTATATGTATTTTACATACTTTCTGTCCAGGAAATAAATCATATATATATATATATATATATATATATATATATATATATATATATATATATATATATACAAAAAAAATAAAAAAAGTTCAATCACTGTACCTTTTCAGCCATTTTAATGAAACTTGTATAAAAGCGAAATTACTGCCCAAATACGCAATCATATATGTATATATATATATATATCCCCACACATTGTCTTTCCCTCTCTTTCTCTCTCTCTCTTTTCTCTCTCTCTCTCTCTATATATATATATATATATATATATATATATATATATATATATATATATATATATATATATATATATATATCGAAGGATATATAGAGACAATGTGTGGGTGAGGGAGAAATCATTTATCGGTGTTCATTTGCAGAGATGAAGTGATGTGTATCTGTGTGTGCGCGCCTCTATGTGTGTGCGTATGTGTACGTGTATGTATGTGTGAGTGGGCATGTGTACGTGTGTGTGTGTGCTTACGGATTCAGAGAAAACCAATTTCTTATTGCTTTCTCTTCGCAACGCTCATTTTAATAGGTTTTATATCGTTTTCTTTTAGACTCTGTATTTTTTTTTCCCCGAGAAAATAATGCCTGGTTCATTGCCCGGCCTCCAACTCATATTGTACGCTGTTTGCTTACAAACGGCCAATACCAAGAAACATGTGAATGGCAGATTGAACTAAACATGCCAGACAACTAATTTCGGACGTTATTATTTCCGAATACGGAGGTTTGGCGAGGAAACGCGAATGCCGAAACCAGAGAATTATTCAAGAAGAATGTTAGGAAAATGTGATTTCGAGGAAAATGCGGGAAATAGAAAAATGAAAGACGATTACTGGTGAATAAGGAAGACATTGGAAGGCTGGCAATCGAAAGGCAAATAACGAAAAAGAAGAAATGAATTTGACTGAATTTAAGGGCAAATTTATGGGAAATGAAATAGACGGGAGATTTTGAAATATTGCGAAAAACATGATAAACAGAGAAAATGTAATGATCAAAAAATCAAGAAAGAAAGAAATAATTAGGGAATTAGAGAAAGAAAAGAAAGAAAGAAAGAAAGAAAGAAAAAAAAAAGAAAAGAAAGAAAGAAAGAAAGAAAGAAAATGAAAAAAGAACGAAAGAGAAAGAGAAAAGAACGCTAGAAAATGAAAAAAGAACGAAATAAATTACTAGAAATGAGAAAAAAGAAAGAAAGAAAAGAAGAACTAAACGATGAAGAAATGAAGAACAAAAATAAAAAAAAACGAAATAAATTACTAGAGAATGAAAGAACGGAAAAGAAATGAGGAAACAAACGAGAAAAACTAGAGAAAATGAGGAAAGAGCGAAATGAAAAAAAAGAACTAGAGAATGAAGAAAAGAACGAAATGAAGAACTAGAGAACGAGAAAATGAGAAAAGAAAGAAATGAAGAACTAGAAAATGAGAAAATAACGAAGAACTAGAAAATAAAAAAAAAGAACGAAAGAAATTACTAGAGAATGAGGAAAAGAACGAAAAGAAAGAAAAGAAATGAAAAGAAAATGAATGAGGAAACGAAAATGAAAAAAGAGAAAAGAAATTACTAGAAAAAAGAGGAAAAAATGAGGAAACGAAAAAGGAAGAACTAGAAAATGAGAAAAAATAACGAAAACTAGAAATGAGAAAAGACGAAATTACTAGAAAATGAAAAAAAGAACGAAATAAATTACTAGAGAATGAGGAAAAGAAAAATAAAAAAAGAACGAAATAAATTACTAGAAAATGAAAAAAAAAGAGAAAAAAGAAATGAAAAGAACGAAAGAGAGAACTAGAAAATGAGGAAAATAACGAAATGAAGAACTAGAAAATAAAAAAAAGAACGAAATAAATTACTAGAGAATGAGGAAAAGAACGAAATAAATTACTAGAGAATGAGGAAACGAACGAAAGAGAGAACTAGAAAATGAGGAAAATAACGAAAGGAATTACTAGAAAATGAACTAAAAAAAAAAGAACGAAATAAATTACTAGAGAATGAGGAAAAGAACGAAAGAGAGAAAAGAGAAAATGAGAAAAGAACGAAAATGAAATTAAATGAAGAAAAATGAAAAAAGAACGAAATAAATTACTAGAGAATGAGGAAAAGAACGAAAGAAAGAAAAAGAGAATGAGGAAACGAACGAAAGAGAGAACTAGAAAATGAGGAAAATAACGAAAGGAAGAACTAGAAAATGAGAAAAAGAACGAAAGAAATTACTAGAAAATGAAAAAAAGAACGAAATAAATTACTAGAGAATGAGGAAAAGAACGAAAGAGAGAACGAGAAAATGAGAAAAAGAACGAAAGGAATTACTAGAAAATGAAAAAAGAACGAAAGAAATTACTAGAGAATGAGGAAAAGAACGAAAGAGAGAACTAGAAAATGAGAAAAAGAACGAAAGAAATTATTAGAAAATGAAAAAAGAACGAAATAAATTACTAGAGAATGAGGAAAAGAACGAAAGAAAGAAAAAGAGAATGAAGAAAAGAACGAAAGAGAGAACTAGAAAATGAGGAAAATAACGAAAGGAAGAACTAGAAAATGAGAAGAAGAGGGAAAAGGTGAACTAGAGGATGAGGGAAAAACCAAAAGAGAAAAGAGAAGAGAAAACTAGAGAATAAGGAAAAGAACGAAAGAGAAGACTAGAGAAAGAGGAAAAGAAAGGAAGGATAATTTAATAAAAGAAAGAAAAGCTTAAAGAGAAATGCATGTGAAAGTGAAAGTATTAGCGAACGAGAAGAAAATTTAGAGAGATAGAAATAAATAAATAAAGAAACCAAAACGAGAAGGAGGTAAAACGAACCAAAAATTGTAAAAAAAACAGTGAAAAATAAAAGGTGAATAGATAATTAATAAATAAGTAAAGAGAATATGGCCATGAAGAAATGACTTATGAAACACGAAAGAAATAAAATAATCCATTGGAGCGGCATCAGCAAATAATAAAAACTATAATTATTAAATAAATTAATATTAACTATATAGATACATAAATAAATTAAGAAAGAAAGAAAGAAAGAAAGAAAGAAAGAAAGAAAGTGTATTAGAAGATATAAATCAAAATATCTATTTGGTTGGATTGATGTGAGTTTGTGACCCTGGGTTTCACGCTTTTGCGATCGTCAGGCAAACTGATTAATTTTTAAAAAAATTGGTTCCAATCTTTGAATTTCAACATACAAATGCGTATGTATCGACATAACACCACCCATATACATACATATGTCAAATCCGAAATTGTCCACATATGTTTATATATGTATGAGTCCCGACGGACAAGCAAGTGTGTGTGTCTGCGTACCTCAGCGGGTGTACGGATATGCATCTATGTTTGCGTTAGCACGATGACATCACGACGACGATTCCCCCCACTTCCATAATAACAGCAATATACGCAATCTACATAAACACAAATTTTTAAAACATTAATCAGTGTGTCTGACGATCGCAAAAGCGTGAAACCCAGAGTCACAAACTCACATCTATCCAACCAAATATGTTAGCTCTATCTCTGATATTGAGCGCTTTCTAATAAGTACCATACATATAATATATAAATAATTATATATATATATATATATATATATATATATATATATATATATATATATATATATATATTATAAATTTAAGGTTACAGATAATTCTACTTCTAAAGTTGTAATTAAAATTGTAGTTAAATAAAATTAATTCTAACCTAAACTTATTTTACTTAGTATTACACGCACTTAACAGAATCCAATAAAACACCTACAGTAAAATAAAATTAATATGAAATGCCAGATGTAAGCTTTTGAATGACCCTTGTCCTTTGTACTTACATGAGAAACAATATATTACTAGGTTCATATAAAAAATAAAAGTTTACTAAATCAGTGAAATTAAGTAACTATTTTTGCCGTCATTGTCATAAATTTTACTTAAATAATATTTAAATACAAAAAAAAACTTGTAACCTAATATACATACTTATACTTGATGTAAAAATAATTCTACATACAATAAGGGATTCTAATACATTAAATTGTTCTTAAAAAATATAGTATAATAAAAATTAAAAATGAAAATATTTCAAATCGTAGTTAAATAAAACGTATTCTAACCTAAACACCCCCAAAAAATCTTTAAATTTACAAATAGAAAAAAATGCCGTAAGAATTTTTTGCCGTTAACAATAAATTTAAAAAAAATCCAGACGACATGCATTCAACGGACGTCAGATTTCATTGAAAAATACATCCCTACCCTTTACCAAAACGTAACTAAAAAACTGATACAATAATACAGACATAATGAACACCCAGACACCTGTTGTCCAGTTGAAGTAGATTTATCTGTAACCTTGGAAACGTGAATTAGGATTTTAGCTGTGTCTTTAAAACCCAGGAATTTTAAAAGTTACTCCAAAATTCGCTTGAGGATGAAATGGAACTAATGTCTTTAATTTAATTACAAAATTAAATTCGTAGCTTTTAGCTTCCATTTTTGAAACATGGTTAGAAATGTGTAGCGAAAAAAACATATTTTAAATAAATCAATTTTTAATATTAATGGTCTGTAAATTTACATTGAGCACTATTTCGCAAAAATAAAAATATCTATAAGAACACCGATTATATATCTTACTGTTCTTTCTTTTTGTTTTTACACACACACACACACACACACACACACACACATATATATATATATATATATATATATATATATATATACTTTTCACATATATCAAAATATCTATATTTTCTTTCTTTTTTGATGGAGCCAATGAAAACAAAATGAATTAAATATCTGAATAAATAAATAAAAAAGAATGTTCGAAAGAAAAAAAAGCTATATTTCTTTGTTTTTATGGAAATAAAATAATGGAGGGAATAAAAAAAATAAACTAAGAAATAAAGAAGGAAGAATTAATAAATGATAAAAATAAGTTAACATATTTATATTTTCGTTCTTTTTCTATGGAGTCAAAGATAATGAGAAAGAAAGAAATTAGATAGAAAGAAAGAAAGAAAGAAAGAAAGAAAGAAAGAAAGAAAGAAAGAAAGAAAGGGAGGAAGGAAGAAAAAGAAAGAAAGAAAGAAAGAAAGAAAGAAAGAAAGGAAGGAAGGAAGAATGGAAGAAAGAAAGAAAGGAAGGAAGGAAGGAAGGAAGGAAGGAAGGATGGAAGAAAGAAAGAATAAAGAAAGAATGAAAGAAAGGAAGGAAGAAAGAATAAAGAAAAATAAAGAAAGAAAAATTGAAAGGAAGAAAAAAAGACAGGCAGACATACAGCAACAGAAACTAGGAAACAGGCAAAAGAATCATAGATAAACTTCACATATTTAAAAAAAAAAAAGGTTTATAAAGAAAATAAAGTTACTCAAGGAAAATAAATCATATTAAAAAAATAGAAAGAAAGAACAGTAAGACAAAACAAGTAAGATTTAAAAAAAGTGGACAAAGATAAAATCTAACTGAAAAGATAGCGAAAAAAATACTTGCATATTACAAATTAACGGTAAATCAATGGCAAGAAAGCAAAGTGGTCAGAATTCATGCTTTCAAAAAAACAAAAAAAAAAAATAAGAATAAACCAGAAAGTTTATTTAGCGAAAGATACGATTTAGGGATGATAAAGAAATCAGTAAAATTAACCAAATAATAGCAAAATAAATAAATAAATAAATAAAATTAAAGATCAGTAAGAAAGAAAGTATAAAAATCGCGAAACTTTTAGAGGATAAAGAGTGTAATGAAACATTCGAAAATATAGAAAAGAAAAATCATCTACAAGTCTGAGCTTGGTCTAATTATTATCAAGCTAGCCTTGCAGGCAATTACTACCTAAATACTTTTGATTTTACTTACTTCATGGTGCATGTGGATTAATGTAATACTAATTTACATCCAGTAAGATAAATTCGGATTTTATAAGGTGACATCATTCCGACCAGCATCTGAGAAAGGGAAAAGTCAGAATTTCCAATTCAATATTTCTAATTATCTCTCTATATAAAACAGAATATGTCTCTGTGCTGGTCTGTCTGTGTGAAACCTTTTCGCTCGAGATCAATCCAACCGATTTTAACCAAACATGGCACATACATTGTACAATGTAAGAGGTAGGTTCATAGCGTAAAAAAATGATAATTAAATAGAAAAAAGCCAATAATCGATAAGGCCGATCGAAAATTGATAAATTCAATGGATATAAGTGTTGGTTCTATCCAATGACTTGGCGCAAAGTATTGTAAATTCAATACATATCTACTGTAATGGTGGACAAAAATTTCGGTTAAAGTGAGATAACTAAGACATCCGGAAGAGGCAGGGCATGTGGAGCTAGAACAATCTACGCAGGTGGATGAAATAAATGTTTCAATTCGAAATTCCAAACGCACGGAAAAGGCCGGAGCCTACAATGGCCGAAATGCCGTAAGTATGGCAATAAAGGTGAGGACAACAGTCTGAACAATGTAAATAATGAAAATAATTACAATACCTTATCTCAGAAATATAGAAAAATACGGAGTATTGATCTCTGATGTGATATCGGTTTGAAACGTCATTAATATGGCAATAAAGATGAGGACAACTGTCCGGACAATGTAAATGATGTGAATAGTTACAATACGTCATCTCAGAAATATAGACAGATCTTGATGAAGGCCGCAGCGTACAACGGTCGAAACGTCGTGAATATGGCAATACAGTTGAGAAAAACTGTCCGAACAATATAAATCATATAAATAATATGAATAACCTTGATACAATTGCCACTTCTCTTCTAACAGATTCTTTTCTCTCACTTCACATCCATGGAACGCCTTTCCTATTTATTGCTTCCCTGACAACTACAATATAAAACATTTAAGAGCAACGTCAATCGTCATCTTCCGTTTTCTTGAAGTCTTTTTGCCTTTTCCTCGTCATTTCTCAATCTTCTCATTATTATTTTTTTTTAATTTCGCTCTCCGTAATCCTCTATGTTCTAATGAAATGATCTCATTGATTCGTGTATAACGTTTTAAATCAATAAAGGATTAACAATATTATATAACATTTCAGAACCTTCTCTTTGTTTCTTATGAAACCTTCTCGTTTCATAATACATTTCTTACATTTTGACGCGCGTCATGGGTAAGACTTTAAACTACATCCGCGTCCTGCGTAAGACGATAAACTACATCCGCGTCCTGCGTAAGACGTTAAACTACATCCGCGTCCTGGGTAAGACGTTTAACTATGTCCAGCAGCAAGGCCTCTGATCAGGAGGTTTTGAGGAGCATGGAACCACCTCTTAATAGCTGGTGTTCCCAGGTCCACACTGACCCGGGGTGGTAGCACCTGTTAGGGTCCCAGTTATGGGCAAATAGTTAAGTATTACCAGTAATACTTTTTTGAAAAAAATATTACCAGGAATACAATTATGAAGGAAGTATATTGCCAAAAACAGATTTTTGACGAAACAAAATATTACCAGCAATAAAAAATTTTGTCAGCATTAAATAACCCATTGAGGTTGCTATGCCGTAAAACAAAATAAACCAAACTAAACTAATACATTTTGACGCTAAGCCAATCGGCCTATGCATTGCTGTGTCGTATACACTGTGTAATGAATTATTAACGAAGTGAGAATTTTCTTTTTTGTTTAAAAACTACACGTTGGAATTTAACGAAATTTTCACAGAATGATGGCAACAGCTCTATGCGCGTACCTTATAAAGAGTGTAAAGTTCCGCAAAAAATACAAAGAAAAAACGATCATTTACCTAATTTGTTTAAATTATAACCGTTCCAAATTACTAGCGAGGTGTAATTAAAACTCTTGTAAATAAGAAAATAGCGCTTTTATTTTATTATATAGAGTTTGCTAAGGATACAGACAGAAATAAACAGAAATCAACAAGTACACAGAGTTCAAAAATAATAGTGGAACTGATTAATAAGAGATATGTGAGACTCTTCTTGAAACGACATGGTTAAGATCCTGGTTCTTGGAACATGAAAATTTCTGGTTCTCGTCTGATGTAATTCCACCATTGTCGTTACTTCTAAATTGTCGTGTATTCTTGTTCAAAATGCGTCACACGTTTTCGATTGGGTTTAACTCTGGAGAATTGGCCGGCCAGTTTATTTTCCGAGGTCCATAAAAACATAATTCTTGCAGGTAATCCATCGATTTATGTGCTGCTTGCGAGGAAGCATTATCTTGCATAAATATGGTGGGTCTCCTGAACCTGATCCTTTTCTTTTTTTTAACCAAGGTACACTATGAACTCTCAGGAAAGCTATATAAGCATCTGCTGCCATTTTAATGCCGTCAAGCACTTTCCACGTACTAAACATGTTACCTTCAATACTACCAGCCCAAATCATGTTACTCCTCTCCTCCTTGTTAGCGTCTCAAGCGTTGATGACGATGTCGTCTGTTTACGACACATCCTTTGCTCCAACCGACAGGGTCATCTATGGTAGCACGACGTTCACCCGTGAACAAAACCTTCGAGAATCTAACTTTCATGTTATCATCCGCCCATTTCATATGCCTTTGTAAGTATTTTTTTTTTTTTTCTGAAGACGACATCGAGTAGTTCTGGACACAGTGTTTCTCCAGTGTGCCTGAAAATTTCTCCGCTTGTGAAGCCTGGGTTATTTACAACTTCACGTTTAATTCGCGATAAAGAACTTTAGGAAAAAAACATCGAGTGACTCTTATCGGCCCTCATACGTACCTTCGTAGGAGCTGCAACAAAGTTTTTTCCACCGTTTGGTTACATCTTCCAATCATTTTGGATATTTCTTCAGGGGCCGACACTATTTTTCAAACACAGTTTTTTCAAGTTTTAGGTAGCACAGGCAGTCTGTACTGTTTTAGTGTAATGGCAGTAACATTTAAAAACTGTTTCAATACTACAAATCTAAAAGCAGAATTCAAATTAGACGTATTTTTATTTTGTTACAAATTTTCATATTACACAAGCGACAGTAATTTTCGGACATTGCAGAAACAATGCTAATAGCACCCTTTTTTTCAATGACTTCTATCAGTCTATCTTCATAATGTTCGTACATATTGATAATAACGTCTCTTCGTGTTTCTAGCAGTCTATTTTTAGCATCTTGTACGCGCTGCCACAGTTCAACCTCTCTGGTTATTTCTGGTCCGTCGTAAACAAACTCTGCAAGCATTTCCCATAAGTTTTTAATTAAATTTAAGTCTGGACTTCTTGCAGGCCATTCCAGAGTAGTTATATTTGCTTCACACATCCAATTTTTCACTGATGGCACATTGATGCTGCAGTTATCTTGCTGTAAAATAAAATTACTTCCCATTTCTTTTTCTATGAGTGGTAGGGCTCTCTTTTCCAAAAGTTCTCTGTAGCTCAAGCTATTTTGACGTCCTTTTAACCACTCGAGCCACAAGTTTCCATTCGGAAATACCATGCCTCAAACCATGACTCCTCCTCCTCCTCCCATCTGTCGCTTGTTGAGAATTACAGGTTCACCTTTTCTCGACCATGTACACCACCCGTCAGGTGCATCGAACTTAAAACGTTTTTCACCAATAAATATCACTTCCTTGAAGTCGACATGGTGTGTTATCCATCTGTTGGCGCTTGCCAGCCTTGCCTCCTTGTGTTTTGTCGTTAGTGTAATTCTTTTCTTGATTTTAGCATACTTAGGTCCAATTTCGTGTATCTTTCTTTGTACAATTCGAACACTGAAGTCAAGTTCACATTTCTCCTTTACTTCCTTCGCTGTCACCTTTTCTCCAGATGATAACAACCTCGTAACACTCCTCTTCATTCTTCTTTCTGTTCTCTTGGAAATTTTTTTTTTTCGTCCTCTCTTCTTCTTCCGCTCATAGTCTGTACTTAGCATGTATTCAACTGTTGACTTCGCTAGCTTCATCTCAGCGGCGATCTTTCGGATGCTGAGCCCGTCTTCTCTCTTCTTTTGGACCAAACTGATGACTTCTTTTCAATGCATTCTTCTTCAGGATTTTATTATGTTTTCGCAGTGAATGGTAAAGATACTCAAATTTAATGGTCAGGGTACAATTTACCTGCAGAAAATTTGCATATTGTAGACGTTCGACGACTAAATCATTAAAAATCCCGGAATTTGTGTCATGTCCGAAAAATAGTGTCGCCTAAGTTGAAGTAAAAAATAAAGAAAACATGAAACGAAAGACAAACCCAACAATCAATGTTCATACCATTAATGGACAGTTACTGCTGAACAACCTACTCATCAACACAAAAGCTCTCGGAAGCAAAAAACACTTTTATCAGACTTTTCAAAATGTTCCAAAAATAGTGTCGGCCTCCTGTATACGTGTACGAATATGCATTCCCACGCATACATCTAAACACACGCGTGCGTATACACAAGTTATACAGATATTTTCTCTTCTTTTCTCTGTCTATCTGTATACATATAAACAAATATTTCCTATAATAATTTATGGTCTCCGCTGACCCACGAAAATTTTTTTTTTTTTAAATTTCGAAGGTTCTCAACAAGATCAAAAATACAATTTAATAATCCCAAAATTCTTTGGAATTTCATCTTAACAATTTGATGATCAAACTTTGTTATTTTTTCTTAAGTTTCGTAAACTTTTTCATGTTTGCTTTGTTAACGTATCTTTTGATGTATCAAAAACACACACACACATACATATATATATACATACATACATATGTATGTATGTATGTATGTATGTATGTATGTATGTAGTTTGAAGTGTCCTCAAAATAGTGTCGGCCCCCTGTACTTTTGATTTATCATTTGCAAGTTAAGATATAACAAACGTTTCAGAAGTCACAATTGCGTCCCGAATTGCACGATTATGAAGTCACTCGTTAATAATTTGGAAAACTGTAGGATCGTGTTACTTATGCAAATGGCTGCGGGATTTCTTTTTATACTTGCGCAGAACTTTATAGTTTTTTTTACACACCGCGAACATATAACTATTGCTATCGTTCTGTGAATATTTCGTTAAATTCTAACGTGTAGAAATTTGTCACCTCGTTAATAATTCGTTACACAGTGTATTCTATCCTCTAGAAACAAAGTAAAAAGTTCTCAAAACTATGCCATACCCTACCTTACATATGTCAGGGAACCAATGACCATTTTCTCACAAATGCAAAAGCAACAGAGATGTGCATTTATCGACAGCTGCTGAAAATTTCCAGTAGAGAACAATATGGAAACGAGTGAATATCAATACAAATAAGGACGGCAAAGAATATGTCGCAATCAGAAAAAAAAATAGCTGAAATATGTTGGGGATATAATTAAATAAGTTTTTGTTTGGTTTGGTTTACGGCATATCAACCTTAACAGGTGTAAATGAGTTATCAAAAACAACACAAAACCGGAATTGGTTTAACAAGTTTATTACCTTCTGGTACAGGCAAAACACTGTAGAATAGAAACTAGGGAAGAGAATAGTTAGCTATGAATAACTGTTTTCAGCAAAAACTACTGCTGATACTGCTCCTCTTGATGTAGGTCTAATTTTATATCCTTCGTCCGACGGGCGAATCTAAACTTGTAGGGAAATATTCTCCCTCACAACAAGGTTTTTTTTTTTTTCAATACTGACATAATTTTTGTTGCTGATAATATTATTTTTTTTCAAAAATGTAAAGTTGGTATTATAACCTTTGTTCACACTGTCATAGTGTTTTCACACCAGATTGGGGTTAACAACTTGCCCATATCGGAAACCCTAGCAGATGCTACCACCTCTAGACAAGGGGAACAAGGAAACTCCACCAATTAAGAGGTGGTTCCACACTCCTCAAAACCACCTGATCTTGCTGTTGGATGTAGTTTATCGCCATACCCATTACGCGGATATAGTTTATCGTTATACCCAGGACGCCTCATGTTGAGTCTTACCCTCTGCAGGGACGCAGTCGGCGTATTCTGATGATCCAGATGACAGGGCAAAATAGGCTTAGAGAATTAAGATCCTAATGTGCATAATTAATGAAAGACATGCAAAAGCATGCCGATGACGAAAAAAAAACTTGATTTTTTAATTAGTATCATCCCAAGTAATGCGATACAGCCACTAAGACGCAAAGGGTTACAGGGTGTGGGGGAATTAAGAACGGAAACATTAGTAATAAGTAGAGACACTGGAGGACAGTAGATAGCGATTGGCAAAGGATTTAAATTTTTGAAGCTGGAATACATGGAGCTGGAAGGGATTTCCATCAGTGAGTAGTGAAAGAAAAGAGACTGGTAGCATAGAAACAGAAAGAAAATATAGATATTTTATTTATTTTTTTATTCTGTTTTTTTTTCTTCATTCTCAGTCCTTTTCGGATCCTAATCTTTCAATAATAGTTTTTCTTTCTTTCCTTCTTTTTTATTTCATTCATCTTTCTTTTTCGGTCTTTTATTCGATCGTTTATGTTTCTTCTCATTCATCTACCTAACTCAACCTTAAATGGATGATATCTTGCCGCTGATGGAAGGCTCAGAGGGGTCTCTCAGATGATTAGTAGAGGGAAGTCTGTAAAATTGACAAGCCATCTTTTGTGACAGTTAACATCGGTCTTGGAATCATTTTTTACATCCGCTGCCATATTGACTTAGTCGGAGTGATCAGCCTTACTATTAAGGCAGGAATAAATGTTAAAATCTCAAAAGTTACTAAAGCATAAGAAAAACATAAAGATACCAATAGTTACGATTGGGCAACACCCTGGAATAATATGGCATATTGAAAAATGATCACAGCGAAGAGCCTGGTTACAAATCTGCAATAGTTTTGTACTTCGGATGTATATCGGTAATCAGTGGTGACGTTGAAATAGGAGCGAATGTTACAAAGTTCTCAGCCTGACCAAGAAGCCAGTGAAAAAATGTTCAGTTATTTTTGTCAGATTTTGGAAAATGGTTTAACATGATCACTTTCTTTAATAAACTCGAATAACCTAAGGAGGGACAGGGCCTCCCCACATAAAGATTAAGGAACATTATTTTGGTTGCACTATTTAATCTCGTATTAACTACATAGAGGAAAGAAAAAAAAAAGAAAGGGAGGAAGGAAGGAAGGAAGGAGAATAAATCGGCTGGGAGACGAAATAAGAATGGAAAATGTATGAAAAAGTTAAGTACGATAGATAGATAGATAGATAGTGTTGTGTACGATACACCTAATTTACATAAGTGGAGTACCGACCATATAAATATGGGTTGGTACCGGAAGATAGAAAGAAAGAGATCGAATCGAGAGACTCTGCCCGACTGCGATTAAGTCAACCCATTCTGCAGGAACAGTCTTCCCAAGAATATACCAAAACTAACTGTAAATATTGTGTACCTTTTCCTTGTTTCAATACATTTTGTTTACGTACATTTTGTGTTGTATTATTATTATTCCATGTTTATCCAAGTTTCAATAGATAGATAGATAGATAGATAGATAGATAGATAGATAGATAGATCTAGTGTCGCTGACAAAATTAACCTAGCCGTGCGTCTCGAAAAGGACCTCCAATCGGTTGTGAACTGGGACAGGAATTGGCTGGTCAACTTTAATGCTTCAAAAACAAAACTGCTCTCTATTAATCACCAAAGGGTTCCTCCCCCCTCCCCATTAGAATGTCTGACGCTCAAATTCTCGAGAGCACCTCTCTGCGGCTGCTCGGTCTCACGTTGACCGCTGACCTGAGATGGAACAAATACATTGAGTCAATTGCTTCGTCCACCGCAAGGAATGTTGGCTCCCTGTGCCGCGACAGGAAATTTTTCTCCCCGGAATCGATCCTCCAGATCTACAAATCAACAATTCGCCCTTGCATGGAGTATTGCTGCCATATATGGTCTGTTTGCCTCGGGGTTCTTGATAAGATCCAGAGGCGGATATGCAATATAATTGGCCGTGTTCTGGCATCTCGTCTACAGTCGCTATCTCACAGACGCGCCGTCGCCTATCTCTGTCTTTTTTTTACAAATACTTCCATGGCAATTGTTCCGAGGTGCTGCACTCGCTGGTTCCCAGACTTCATGAGTTCAAGCGCCCTACGAGGCTGGCATCCCGCTCTCACGCTTTCACTGTCGAAACTACTAAACGTAGCCGTCTCTTCTGCTCCAATAGCTTCATGTCTTGCACCTCTCGCCTGTGGAAATCCCTTCCCTATTCCAGTTTCACTGAGAGCTATAATCTCCAACTATTCAAATAAAATGTCAATCGACATCTCCAGTTGCCTTGATTTATCCATTATCCTTCTCCTCATCCTTTCCTCTATCACTCCTATCTGATCTTGCTCCAAATCTTCTGTAACCCCTTGCGTCCTAGTGGCTTCTCGCCTTTCTTGGGGTGAAATGCTTCCAAAAAACGATAGATAGATAAAGAAAGAAAAACAATTCAATGCAAATCGAACAAACAATCGACAAAAGAAAGAAAGAAACAAACAAACAAAGAAACTAGCAATAAAAGACGGAGGGTGAATTAAGGCGAAAGATGAGAAAAAAGAAAGAAAAACGACAAAATGGATGAATGAAAAAAAATTCTTAAGACTCAATAATCTGTTAAAAAATGAAAAATGAAAACAAAATAAAACAATGAAAAAATATTTGCAGAATATTATAATCAAATACAAATCAAGGCAAATCTTAAAGAAGGAGAAATAAATATGAAAAATATTGGTGTGGGGGGAGATAACAATAAATAGAAAATGATGACTGAAAATAAATAAAGAAAAAAACACTATAATAAAAAAGAAGAAAGAAAAATAAAAGATTCAAGAAGATTAGGTATCTAATGAAAAATTGAGATAACAATGGCGGAAAGAAAATGAAATGAACGCGAATGTTTTGAAATGAAAAATATAACAGAAAATTATTAAAGATGTAGACAAAGAGTGAATGGAAACGATATTTGAATGAGAAGAAACATAAACGATGGAATAAAAGACCGAAAAGAAAGAAGAATGAAATAAAAAGAAAGAAGGAATGAAAGAAAGAAAAACTATTGTTGAAAGATTAGGATCCGAAAAGAACTAAGAATGAAGAAAAAATAAATAAAATGACTATATTTTCTTTCTGTTTGTAATGGTCAAAAAAAAAATTCAGATGTAATAAATAAGTAAATAAATATATGAAGAAAGAAAGAAAGGAAAATGTATATCAATATTTCTTTTTTATGGAGCCAAAGAAAATCGGATGGAATAAATAAATTAATAAAGGAAATTATAAAAGAAAGAAATGATCAGGTAAACAAACAAACACATTATAAGTAAGATTCGAAAAAATAAAAAAAAACATCAAGTTTATAGAGAAAGACATATCTAATCAAGAGAACAAGAAAATAACGAATAAACGAAAAGACGCGAACGAAATTAAGAAATGAAGTAATCAAGAACGTAAATAACAAATTAAAAGAGATAAAGATGAACTAAAAAAAAGTGAAAATTAGAGGGAGACAGAGTGAAAGTCTCAGAACGATAGGATTATTTTGAATACGAACAACAAGAAGAAAAGAATGATAAATGTGATAAAATAAGTTGGAATGAATGTATAAATTAAAAACATATGCCCAACCTAAAGAAACACTCAAAGAAATGTGTAGAAAACAAGAAAAGATGGATGTCGACAAGCAAGCATGAAATAAAGAAAATAAACGGAATTTAATGAAGAATTAGAAAAAAAAATAAAGTTACTAAAATTATTGAAAAAATATAGAATATATGGAAGAAAAAACAGAAAACATGATAATTTAAAAAAAAAAAAAGAAATGAATAGAAAATCATTGACTAAACGAAGAAAAATATTTTTAAAGAAAAAAAATATTTCAAATTATTGAAAGCAAATAATCTTAAAGATGAAATGAACAACGTTTAAACATAATAAATACTGATGGTTTACAAGATGGCGGAATGAGGAAGAATAACAAAAAAAATGAAAGTAAAAAAGAAACAATTGGTGGGAAAAAAAAAGACCATTATAAATCGATTTATGAAATGAAAGAATGCAAAAATCAGAAAGAGTTAAATTTGGAAAAACACGTTTTCGGTAGAATGTAAATGAAAGAGAGAAAGAAAAAAAGAAAAATCAATGAACTAAATAAAAAAAAAGAAGTCTTCCTGTTCGGTGAGGCATCAGTAAAATAAGAAAATTTGTTAAAAACATAATAAGAGTAAAATAACAAAAGAAATGTTGAAAACATTTTTAAAATGGACAAGGAAAATAGTTTCTGTGTTTGAAAATAAAAGGAAGTCTTAAGACTGAGAAAAGCAGAGAAACGTGCAAAGCTTAAGAACATAATACAAGATATAAATCAAGGAATACAAAGAGAGAATTCTTTTTTAAAGAAAGTAATGGGTGAACAAAAACAACAAAAATAAATCGGTTGAAAAATTCGATTGGGCTTTTCGGCCTGTAAAACATCTAAATGTATAATGTCTCCCGAATTGTCGGAAATTGCCACATTTTTATGGGCAACTGTTTCAATCGATTCCAATAAAATAGAATCGATATTTATTTGTCGTTTGTTCTTTATGCTTTTTAAGTAGGTTCAGGTTTATATTTTTGGTTTTAGATTCTTCGGAGCTTCAGGTAAAAAGGAAGGGGAAAATGATAATAGTTTTCTTTATTATATGTTTCTTTTCTTCCTTCTTTACCCATTGGCAACGGACGCCAATTGTAAATATATAACCATCTGGGAATAAATAGTTTAATACGTAAGAAAATATGTGCTGTACGTGTACGCATGCGCCTGTGTGTTTGTGCGCATGGGCATGATTTTGTTTTAGATGGTGTATCAGACAGAGACGGAGACGTGAAAGAAAAGAAAGAGGAGAACTGAAAATAGCCATTATGATCATGAGAAGAAAAACAGACAAAATAAAAACGTGGAAATATAGAAATGGTTGAAAAGACAAAAGTGAAATAAAAAAAGCAAAATTCGAAAACTAGGAAAAATGGAAATGAGAGAAAAGAAACGACAAGAATTATTGAAATGACAGAGAGGAAGGAAGGAAGGAAGGAAGGCAGGAAGAAAGGAAGAAAGGAAGTAATGGATAATGGAAAATAATGTAAAGTAAAGAAATGGCTAAATAAAGAACGAAATAAATATTAACGAGAGAAAAAAAGAAATGAAAAAGAAAGCAATAGCAAATAAAGAACAAACGAAGATAAAAAGTAAAAAATAAGTAAAGCAATGACTAAATAATGAAGAAAAGAACAATAAAATAAAATGAAAGAAAGAAAGAAAGAAAGAAGCGACTAAAGAAGAAACAAGAGAAAAAGGAAATAGAAGAGAAATTAAAGAAGTTAGTACGATGTATAAAAACACACAAAAGAGAAGGAAAATTATGAGAACATTTTTTATTTAGTTACAGACAAACAAATGGAAGAATGAAGGAAAGGAATGATGAACGAAGGAAAGGATTAAAGAATAGAAAACTGAAACGGAGATGAAGTGAAGAACCCTCCCCCCCCCAAAAAAAATACAAGTTACCGGGAAAAAATCGAAAATAAAAAAAAAATGAGTAAGCTTCAGGAACGAGGTAAAAAATAGTGAAACCTATACAGATAAAACTGGATCAAATCGATGATCTAAAGGGTAAATACTAACGGAAAATAGACTAAAACAAAAACTAAATGAATGACGAAAAAAATATAGAAAGAAAGAAAGAAAGTAAATGAGGAAATATTTAAAGGATAATATAAGGAGGGAAAGAATTAATGTCAAGAACGATAGATAGATAGATAGATAGATAGATAGATAGATAGATAGATAGATAGATAGATAGATAGATAGATAGATAGATAGATAGATCAAGAAAGAAGTCAATTCAAATCTAACAAGCAAAAGAAAGAAATAAAGACAAAATTAATTTGGAATAAGTAAATGAAGGGACGAAATGAAGAAAGAAAGAAATTTAAAATAAACGGACTAACTGAAGAAAGAAAGAAAGATATTAATATTTAAAAAATGAATAAAGAGGGAAAATGAACAACTGTATGTAAAGCCAAGAACGATCGATCGATAGATAGATATATTTGAACATAGTGAGATAGATAGATAGATAGATAGATAGATAGATAGATAGATAGATAGATAGAACAGATAGATAGATAGATAGATGTGAACATAGATAGATAGATAGATGAATAAATAAATAGAAATAAGATAGATAAATAGAACGAAAAAATGAAGGCATAAAAAAAAAAAATTTAAAAACTAAATCTAAAGAAAAAGAAAAAAATGAAAGCAAAAGAATGAAAAAAAATTTAAAAAAAAAAAAAGAAAGGAATATCTAAAAGAAAGAATGAATGAAAGAAAGAAAAATGAAAGAATGAAAATGAATGAATGAAAGAATGAATGAATGAAAGAAAGAATGAATGAATGAATAAAAGAAAGAATGAATGAATAAAAGAATGAATGAATGAAAGAAAGAAAGAATGAATGAATGAATGACTGAATGAATGAAAGAATGAATGAATGAAAGAATGAATGAATGAAAGAGTTAAAGAAAGAAAGAAAGAAGTAAAGAAAGAAAGAAACAAAAAATATATACACTTAACAGAAGACATAACGAGGCAAAGGATAAATGATAGAAAGAAAAAGCCAATAAAAATATATAAAGAATAAGGAAGAAAAAAATCAATTTAAATCGAACAAACAAAGGAATGAACGAATAAATGAAATAAAAAACAGAGAGAGAAAGAAGTTACGTTTAGAAGGAAAAAATGAGGGAAGGAAAGAAATAATAAATTAAATAAAAAGGAACGGACGAACTAAGGGAAAAAAAACAAAGAAATAAGAAAACAAGAAAGAAACAAAGAAAGAATGAAAGAAAAAAGAAAGGAAGAAAAAACAAATAATCAGAAGATATAAAGAGAAAAAGAAAGGATGATAGTCTGAAAAGATAATATAGATAGAAAGAAAATAGAAAGAAAGAATTAAAATTTAGAAAAAAGAAACGAAGGAAGGAATGAACCGAAGAAGTTAATTAAAAAGGAACGAATTAAAAAGGAAAAAAAAAAACGAAAGAAAGAAAGATGAAAGAAACAAATAATTAAAAGAAGAAATAAAGAGGGAAAGAATGAACGAAAAAGTAATACTAACTGTTAAAGAAGGTGGAAAGAAAAAAGAGTGAAAGAAAGATGAAAAGAAATTTATAACGAACTAATGAATGAACGAAAGAAAGAAAGACGGTTTAGAAGACGAAAGAATTACCGATAGCATGAAAAAATTGAGATAGATAGATAGATAGATAGATAGATATAGATAGATAGATAGAATTTTATGGTAGATGAATAGATAGATAGATAGATAGATAGATAGATAGATAGATAGATAGATAGATAGATAGATAGATAGATAGATAGATAGATAGATAGATAGATAGATAGATAGATAGAACTTGCGATAGATAGATAGATAGATAGATAGATAGATAGATAGATAGATAGATAGAACTTGCGATAGATAGATAGATAGATAGATAGAACTTGCGATAGATAGATAGATAGATAGATAGATAGATAGATAGAACTTGCGATAGATAGATAGATGGATAGATGGATAGATGGATGGATAGATAGATACATGGGACTTGCGATAGATAGATAGATGGATGGATAGATAGATAGATGGATAGATGGATAGATGGATAGATAGATGGATGGATAGATAGATAGATGGATAGATAGATGGAACTTGCGATGGATAGATGGATGGATGGATGGATGGATAGATGGATGGATAGATAGATATAGATAGATGGATGGATAGATGGATGGATGGATAGATAGATGGATGGATAGATAGATAGATAGAACTTGCGGTAGATAGATAGATAGATAGATAGATAGATAGATAGATAGATAACAGAAATAGAAACGATAAGGCACGAACGAAGGAATAAAAGAATAAAAAACAAAACACACTAGTAGAATGAAACGGTAAGTGAAAGCAGAATGGGCGGTAATAATAAAAAGAATGTTGCCGAATTGACAAACAAGTGGAAGCCAAAATGAATAGATAGGCACCTTACCATGGGGTAATCCTATCCGAGATGATTACGAAAGATTAATAATTTCAATATATAGTCTGTGTCCATTTTTTGTAGCCCAAATTAGCTACCTTACGGTAAATAACAGTAAAATAGAACGATACAAGAAGAGAGGAAAGAGAATGAGAAATGTTAAAAGAACATTTCGAACGGAAGGTTTGTTTTAAATCTGTGATTGTGTCGCCCTGACGAAGATGGGATATTTTTTTTTATTTTTAAGTTCCGATATAAGACTACAAATCATACGGAAACGGGCAAGGGGCTTCACGTGATGCCATGTTGATTTTATTATCGTAGATTAGATGTGGCACAAGGCCAAAAGTATGAGATACCCAGTGAGTATCCAACTCACTACCCAGTCGTAATTGTTCTAGCGAGTCAAGTTTGCTAATCACTGCACCAATCGACGTCGCGTAATTGTTAGTATGTTTGACTCACTAGATCAATTACGACTGAATAGTGGGCTTCATGCTCACTGAGTTCTTCCTACTTTCAGCATTGTGCCACATCTAAGCAGTGGTGACTTTCTAAGAGTAACATTAAAGCACAATGCAGGTGGACGATGATTATGAAGCCGGGTAATACACACTCCGACACAGAGATGACACTTCCCATATAATTCCATTTCAGAGTTTCTTTCATTCCGCTGTCTCTAATTGTTAATTCGAGCGTCCCGAAGTTCATAAATTTGGTATATTCTTACTTTTAAAAATTGATGTTTGGTATTTTTTCCTTGATTCCTTTTACTGATTATCAAGGAGTTCCAGCGATTGTCTTTCGGGATTTTTCATAAACACGGGGTGGAATATCTTTTAATAATTCGTTTAATTTTTGAAAACCATTTTTTGCTAATTCTTCTGCGTCAAGGAATTTCGTTTTTTGTTAGTACACTCCTCAGTTAAACTTTGGTAACCCACTGGATTTCGACGTCCCGAATAGGTAATCCTCAACTGGGAGGATCTATTTTGCTGACAACCATACAATTTGACTTAGAGTTAATGGTTAGTCGTGTTCTTGCTTTCATGGATCCCATTATATAAAAGTTCTGTCAGTTTTCTTTCTGAGTCTGCCCAAATATTAGTGCCATCGCTTTATCCTCCCGTATCTTAAGACTATATTCGACCGAAATAAATCCTGACAGGACATGTAGTTCTTTTAATAAATCCTAACAGGACATGTAGTTCTTTAGTAACAACAGTTATAGTTTAAATAATTCGTGTGGCTATTTTTCTTACTCCTCTTTCAATGTGTTATCGGCTTTTTTATTAAATACTTCACATCAATAAAGGCAATACAGTCACTACGACACAAGTGGTCTCTGAGTGTGAGAGGATATGAGAAGAAAACACACACTATTAAGAGGAGAGCATAATAACAGAACAGGGATTGAGAAAACAGAATATAACGATTAGCATTGCATTTAAATTTTTCAAGAAAAATGTTGACCCAGCAGTGAGAAGTGCGAGAAAAAGAAATATGCATAGAATATACGATTAAATCGAGCAATTTTCATTGTAAAAGGGTGATACCTTGCCGCCTATCTAGCACTGCGCTTAAATTCATTAAGTCGAGGTACCATAGAGGAAACTTCATCATAATAATTACCGTGAAAATAATTATAAAAAAGTCACCCTGTATCTACTTTTCGACGGTGAGAGGGTGACTGAAAGCAAGACGCCAGATCAGGACCAATAACATTTCAGAATCTTTGTCTTTTATCAAGAATTTCTAACTATATAGCGGAAACACCATGCCAAAATATGGCAGCAATATTCACAGCATGGACGAACTTGACAAATTTCACCCGTAGTTTATGTTTGGAAATAGCAAAAGTGCATTTTCTGTGTAAATTCAATTCTTTTTTTCATTTCACGAAGGTCGACCTACTAAATTATGTTCCGAGAATATTAGAAAATAAAAAAAAACGGATACAGCAGCAGAAGTTCTAATAGTGTAACAATCTACATGATGCATGAAATTCGAATCTAGCCTCCATCCAGCAAAACGCTCAAAATTTAAAAAAAAAAAAAAAAACTTGTATGTCAAGAGAAAATAATAAATAGAGACAAACGTCAACTTTCGAGAGAAAAGAGGAAAAGGGGGAAAAAAGTGAAAAGGTTAAGAAGCAAGTATAAAGTGGAAAAATCAAAGAAAAGGACAAATGAACACGCTTCACGTACAGGCATCCGCGTAGATGGGCGCATGCGCGTGGCCGCATAGTGGCGTCTAGCATGAAACAGCCTTTTTCAGCTTCTAAGCGTTGACTTCAATGTTCACTTTTATATTTACACACGCTCTATCTCTGCTATTGAGCACTTTATCCCATAAATATAGTACACATTAAGACTATATATATATATATATATATATATATATATATATATATATATATGTGTGTGTGTGTGTGTGTGTGTGTGTCAATATTTCTGACATGAGGTATTGTGTATATTATTTACAGTATTCGGACTATTGTCCTCATCGCTGTCGCCATATTTATCACAAAGATTCGGCCGTTGTACGCTCCGGCCTTCTTCAAGTGGTTGGAATTTCAAGGACACATGGCACAGTGGATAAAGGCGTTGGTTAGATCCAGTGACAGGACCCAAACTCTCTGTGTTCAATACCCGGTTAAGGCAGTGGAGAACTTTCAGAGGGAAATTAGCAAAAAGATAACTGATAATTGACATCCATCAAACATGGCGCGTGGAACTAGAACAGTCTACCCCATTGATCGAAATAAAGGGTTCAGTTCGAAATTCCAACCACCTGAAGAAGGCCGGAACGTACAACGGCCAAAACGTTGTCATAAATATGGCGACAAACATGAGGACAATAGTCCAATATATATATATATATATATATATATATATATATATATATATATATAATTAATTGATTTAAAATATGGTTATTTTCGCTACACAGTTCCAACCATGTTTCAAAAATAGAAGCTAAAACCCTAATTTTATTTTGCAAATAAAAAAGTTTACTCTATTTCATCTTCAAAGAAATAAAACTAATGCTTTTATTGCAAAATAAATAAAGCAACTTATTTTCTGTAAAACATTGAAATTTTGTAAAAATAAAATATCTATAAGAACACCGGATTTATATCTTCTGTTCTTTCTTTTTATTTATATACTATATATATATATATATATATATATATATAATCTTTTCATATAGTAAAAACAGTTTACTCACTCAAAGATGCAACTTCGTTTATTCTTCCTCTGCTATCAGTATCGGGCTCGCTTTTGGATTAATGCTGTGAACGTTAGAATTTATATAACATCTTCGTTCTCATTGCAGTGGATATATATATATATATATACTTAAATTCCGAGATGAATTCTGTGGAGAAGACAGATTGGTATCAAATGACAATTGGAAAAAAATCTTACATTTTGCCGACGCGTTTCGTCTTCCGACTTTTTCAAGGCAAAAATGAAATCGAAATGTTTTTGTTGTTATAGTTATATTAAAATTCAAAATTAAAAGATAGACCCTTACTTTAAAGGTAATTTACATTAACCAAAAAAAAGGCTTAGACACCAGCGTCTATCTTTTTTAAATTTAAATCGGACAGCATTTAAGCTAGCTCCCGTGGAGGGCAGCTGATTGGAATATGAAGGAGGTTTATATGAAGCGACTCAGTGTACGCGACCAGGAGATTCCTAGAATTTATGGTGTGGAATTGTGGAACCAATAGTCCTGTATCGATGTCAGTATATACATAATCTACACCCGGTAGCAGTAAGTCTCATCGGGAGATTGACGGTTTTGAGTAGCGTGGAACCACCTCTTAGTTGCTGTTGTTACCAGTTTCATACTGACCCGGGGTGGTAGCACCTGTTAGGGTCACACCTATGAGCAATAATGACCCCACCATAAAAAAAAAAAAAAAAAAAATATGGAGGTATAAAATTTACTTTCATAGAAAAAATACAAGCAATATATTTACATATATATATATATAATGTAAATATATATATATATATATATATATATATATATATATATATATATATATAGCATAATGAAAGCCACGTATTCTTTTCTTGATATGTATATATAGAAAAAGTTGTAAATTAAAAAAAAAAGTGATAATATTCTTTCATGAAAGTATACAAATAAATAAATACTTTCATAAAAAGAACATTATTATTGTTTTAATTTGCAACGTGTTATATATATATATATACACACACACACACACATATATATATATATATATATATATATATATATATATATAATGAAATAACCAACAATAGATTTTATAGCAAAATGACCAACAGTACATTTTATCTGTAGTTGAAGGTATACCATTGCGCTAAAACTATTTAGTTGAAGCCATAAAATTGTTAAAAATATTTAGATTTTGGAAGTAAAAAAAACGTAGGACTAGATATATTACTAAACAATATAAACAAAATAAACAACATGAAAGGATATTTTCATGATATTAATTCATATTATATTTTACAATTTCTTAAAGAAATCAAACTGTAGTCCAAAATAGAATTTTAAAATAAAACTACAATATAAAATGAACATATCACCGCATATAGTAATTATGTCCACATAAATATGTATATGCACAAAATCTGAGTATCATCTACCATGTATTGAATTGTGAGAGCAGAATAATATATACTTTTATTCAACGTTTGCAACATAATTAAATTTCGGTATAAGGACTTGATATGTCTTTAAACGAACAAATCACATCAAAACGTGAAACTAAATAATGTACTTCTCCTGAACATCTGCTTTGAAAATAGCGATGGAGTAGCAAGTTGCTAGCCAATCGGAAGGTGTTAAAAGCAAAGCAAAATTTAAGGAAGCGAAATAGAGACAAATTGCAAGAACTAAGCGATTAATGGAAACCTGTTGAGATAAGACAACTTAACGGAAATGAAGAAAGTCAAAGAAAACAACAGAACGAGGAACAGGAATATAAATAGGAAAGAAGACATAGGAAAGGTCGCTGAAAAAGAATAAATAAAATAAGAATTAGAATAATTGAACAACTAAAGAATTGTCCAAGCAAAGGGCTTCCTTTGTTTTAAGGTTTAAGTTTCCCAAGCTTACTTTGGTTTGTCTTTCACGGCACACATTTATTGATCACTTCTTTTACTTCAACCAATTATACTAGCCAGAAAGTCTTGTCATACTTAGGAAGGGGAAACAAAAAAGAAAAATTCTTGATCTCTGTCTGGTGGAATTTGCAAGGAATTAGTACACTTTGAGCTTGTTCCCTATGGTCACCAACGCTAAACTGTATTGCCGGCAGCTAGATCGTCTGTACGACAAATTAAAGTAGTATCCTGCTTTGGTCATTTGTGATCATGCAATATTTCCGCAAGAGAATACGAGGCCACACACTGCCAGGTTGACTAAGTTCTCATATATAACTTGTCTCACTTTTTTTTTAAAACAATGTATAATGATTTTGTCTTATTTAAAATAGAACTCTAATTTTTGGGATAATTTTAAAATTTACTAGGTGTGGCGTTAAAGTTTTGAACCCTAGTGTACATATGGTTGAGGGCGCTGTTTTTAATAGCTATTTGCTAATCACATTAATGCATTGTATTTCAGAGGGTCCCCGATAAAGACAAGGGGAACTACAGTGTGCAAGTTAAACAGCATTGGTGACAAAACGTCTTAGTAATTATAATTGAATAAGTGGAAAGAAATAAAAAAAAAGAGATCCCGGAATCTTTGGAAAAAAAATGGAATCCTTTAACAAACATTTTCTCTGAAACATTTACTATAAAATATATATATATATATATATATATATATATATATATATATATATATATATATGATCGAAATAAAAGAATAAAACTTAATATTACGAGACATATTAAAAAAAAAACGGGAGAAGCAACCGGTTTCGCACCCGCTCTTCAGGCTTCAACGGGAGATTTAAAATTTACACAGACTAATGTACGTTGTTTACACAAAGAAGGCTTGCGGGACCCGATGTAAAGTGCCTCCAGAACCTTTAGAAGAAATAAAGAGTGTGACTGGGACAACACGGTGAACCAGTCAGCACTAATATTTATTTGCATTAAAATACAAAATGCGGCACAAGGCCAAAGAGGGGGATGGGGGAATGACGGTCTTCCTCTGTCTTAAATCTAAAACTTAGCTAGTCACAGACACTGACCCAAACATGCCAACAATAATCCAATCACCAAAACAACACATTCACTCCTACCTTTCTTACTACGTCCACCATAATACCTCAGTTTCTCTATGACGTCCTAACTAGTCCCCATATATACAAATATTGTTCATGGGGGGAGGGTCATAAAAATAACAATTTTTAAAAAATCCCCAAATGCGTATTTACAGAATGAAATAATTATTTACAATAAAACTAAACAAAACTGAGTTAGTAATAAAAAAACCCACAAACTATGAATGTGGCAGAAATGTCAGTTAACCAGACGAAATCGATGCGGGACTAAGAAAATGATTACACATTCAGACCATCAAGCATTCACACAAACACTCACTCATTCATACACAACAACAAATACGAAAACACACACCCGAAACGAAAGGCGTCCCGCATCCACCAGAAAACTGACATCACTAACCACCTAACGAGGGAGAGGATGGGGAATTAAACAAAAGTAAAAAATCGGGACAGAAATAAAAGGGACCAATGAGCTTACATACCCTAGCTAAGTTAAACGGGAAAAAAAAGAAAAAACTAAATATTCAAAAACAAAACCCTAGTCTAACCTAATATTTGGGTGGGTTGCAAATGTTCCACCCTGTTAGGACAATATTCTGTGCCTAACCGACATCTAAATGCCACTCAAGGTCAGCCCCTTTCACTCTACACATTCGCGCAAGATTCACCCACCTTTTGCCGAATTCTGATGATGGGAGCCGCCGCCTTTCCGTCCTAATCTTGACTTTAAGCTGATGCCTAAAGTACAAGATCAGTTGGGAAGAGGTGAACTTCTCGCCTTCATAGAATCCCTTCTGTCGCGTCGTCCAAATCACGACTCGCATAACCCCTAGTAAGCAACAGAACACATAGTGTTCAGCCTTCGTCAATTGCGATACCACATTGCTACAAACAGAACTGGCTTCCAGGACAAAAAACTTTCCCTGCAGCATGCGAACCATGAGGGCCTTCAACAAACTTGCACAACGGCACTACCGCACTGCACTGAAAAAAGGCGTGACCAATGGTCTCGACATTCCCAGTACAGCGACGACAGTTTGGATATTTCTCCAAGCCTGCTGAACAAAGTCTTTTGCCGACCCAGAGGGCCCCGCGAATCATCAGCCAGGTGAGTGATGCCTCATCGTTATTGAGACATTTCAACCCAGGCGCCCAAGGCCATATCGAGCGAGCCTCCTGCTTCGTAAGACCGAGCTCGTCGATCAAATCATCTTGAACGGCCCCCTAACTAACACGATATAATGCCTTACGAGACAACGCTTGGGCGTCGGAGAGGCCAACCGACGACCGCAAGAGGAGCTTCAAAGCACGACGACATTCACGATAGAAGGAGCACTCGCCACGAGGAGTACGACCGGCCTCCTCCTCGCACGAGTGCACACTTCTCAGGGATGGGAAATGTTTACGGACATCTTCTTTCAAAAAGGTGCCCACCTCATCCAAACCGCGACACATTCGGTCGAGAAAGGTAATGCGTAGCATATATTGACGAATCTCAATGCTAGGCATTCCCAGACCGCCCTCAGAGGGATGAAGGCAACAGATCTCGCGAGATGCCATGTGGGCCTTGCCTCTCCACAAGAAAGAGAACAAGGCCTTGACTAATGACATTAGTCGGGCACACGGGAGTGGAAGCACAGAAAGACGGTAGAGGAGTATCGGATAGATGTGGGAACCACAAACTTCCGCCCTTCCTTCAGGAAAGTCTCCTCCGAGACCACAGACTAGCCGCGGCCTCGGCCCGCCCCTGTACCTCCGACCAATTCTTTTCCAACTGGAGATCAGGACCGAACCAGACGCCGAGTATCTTGATCGGCCCATCCGTCCAGAGGAAAGGTCCGGGAAGAAAACTCCTTCCACGCACCCAACCGCAAGCCCACAGACTTATCGCGGTTGATTTTGGCCCCTGTCACCATCTCATACCCACTGATCTGTTTACTGACTTCGTTAATCTCGGCTCTGCTCGACACAAGAACCGAAACGTCGTCAGCATAGGCAGAATAACTGGCCGAGGTGTAAGCACCAGGCAGCGAAATACCGCGTAGGACCGGATTCGCCTTTAACTTGCGAAGGAAAGGCTCCAACGCAAGAACGTAAAGCAGAGGCGATAGCGGACAACCTTGACGAATGGAGCGAGACAATACGAAAGGCTTCGATCTTACCCCATTCACTTCCACCAGCGCACCGGGGTCGCATACAAGAGACGGATCCAGGGCGAAAGTCGGCTCCGAAACCGGCCGCCGAAAGGACAACCTCCAGAAATCGATGGTCAACCCTATCGAAGGCCTTGGACTGATCTAAATTGATCAGCGCGGCTTCACTGTCGACTTGTTCTAAGATCAGGCGTACCATATGAAGGTTATCCTGAATAGTCCTGCCCTTCACAGCACAAGTCTGTTCAGGGCCAATCAGACTAGACAGGACAAGCTGCAAACGGTTGGCCAAGATCTTCGCCAAAATCTTTAAGTCAGTGTTTAACATCGTTAAAGGGCGAAAGTTCCCTAACCCATCCCCTCCGTCCTTGTCCTTACGCAGCAACTTGATGACACCTCTGGTGAAGCGTTGAGGTAAAGACCCCTGCCTCATCCAGTGGTTGTACATCAGTTCCAGCAAAGGCACAAAACGTGCGACAACCTCAAGTAAACTTCGTAGGGCAGACCATCTAATCCCGGAGACTTATCCAGGTCAACCTGCTTCAGCGCTTCCCAGATTTCCGACTCTGTTATGCGGCCCTCGCACCTAGCCACTTCAGCTGCCGAGAGGCAGGGAAAGTCAGCTAAATAGGCGTCGAACTGAGCAGAACTCAGACCGGGCTCCCTGGTGAAAAGCTCCTGAAAATAATCTCGAAAGACCTCACATATGCCCGCGTTTGTAGTCACAGTCCGCTTATCCGGTAATGTGACGCACGCTATATGTCGCCTGGCCGCGTTTCGATTTTCCTCTACACGCAGTTCAGCGGCCATATTCGTTGCCTCAGAAGACATTCTTTTTAACCTAGCCCTAACTACCAGAGCTTGGTCCTTCTTGATAAGCAAGGGAGGCCAACTCTGCCTTTAGCTAAGACTATGTCCCCACTAACACGGGATTTCACGGCCCGATCAACTTTTTCTTCTAAAGCCGTTTGCGCCGCTAATTTATCTAAATTGAGCCGACGACTAAAGTCGGCAGCAAACGAACGAATCTTAGATTTTAATTTGCCCCACCAGGCATTTCCCCAACCGCTCCCGTCAATTCCCTCTGGATTGTTAGTAGCAGCTGGTCCCGGAAACCCTGATCACTGAAAAGCGAACAGTTCAATTTCCAGTAACCAGCCAACAACCTTAAACTTATCTAAGTTTACACGGACCCGGACAAGCCTATGGTCCGTATAAACTATATAATGGAAACTTGGACAGCCTAAGAGCCCCACATCGACTCTCTTAACTAAGACTCGATCCAGGTAGCTCGCAAGCGAGCCAGGAGCCGAGCTGCCACTAGTAGTCCAAGTCCATGCTACCTCCCGAGGTGTTCATTCCGAAACTTATCGACAAGATCAAACTCATCGATAAAGTCCCGAAATGGTTTCACATCCGGGTTGTTAGTACCTTTTTTGCCCTATCCGATCTATATCGGGGTCAAGGACAACATTCCAATCCCCGCTAAAACTACCCGACGAGACGTCGTCAAGAACAGCGCGATCTGCCGAAACAAAGCAGGCCGCTCGGAATGGATATTGGGCGCATAAACCCCAATGTGAGACGAAGATGCTTATCCTTTATGGTAACATCCAGCACGCAAAGCCTGCCCGCCGGATCTGCGAAGACAAGGGTACATGCAGCCTTCAAAGACCTGCAAACTAGCCAAGAGACACCCCTCGAACAACCATCAAAACATGCTGAATAAAGGGCGAACCCCCTAGACAGTATGTCCTCACGATCATGAGAAGAAAAAACCGGGTCTCTTGCAAACAACATATATTCACCCCCGAGGCGCTGAAGGTCACGAGAGAGCCTCGCCCTGCGAACTCGGACCTCAGGCCCCGGGCATTCAAACTTGCTAACCAGAGAGCCATCGTGAAGCCGATTAGGGTTGCCCTTCAGGATAGAACATGGCTGGGGTGAGGACACCCACAGCTCGTCCCATGGATCCCGACGCCATCTCATTTTCGACGGTATCGTCCTGAGACAAGCCGCCGATGTCCGAAGGGTAGGTAAGTTTTAACGCTCTATAAAGGGATGGGTGAACGAAAACCGGGACCCTCCCTTTTAGTTTCTGGTTTGCTTCGTCACAATCAGGATCCAGTAGGTATGCAGCAGGGGGCACCATTTTTAGAGAAGACTGGGCCTCCTCTATCATGCCCCAAATCTCCCGCGTTCCCGGGCCCGTTCTAATGACTGTTAAACCCCTTTTCGCCGAAGGGAAATTCTCAGGCCTTTCAACCTCTTTGTTGTTTATACTTTGAAAATTCAAAATTTTTTAAATCCTTGGGATTTCTAGTTTGTCCAAATACCCTCTCCGCCTGGTCCCGGGAAACGCGGCAGACGTCTTCCCCTGGGAAATAAGGGGGTTGACTTTTTTTTTTTGTCAGCGATATTTTGAGAGTCAGGACTTCTGACTCTCTTTTTTTTTTTTGTATGAATGGGTGTTTGACTGGGTGTGAACATTGGAGAAATGTTAGGCGTGGTTGATGGGGTCCACCAGAAGGAGTCCTTACCGGCGAAGGCTTTGATGAGTATATGTTTTACAGGCGAATTTGACAGAGATTTGGGCGGATGAGGCTTTATAAATTTTGATGAAGTAGGGGAAGACGGGGCAGAGGATAGAGGGGCCGGTGCCCCCCCGATTTTTCCTTTTTTCCCCTTTGCTTCCAATTTCTTTTCAGCTTTTTTATGTCGAGAATCTTCTGCCAACTCGGCTCGTTTAGCTTTTGTGCTTCGGTCGCTGTTTTTTCATATGACGCAGAGCGTCGCCCTCAAACTGGTAGAAGGAATGGGGCTGTGGGTGATGATGTCCCTGAGTCATGCTGGGACGGAGGAACCGCTGTTTGGCTCTTCCCTTGCCCCCTAACCACGAGGGTGCCATTCCCCTCCTCCTTCTCCTTAACCACACTAGTGGCAGGCGTCGGTTTCAGGGCAATGTGGGCTTGGACCCAACCGAGGGACTTTGCCCATCGGCCCGCCTCGCAGCTAGACCCATTACAGGTGCCGCGGATTTATCCTTATCGGCCAAGGGGGTATTTTGGTCGCCTGCGACCGGAACTCCAGGGCCTTCTTCCCTGGGCAGGAGGAGGAAAGGTGACCAGTCTCTCCACACACCTCCAGCAAGTCGGACGCCTACCAGTCACGATGACCGTCATTTTCCGGTCGCCTAAAACGAAACAGTTGGGGACGGACTTGAAGGCCTCTTGATCCAGCATGATGTCAAAAGTCCATCCCCGTTCAGATTGTCGGAGAGAGCTCCTAAAATCTGGCCGTACTGCATAAAAAATGCAGCCAGAAGCTCTCCCGAAATTTGAGGAGGAACCTCGAAAACAGCCACCCTGGTCCGCCTGCGGCTTTCATATTCTGTACGTAAAATCAGATCCTTTGTGATCAGCTCTTTTTTGGCCATAGACAGGCAATCTTCTGGGGTGGGCAGCAGAATGTCCCACATGAAAAATCCCCTACCTTTTATAACTCTTTGGGGTTTTATCCCCAGGGACAAAAGTGATTTAATCACAATGTCTTTTGTGGAGCGACAAATCTTTTTAGTTTTTCTTGTCCACCACAAAACCGTCACCATTCTCTTAGCGAACATACCTAGTTCCTGGACATCATCGACGAACCCATCTTTCTTCACCAGATGTGCATAACCTTTCGCCTTGTCCAGGAAATCCGCCATGTTCAGTATACAATTCGGAGGAGACTTCCAACAAGAGGGCGACTCCACTGAAGCGTCTTTAGGGGCAACATTCGGACTTTCTCCTTTTCTGGAGGAACTCTGGTCAGTTTTAGGGCTGTTGTTAGCTTTTGGGCTTTTACCAGCCCGCTTTTTCGTGTCATCCTTTGGGTTGGTATTATCCACCTTCCCAAAGAGGTCTTTTTTAATTTTGGACCGACTGCCTTCGTCGGCCATACTGAAAGGTTGTGGAAACAACCACTAGCGGGTTTTTTTTTTTTTTTAAACACACAGGGAGAGGAGTTGGGAAAAAAAACACAAAATAAAGAAAGCCTGGATAAACCAGGAAATTAAAAAACAAACAAACAAACAAATGAAAAAAAAGACTGAAAACAGGTAAGACTTTCTAAAAAAATAAAATAAAAATAAAAATGGCGCCCGAAGGCAGCCGAAAAAAAAACCAGAAAACTTCTCTCTTTTTTTTTACCAGAACAAACTAAACAAAAGTACAAAAATAGAAAATAAAGTTTAGCGGCTGACGCCGCTAAAGAAAAGGAATTAAAAGAAAAGATAAGCTAGTCAAAAAAAAAAAAAAAGGAGAAAGAAGGCGACTGAAGTCGCTAAAAAAAAAAAAAAAAAAAAAAAAAAAAAAAAAAATAAAACAAAAAAGCTTCTTTTTTTTTTTTTTCTTTCCTAAACTGGTCTTCTTTTTAAATAGAAAAAAAATTAAAAATAAAAAAGCAGTCGTCGGTTTGACAAAGTCTAACCGGACTAAAAAAAAAAAAAAATGTGAGCTAAGGCCCAAATACAAATTAAAAACAAACAAAAAAGATATAGAAAAAATAAAAAAAGAATGAAAATAAAACAATAACTTATCAGATAAGAAAAGGTCCAATTGATTTTCACACGAAAGTTCTTCCAAATTAAGCTGAAAAAAAATCTCACTACACAGTACGGGAAAAAAAAAGGTGGGTGAGAGAAACAGTCAGAATAAACGTCAAAACGGTCTCTGAACCAGTCAGCACTAAATTTGGCTGCACAATCTCTGTTCTTTAATAGGTGTTCGCATATGGCGGAACTATAGGTGTTCGGGACGAGTCCATTCAACGGCAAGGTGTGATTTCTAATATTAGTAGGAACGTGCTTCTTTATTCTAATGTCTAAGCGCTGAGTTGTTCTCCCTATGTAGTCGGCTCCGCAACTACAAACGTATTTGTAAATAATTGAATTAATTTGATGGGGAGGCAGAACGTCTTTACACGCAGCTCGAAACATAGGCCGAGTTTGAAAAATAACTTCAGCAGAGAAAAAACAACAACGAACATTGGATGAAATTTGTTTAGCTATTTTTCACATTTGGTACCAATCCAGGGTAATCTGAGGTAAACTGGGTATTTTTTAACAGTTGAAGCCTGAAGAGCGGGAGTGAAAGCGGTTGCTTCACCCGTTTCTTTTTTTTTTAATATGTCTCGTAATATTAAGTTTTATACTTTTATTTCGATCATTAAATTTTGTACCTACAAAAATATCTATATATATATATTAAACCGTAAGTGCAACAGAAGAGAATTACGCGACTAGTTAGTGTGTGTCGCTTGACCCGGTGTTCAATCTATTCAACTGTTATATTTATCAGCCACGAAGGCTCGGTCAAAAATTTCCCATAGACCCCGTATAAAATGGGGTCAGGTAGCTGTGTCCTGGGACGAGATTCTGCCCTTCGACAGAGCTTCGTCTCGCGATCCTCCCTGCTTGGAAGCCGAAAGTTTGACCAGCACTGCTGGAACAGATCTATTCGACTGTTAATATTTAACAGCCCCCTCACGAGTGATGTATGTAGCAAAAGGCCGAGTTTACCATAGGTTCTCCGAGCCCGTAGGCTCATCCAAAAATATTCCCGTAGAACCCGCATAAAGGGGTTTCAGTTCTATCCACCTCCGCGGACGGAACTCTGCCCTTCGGCACAGCTTCGTCCAGGTTCCTCTCTGCGAAAAGTCACAGCCCGTTAGAACAATCGATTCGACTGTTATTATTTAACACCCCCAACGTAGGATGTATGCGGCACAAGGCCGAGTTTGCCTTGGGTTTTCCGAGCCCGTAGGTTCTCTAAAAAATATTCCATTAGAAGCCGCATAAACAGGTTTAGGGCCTGTCTTCTGTCTTTCAACGGACGAAACTTTACCCTTCCGCAAAGCCTCGTCCCGGTTACTCTCTGTTCGAGGCAGAGAGTTCGACAGTTGAACAATCTGGTCGACTGTTATATTTAACGGTCCCCAACGTGGGTGGTATGTGGCACAAGGCCGAGTTTACCGTTGGTATTCCGAGCCCGTAGTCTCGGCCGAAAATATTCCCTTGGAACCCGTATAAACGGGTTCAGGGCCTGTCTACCTCATCGGACGAAACTCTGCCCTTCGTCAAAGCCTCGTCCGGGTTCCTCTCTGCTTGAGGCAGACAGTTTGACAGCTGAACAATTTGGTCGATTGTTATATTTAACATCCACACCAAGAGGGGTGTATTTTGCACAAGGCTGAGTTTACTGTGGGTTCTCCGAGCCCGTAGGCTCGGCCGAAAATATTCCCTTCGAACCCGTATACACAGGTTCAGGTCCTGTCTTCTTCCCCGGACGAAACTTTGCCCTTCGTCAAAGCCTCGTCCGGGTTCCTCTCTGCTCGAGGCAGACAGTTCGACAGTTGAAAAATCTGGTCGACTGTTCCTCCAAAGCCTTCTCTCCTAGTAATATTAATGTAGGCGGAAGAATCCAAGATAGACTCTTTAGAGGGAGGACACTACAACACTAATAAAAATAATGTCTCTCTCTTTTCAACCATGTATAATAATTTTCTCTTATTTAAAGTACAAAGCAACGACATTTGGGGTCAATTTCAAACAAAATTACCAGGGGTTGCCTCAAACTTTTGAACTCTAATGTATATATGGGGGCATGGCGTTGTGATTCTTAATAAATATTTGCTAATCACGGTAATGCATTGCATTTCAGAGGGTCCAGGATAAAGACAAAGGAAACTGCAGTGTGCAAGTTAAACTGTATTGGCGACAAAACTTCTTAGTAACTTCTCATTTTATAAGTGGAAAGAAGCGATTTGTCGGGACTGAAACGTGTAGGCAAGGAAATATTCGAGCAGCACGCAATAGTAAAGCTACTCATCTTGTTAATTTTAGATTTGCATTCTGCTGTGGATCGTAAAAACACCAGCCGCCCGAATCTGCAATTTCCTGAATTCAACTCGTATCTTTAATACTGTTAAATAACTTAACATCAGGATTCTTATATACAGAGTGCATCAAAAATCATTTTATAAGCATTGGGGGCGTGTCCCTCACAGCAAAAAGTGAGCATAAATCAATATAAACATGTGTCCGCAAATTCGTCATTTTTGAGTTATTAAGATTAAAGATTATGGTGAACGCTATTAAATGTACAATCCTAAAATACCATTTCATATTTTGAGGACGGGTTCCTGATATCAAAACAATGTAAAAATTCCATATAAACATATGTCCAAAAAGCCACCGTTGTACGTCAACACAGCAATTCATAAAAAATGTTCAAAATGTCCACCGCTTGCTTCTATATACATATGCACCCGTCGGATCATTGACAGGCGGACCCTTGAAAAAACTCCGATACTGAATGGTTTTGCACCCCCCCTATGAGACGTTGATCAAGCATCTCTGAATTATTAATGACTGACGCATAAACTAATTGTTTTAAGTGGACTCAATGCTGAAAATCCAAAGAATTGAGGTCGGTGGAACGTGCAGGCCACGGAACCCGCCGCTCCCTTCTAATCCATCTTTCATAGTAGATAACAGCTAGTGCATCGCGAACAATGTGACTAAAATGTGCCCCGTCAAGCACAACAATTGAACAACATTTACCGGCCTGAATGTCCGAGAAATTTTCATAGAAAATATTCGACGTGAATCGAACCTATATCCTTTACGGAACCGTCATATAGCCTGACGTGCTTTAAACGATTCGGCCACAGAGGAGCGTTCGGTTAGGAAAGTCGATTTTACTGTTTTAATCTTCCATGATTCACATACATTCATATCTGCTCATGGGGTATCCAAATGTAAACAAATCACGTCCCACTATATATATATATATATATATATATATATATATATATATATATATATATATATATAAATCACACACACACACACACACACACACACACACACACACACACACACATAGATATATATATATGTGTGTGTGTGTGTGGCTGTGTGCGCGAGCTCTCGGTTAACGTGTGTGTGTGGGTGGGTGTGCTTGTGCGTGCGTGTGTGTGTGTTTGTTTGTTTGTGTGTGTGTTTGAAAAACTATACCTTTTCTAGCTGACGCGTTTCGTCATCCGGCGGACATTATCATGACATTGCAGTTAAACTGTCGAATATTCATGAGCGTCGTCAAATTTTAAAAAATTGCCTTTCGCAGATGAAATATGGCGTAATCTAGGTTCTAACACCGAAACTTTTCAGTCAAACCTCTCAACGTTCTTAAATTTAAAAATTTGAATACATGTCAAATGTATAATTGTTCCAAAATAAAATCATCACATTTGCTTTGACAAAATCAGTCGGATGACAAAACGCGTAGTCTAAAAATAAGTTTTCCTCTTTTTTCATTCATTTAGACTATTCTATAGGTATACTCCATCTCAGAATATTTACACACACACTTACACACACAAACACACACACACACACAGGCATATATATATATATATATATATATATATATATATATATATATATTCAGAGAAGCATAGATCTATCCACCTCTTATCTCAAATAACAACTTAAAAGAGACTGTTTGATCAACACAAGGAATGTTAAAAGATTCATGTTAAAAAGATAAAAAAATTTAAAAAAACAAATGAAAACTACAGACAAAAGTTCATTTTCTCCAGCAAGACATTCATTTCTGTAGTTTACTGCTACCAGCAAGCAGAAATATTTCTTCTCCTGATGATGGCCATTTTGGCCGAAACTAGTCGAGGAATCTAAATGAAATAATAAAAAAAACGAAAGAATATTAACCTACAAGCAAGTGTGTCAGAAGATTTTAATTTTTTAATATTTTTTTATTGTTCAATTATATATATATATATATATATATATATATATATATATATATATATATATATTCATGACAGCTTAACCCGGTCATAAGATTGCATGTGTCTGCCGAGAGGCGTGTACTGGCTGGTATTGCCTGTGATCCGGAGAGTTTAAACTCCGCAATAACACATGATGAATGTCGTTCTGACTTTAAGTGGCAAGTCTTTTGTACCGTTACTATTTTATCGACAGATCCAAAAAGTGTTGATGACCCTACACAAGCCTTCACTACTTGAAACAAATCATTGTGTTGGTTTTTTGACAAACACATACAATTAGTTTAACGCATATTGGGCTACGGCAGAAAACTCTACGAAACAACATAAACTTCATCTTGGTATTTTAAATTTACGAACTCTACAGAACAACAACTCAACATCAGAAAGCAAAAAACAGCTCTGGTCATATTGGAGCTAAAGATGTACAACATTGATATACCTGCAGTGAGAAGTAACCATCGGTCGTTTACATGAAACGAGAAAGCAAAATAAGACATCTAACAGTGTTCCTGCTGCACTTGGATACAATACATTCTCCTGTACTGTTTGTAGTCATTTGTGCAATTCTCGAGCCGGTCTCAAAAATCATTCCCGTCAGAGGCATGCAGATAATTAGTACGTCGCTGTCGGAACCTCATACGTCGAACTCGACGGGAGAATACATAATATATATGTATATATATAAAAATGCCGTAAGAATTTTTTTACCGTTAACATATTTTTAAAAAAAAAATCCAGACGACATGCATTGAACGGATGTCAGTTTTCATTGAAAAATACATCCCCACCCCTTACCAAATAATAACTGATACAGTGACACTGACATAAGGAATACCTAGACATCCCTTGTCCAATTCTAGTAGAATATTCTGTAACCATGGAAACGTGATTTTAGCTGTGTCTTTAAAACCCAGTAATTTTAAAAGTTACTCCAAAATTCGCTTGAGGATGAAATGGAACTAATGCTTTTAATTTAATTGCAAAATTAAATTCGGGGCTTTTAGCTTCTATTTTTGAAACATAGTTAGAACTGTGTAGCGGAAAAAAACATATTTTAAATCAATTAATTTATAATATATATATATATATATATATATATATATATATATATATATATAAGCATTAAGCATTGTGATTTTCATGTAGAAGTTTTTCATTTCGAATATATTACCTGTGTGGAGGTAAATCTGTAAGTTGTGCATCCAACATTTATGTATAAATTTCTAAAGACTTAATAAATTTATATTTAATCCATTATTATGACTTCAAGCCTTTCAAGCCTTATTGTAGTGGATAATCATATTTGAAACACATGCCCAATTTTTAAATTAAACGATATGTATTATGTCTATTGTTCTTCGGAACCCTTTCTAGGCGAAACCACCCATTGATTCGGTGTCCTTTACCGCTCTGGCAAGGAAGGGCGCCAGAGAAACAGCAGGGGTAGATTTTTACTTTAAATGGAAGCACACTTGCTGACTGAGATATTTATCTCCAAAGATATATGAAACGTAAACAATTTTTAAATATATAATGGATTTTTTTCTTGCATCAAACGTATCCTTAGTGTATACTCAAAGTTGAAATAAACGCTACTTTTTTTTTGTTTATTTAAACAGTGTATATTACGCCTATCGAACATTTTATCCGAGAAATCCTAATAAAAAATATGAGCTTTCCGGTATAGAACCAACCTGCATCCAAGGAAGCTTCCCCTCGTTAAAATGAAATATATAGACTAGCTGAAATATGAATCTCTACGTAGCCGCGTGGTGAAACTCTAGTATATCCTCTTCAAATAACAAGATATATTATAAAATCTGTTTACAGTAATACATACATATATATATATACGGTGGCGTAATGGATAGCGTCCTGGATTGAGGAATCGGAGAGCCGAGTTCGAATTCCAGTCGAATCCATTACATTCACTTAGGGAAAGGTGCGAATCCTCTTCTTCTCCCTCCAGCTATGGGTAAATAGCAGGACAGACAAGGTTCTATAGCGTTGGATGACAACTGGTCTCTGAATTCAAAACCTGCAGAGGGTCGTTTTGGGACCTTGTGGCACTTACTGCACCAGGTCTCTGTATTCGGCTCTTCAAAAAGCGGGGATGGTCCTGCACGAAACATTCACCGCTATCATCAAATCTCGTGCTGTTGTCGGGCTGTCGGTTTCCTGGGAACTGATCTGCTTTTACCTCATACGTCGAATTTCCTGAGTCAATATTTTGTGAATTGATGAAATTTGCCACGTCCTCCGTCGAATTTAGTTTCAACAACACCATGTATCGACAGATTGACGGAGTTGCTATGGGCTCGCCTTTGGGTCCGGCACTTGCCAACTTATTTACTGGCTTTCACGGAGAAAAGATACGAAAGAGTCCACTTTGTCCACAAATGTATTGTCCGATACCTTTTATTTATTCAACAGTGAAGTTGAGGCTGATCAGTTTCTTTGGTTTTTAAATGGTATCCATCCAGCACTGAGGGTTACTGTTGAGAAGGAATCCAATCTTCAATTGGCTTTTTTGGATGTATTATTACATTGTACATTAACAGCTTATCTCACTTCTATTTATAGAAAACCTACTTTCGCAGGGTTGTATACGCGTTGGGACTCTTTTTTGTCTCACTAAGCGCAAGATTAACATTATTAAAACCCTACTACATTCAGCATTAAAGATCTGCTCTGAGCCCTTCTTGAACGATGAAATCGACTTTCTTAAGGATACCCTATGTAGTTTGGGTTATCCTCTTGATACTGTTAATTCAGTTACCCGCAATAAAGTTGAAGAATTCGGAAGTGCCAAGCTCTACACTGTTAAAAAATGCCCAGTTTACCTCAGATTACCCTGGATTGGTACCAAATGTGAAAAATAGCGAAACAAATTTCATCCAATGTTCGTTGTTGTTTTTTCTCTGCTGAAGTTCGGATTATTTTTCAAATACGGCCTATATTTCGTTCTGCGTGTAAAGACGTTCTTCCTCCCAATGAAATTAATTCAATTATTTATAAATACGTTTGTAATTGCGGAGCCGACTACATAGGGAGAAAAACTCAACGCTTAGACATGAGAATAAAACAACACGTTCCTACAAAAATTAGAAATCATACCTTGCCGTTGAATGGACTCGTCCTGAACATATATAGTTCCGCCATATGCGAACACCTATTAAAGAACAGAGATTGTGCAGCCAAATTTAGTGTTGACTGGTTCACGAAAGTGCGTGTCATTTTTTGGACTACTTTTTGAAGACCGTCTGCCCTCTTGATATTTGTCCCTTACGCTTTGAACGTCATTTTTGTCAAGTTTGTTTTTTTTATTACTGTCTCTTTTTGTGTTCTTACGAAACTGTTTTTTGAAAAAAGATTTTGATTTTTTCTTTTCCATTTTTACCCTCCTCTTTTTTTTTTAATATATTTATCTACTTTAATTTCTTCTTATTCCTTTTATTTTAGAATTCCCTTTTTGTTTTTCATTTCCTCTAATTTCTCTTTTTTATATCTCCGTTTTTGGTTGTTCCGTAACCCGTGTCTGTGTTTTCGTTTTGACTTACCGTTAAATAATTCTTTTATTCTTTCCTTTTTAATATCATTTAAGTTTTCCGTTTTTTTTTGTATTGTATATTTGTTTATTTAATTGTTGTAACCTTTATTTGCTGTCTATTTGTCCATATATTTGTCCTTGTGCTAACGTTTTGTATTGTATAATTTTCTTTTGTTTATTTGTTTTTGGTGTCGGCCATTTTGTCATTTGTAGCTAGCTCTGCCTAGTTTCGTATTTTATTTGTTTTTTCCTTTTGTCTAAGCGTTTTTTTCGTTTGGAGTTTTTTTTTCCCTTTTTTTAATTTATTGTTTCGCCGTTAGGCGAACTTTTAATTCTTTATATAATATTTATTGTACGTGTTTTTATTTTGCTTGTTTGTATCACTTTCGGGTGAGCTTTGTGTTTTTGCGTGTTATCTTTATTTCTATTATTCCCCACCCCTTTTCCCCATCCCCTTCCCTTTTATTATAAAAATTTATTATGGATAAGAAGGAAAAAAAAGCACCTTCGTTTTTAGCCATTAAGAAAAAACCAAACTTATCTGACTACCGAAAGTCGATAAGAAAACATTTATTTAACCCCCAAAAAAAAGATCCACCGGATAAAGACAATCCCAATGAATACCCAGCCCTAGAATCAAGTTCCCCTAGCGATGATGAAATCGCTGGGAAAAAGGATCAATTACCAACTAAAAGTACGGAGGCCAATAATGGCAGTAAAAGTGAAAAATCTACGGAGGCCAATAATGGCAGTAAAAAAAAATGTGAAAAATCTACGGAGGCCAATAATGGCAGTAAAAAATGTGAAAATGCTACGGAGGCCAATAATGGCAGTAAAAAAATTGAAAATTCTATGGAAGCCAATAATGGCCAAAAAGACCAAAGTGACATGTTAGCCAAAAATGGCTCTCAAGAAAAGACTGAGGCCGGGGAATCGCCCTCTTGTTGGTCGTCCCCACCAAAATGCATTATCAATCTTGCGGATTTCTTGGAGCGTGCTAAGAGTTACGCTCACCTTGTCGTGGAAGGTGGACTCTTAGAAGACCCCCAAGAATTGAAGAAGATTGAAAAACGAATTGTGTCGGTTTTTGTCGTGGATAGGCGTTCGCGAAAAAATCTGTCGCTCGACTAAAAACATAGTGTTGAAGTCACTAGAGTCCCTGGGGTTTAAGCCCCTTAGAATTGTTAAGGGAGCCAAATTCTTCATGTGGGACGTACTGCTACCCACGCCAGAAGACTGCGTAGCCGCGGCGAGCCGTGAACTGATCACTAAGGATTTGATCCTTCGAACTGAGTACGAAGGCCGCAGAAGGACCAGGGTGGCCGTATACGAGGTCCCTCCTCAGGTTATCGGGGAACACCTGGCCGCATTCATGTCCCAGTATGGCGAAATTCTGGGCGCCTCCTGTGATAACCTGAACGGGGGTGGAGCTTCGATATCATGTTAGACGAAAAAAGCCTTCCGCTCCATCCCCAACTGTCTGGATGTCGGGAGTTTGAAATTACCGGTCATTGTGACTGGCCGAAGACCGGTATGCTGGAGGTGTGGAGAGACTGGTCACCTTTCCTCCTCCTGCCCAGAGAAGAAGGCCTCTGGCAGTCAAGCTCCTGTTGACCAAAATCCCCCTCTGATCGCGTCTCCAATTTCCGCCTCGCCTGTAATGGGCGTGCCAGCTTCCGGGACCGGGTCGGTTAATCCTCCGGTTGGTATTCCATCAAAGACCACATTCCCCAAAGAGCCTTCGCCCGCTGCTAGTGCTGTTGTGGAGAAGGGGGAGGGGGAATGGCTGGTGGCTGGTAAGGCCAGAGGGAAGCGCCAGACAGCGGGTCCTCAGTCCCCTGAAGCCCCAAGGAAAAAAGGCACATACAGCCCCACTCCCTCTGGCAACGTTGAGGGCGACGCCCCGGCCTCTCAACTCGAATTCAAAGAAAAACAAAAAAAATACGACCCTGGTTATGAGAAAACGGAAAAGATAAAAGAGCTTAAAAAGAAACTAGATATCCAGTCTAAATCTCAAAACACAAATCCCACTCCTTCCACGTCTTCTGCCCGGTCCGCACCTTCACCCAAAAGCAAACATTCCCCTCCATCTACACCGTCAAAAGCCCGTCCTCAGAGTAGAGATCCCAGTCCCTATAAACATAGATCCTTTTACACTCCCCTTCACACTCCCAGCCCTTCCCCTGTTAAACGAAGATCATCCCATACCCCTCTACATACTCCCAGTCCTTCCCCCGTCAAGAAATCGGAAATGCCGCCTCCCGCTCCCAAAAAGAAAAGAAAAAGAAAAAACATATTTTCAACACGGGCGAAGATGTATGTAAAATTTCATCAGCGCAAGCAGAAAGAGCCCGTGACTATGGGAATAGGGTTAAAGAATTAAAATACCTCCTATCCATTAAGCAATACGCTGACTTGGATGTGGAGGTTCCGGAAAATTTCCCGCTTGCCCAAAGGGTCCTTACTGTGGTAAGAACAGGACCTGCAGCCAAGCTGGCCTGGACAATGATAGAGGAGGCCATTAGTGCTTGCAAAATGGCTTTGCCAATAGCCATTGTTCAAAATGAGCAATTGAAACAGCTGGCTAATCGTTGTACTGGGAGGGTCCCCGTTTTAGTTCATCCCTCCTCTATAGAGCACTAAAGTTAACATTCCCCTGGGATATCGGCGGGATCTCCCAGGACGGTTCCATCAAGAATGAGATGGGCCATGGGTCTATGGGAGAGGCCGTCGGTATCCTTACCCCGGCCATGTTTAATTCAGGTAAACAACCCTAATTGGACTTCTTGATGGCTCTCTGGTTAGCTACGTTAAATGTGCGGGGCCTGAGGTCCGAGTCTCGCAGGGCGAGGCTCTCTCGTGACCTTCAGCGCCTCCGGGGTGAATGTTTGTTGTGTGCAAGAGACCTGGTTTTCTTCTCATGACCATGAGGATATACTGTCTAAGGGGTTCGCCCTTTATTCAGCATGTTTTGATGGTCGTTCGAGGGGTGTCTCTTGGCTAGTGAGCAAGTCTTTGAAGGCTGCATGTACCCTTGTCTTCGCAGATCCGGCGGGCAGGCTTTGCGTGCTGGATGTTACTATAAAGGATAAGGCTTTACGTCTCATTGGGGTTTATGCGCCCAATGTTCATGCTGAGCGGCCTGCTTTGTTTCGGCAGATCGAGCCGTTTTTGAAGACTTCTCGTCAGGTAGTCTTAGCGGGGGATTGGAATGCCGTCCTTGACCCCGGATAGATCGTATAGGTAAAAAACCGGGTACTAACAATCCTGATGTGAAGGCATTTCGGGACTTTATCGGCAGGTTCGATCTTGTCGATAAGTACCGGAATGAGCACCCTCAGGAGGTAGCATGGACTTGGACAACTAGTGGCGACTCGGCTCCTGGCTCGCTTGCGAGCTACCTGGACCGAGTGTTAGTTAGGAGAGTCGACGTAGGGCTCTTAGGCTGTCCAAGTTTCCACTATATAGTTTATACGGATCATAGGCTTGTCCGGGTCCGTGTAAACTTAGATAAACCTAAGGTTAGAATGGCTGGTTACTGGAAATTTAACTGTTCACTTTTTTGGTGAGCAGGATTTCCGGGACCAGCTGCTACTAATGATTCAGAGGGAATTGACGGGGGCGGTTGTGGGTAACGCCTGGTGGGGAAAATTAAAATCAAAAATTAGAACGTTTGCTGCCGATTTTAGTCGTCGACTCAATCTAGATAGACTAGCGGCGCAAACGGCTTTAGAAGATAAAGTTGATCGGGCCGTCAAATCCCGTGTTAGTGGGGACATAGTCTTAGCTAAGGCAGAGTTGGCCTCCTTGCTTATCAAGAAGGATCAAGCTCTGGTAGTTAGGGCTAGGCTAAAAAAAGAATGTCTTCTGAGGCGACGAATATGGCCGCAGAATTGCGCGCAGAGGAAAATCGGAACGCGGATAAGCGACATATAGCGTGCGTCACATTGCCGGATAAGCGGACCGTGACTACAAGCGCGGGCATATGCGAGGCCTTTCGGCTTTACTTTCAGGATCTTTTCACCAGGGAGCCCGGTCTGAGCTCTGCTCAGTTCGATGCCTATTTGGCTGACTTTCCCTGCCTTGAGGCAGCTGAAGCGGCTAGGTGCGAGGGTCCCATAACAGAGTCGGAAATCTGGGATGCGCTGAAGCAGGTTGGCCTGGATAAGTCTCCGGGACTAGATGGACTTCCCTACGAAGTGTACTTGAGGGCTGTCGCCCGTTTTTGTTCCTTTGCTGCAGCTGATTTACAACCACTGGATGAGGCAGGGGTCTTTACCTCGACGCTTCACCAGGGGTGTGATCAAGTTGTTGCGTAAGGACAAGAACGGTGGGGATGGGTTAGGGAACTTTCGCCCTTTGACGATGTTAAATACTGACTTAAAGATTTTGGCGAAGATCTTAGCCAACCGTTTGCAGCTTGTCCTGTCTCGTCTGATTGGCCCCGAACAGACTTGTGCTGTGAAGGGCAGGACTATTCAGGATAACCTTCATATGGTACGCTTGATCTTAGAACAAGTCGACAGTGAAGCCGCGCTGATCAATTTAGATCAGTCCAAGGCCTTCGATAGGGTTGACCATCGGTTTCTGGAGGCTGTCCTGTCGGCGGCCGGTTTCGGAGCCGACTTTCGCTCCTGGATCCGTCTCTTGTATGCGACCCCGGTGCGCTGGTGGAAGTGAATGGGGTGAGGTCGGAGCCTTTCGTATTGTCTCGCTCCATTCGTCAAGGTTGTCCGCTATCGCCCTTGCTTTACGTTCTTGCGTTGGAACCATTCCTTCGCAAGTTAAAGGCGAATCCGGTCCTGCGCGGAATTTCCCTGCCTGGCGCTACCACCTCGGCCAGGTATTCTGCCTATGCTGACGACGTTTCGGCTCTTGTGTCGAGCAGAGCCGAGATTGACGAAGTCAGCAAAGAAATCAGTGGGTATGAGATGGTAACAGGGGCCAGGATCAACCGCGATAAGTCTGTGGGCTTGCGGTTGGGTGCGTGGAAGGAGTTTCTCTTCCCGGACCTTTCCTCTGGACGGATGGGCCGATCAAGATACTCGGCGTCTGGTTCGGTCCTGATCTCCAGTTGGAAATGAACTGGTCGGAGGTACAAGGGAAGGCCGAGGTCGCGGTTAATCTGTGGTCTCGGAGGAGACTTTCCCTGAAGGGAAGGGCGGAAGTATGTGTTTCACACATCTATCCGATCCTCCTCTACCGACTCTCTGTGCTTCCACTCCCCGTATGCCCGGCTAATGTCATTAGTCCGGACCTTGTTCTCTTTCTTATGGAAGGGCAAGGCCCCCATGGTATCTCGCGAGGTCTGTTGCCTCCATCCCTCTGAGGGCGGTCTGGGGATGCCTAGCATTGAGATCCGTCAATATATGCTTCGCATTACCTTTTTAGACCGAATGTGTCGTGGGTCGAATGAGGAGGGTGCCTTTTGGAAAGAAGACGTCCAGAAACATTTTCCATCCCTGAAAAGTGTGCACTCGTGCGAACAAGAGGCCGGCCGTTTACCACGTGCCGAGTGCTCTTTTTTATCGTGAATGTCGTCGCGCTCTGAAGCTCCTCTTACGGGCTTCGGATGGTCTCTCCAACGCCCAGGCGTTGTCTCGCAAACATTATATCAAGTTTTAGTTAGGGGTCCGTACAAGATGATCTGATTGGCGAGCTCGGTCTTACGAAGCAGGAGGCTCGCTCGATATGGCCTTTGGGCGCCCGGGTTGAAATGTCTCAATAACGATGAGGCATCACTCACCTGGCTGGTGATTCGTGAAGCCCTCTGGGTCGGCAAGAGACTTTGTTCAGCAGGCTTGGAGAAATATCCAAACTGTCGTCGCTGTACGGGGAAGTCGAGACTATTGGTCACGCCTTCTTTCAGTGCAGGGCGGTAGTGCCGTTGTGCAGGTTTGTTGAAGGCCTCATGGTTCGCATTCTGCGCGGAAAGTTTTTTGTCCTGGAAGCCAGTTCTGTTTGTAGCAATGTGGTGCCGCAGATGACGAAGGCTGAACACTATGTGTTCTGTTGCTTACTAGGGGTTATGAGAGTCGTGATTTGGACGACGCGTCAGAAGGGATTCCATGAGGGCGAGAAGTTCACTTCTTCCCAACTGATCTTGTTCTTTAAGCATCAGCTTAAAGTCAAGATCAGGACGGAAAAACGGCGGCTCACCTCATCGGAATTCAGCAAAAGGTGGGTGAATCTTGCCCGAATGTGCCGAGTAAAAGGGCTGACCTAGAGTGGCATTTGGATGCCGGTTAGGCATTAAGAATATTGTTTTCCTGGGTTAAACCTAGGCAACCCATCCCGAGTTAGGTTAGAGTAGGTTTTTGCATTTTTTCTTTTAGTTTTTTCTATTCTGGTAAACTTAGCTAGGGTGTATTTGCTCATTGGTCCCCTTTTATTTCTGTCCCCATTTTTTTTTTCCTTCAGTTTAACTCCCCATCCCCTCCCTCTTTTTTTAGGTGGTCAGTGATGTCAGTTCTCTGGTAGATGCGGGGCGCCTTTCGTTTCGTGTGTGGGTTTTTCGTATTTGTTGTTGTGTATGAATGAGTGTGTGCCTGTGTGAATGTTTGGGAAGGATGAGTGTGGCTTTATTTTTTATAAAGTCCCGCATCGATTTCGTCCGGTTAACTGATATTTCTGCCACATTCAAGAGTTTGTGGGGGGTTTTATTACTAACACTAATTTTATTTAGTTTCTTGTAAATATATTTTGCCATTTTGTATATATTCATTGGGGATCATTTTTTTAGAAGTTGTTGTTTTTATGCCCCCCCCACACAGACAATATTTTGTAAATAAGGGGTTTATTTAGGTTTTTTCATGGAGTCAAAGAGGCATTTTGGTGTTTGTAGTAAGAAAGGTATGGATAAATGTGTTGTTTTGGTGAAAGGATTATTGTTCTGTATGATAGGGTCAGTGATTGTGGCTAGCTAAGTTTTAAGCTAAGACAAGTGATGACCGTCCTTTACCCCAACCCCCTTTTTGGCCTTGTGCCGCATTTGTACTAATGTACAATAAATAATAGTGTTGACTGGTTCAGTTTGTCAGTTTTGACCTTTTTTTCTGACTGTTTCTCTCTACCCCCCCTTTTTTCCCGTACTGTGAAACGTTTTCTTTTCAGCTGCGTTTTTTTGGACTAACTTTTGAAAAAAATCCGGACCTGTTTATCTGATAAGTTATTTTTTTTTTTTTTTCATTCGTTTTAATTTTTTTTTATTTCTTTTTTGTTTGTTTTTAATTTGTTTTTGGGCCTTGGCTCACATTTTTTTTTTTTTTTTTTTTTTTTTTAGTCCGGTAAGACTTTGTCAAACCGGACGACAGCTTTTTTATTTTTATTTATTTTCTCTATTTAAAAAGACCAAGTTTTGAAAAAAAAAAAAAAAAAAAAAAAAGCTTTTTTGTTTATTTCTTTTTATTTTTTTTTTTTTTTTAGCGACTTCAGTCGCCTTCTTTCCTTTTTATTTTTTTGACTAGTTTATTTTTTCTTTTAAATTCATTTTCTTTAGCGGCGTCAGCCGCAAAACTTTATTTTTTTCATTTTTTTTTACATTTGTTTTAGTTTTGTTCTGGTAAAAAAAAGAGAAGTTTTGGTTTCTTTTTTTTTTCGGCTGCCTTCGGGCGCCATTTTTTTTTTTTTATTTTTTTTTAAAGTCTTACCTGTTTTTTTTTTCCTTTGGTTATCCAGGCCTTTTTTATTTTCCTGTTTTATCCAGGCTTTTTTTTTTTGTGTTTTTTTCCCAACCCTCCCCTTGATTGTGAAAAAAAAAAATACCCCGCTAGTGGTTGGCTCCACGTTTATTTTTTACAACATGGCCGACGGCAATAGTCGGTCCAATGTTAAAAAGACCTGTTTGGTTCGGCTGCTAAAGCCAACCACTCTGAAAAAGAATAAAAAGCGGGCTGAAAAGGAAAGCCCAAAAACAGCCAAAAAGCCAAAAACAGAGATAAATCAGACCAAGTTCCCATAAAAGAAAGTCAAAATAAGACAAAAGTGGAGTCGCCCTCTTGTTGGAAGTCCCCCCGAATTGTATTTTGAACATGGCGGATTTCCTGGATAAGGCGAAAGGATATGCCCATCTGGTGAAAAAAGATGGGTTCGTCGATGATGTCCAGGAACTCGGTATGTTCGCCAAGAGAATGGTGACCGTTTTTGTGGTGGACAAGAAAACCAAAAAGATTTGTCGCTCCACAAAAGACATTGTGATTAAATCACTTTTTGTCCCTGGGGATAAAACCCCAAAGAGTTATAAAAGGTAGGGGATTTTTCATGTGGGACATTCTGCTGCCCACACCAGAAGATTGCCTGGCTATGGCCAAAAAAGAACTAATCACCAAAGATCTGATTTTACGTACCGAATACGAAGGCCGCAGGCGGACCAGGGTGGCCGTTTTGAGGTTCCTCCTCAAATTTCGGAGAGCTTCTGGCTGCATTTTTTATGCAGTACGGCCAGATTTTAGGAGCTCTCTCTGACAATCTGAATGGGGATGGACTTTTGACATCATGCTTGATCAAGAGGCCTTCAAGTCCGTCCCCAACTGTTTGGTTTTAGGCGACCGGAAAATGCCGGTCATCGTGACTGGTAGGCGTCCGACTTGCTGGAGGTGTGGAGAGACTGGTCACCTTTCCTCCTCCTGCCCAGGGAAGAAGGCCCCTGGAGTTCCGGTCGCAGGCGACCAAAATACCCCCTTGGCCGATAAGGAAAAATCCGCGGCACCTGTAATGGGTCTAGCTGCGAGGCGGACCGATGGGCAAAGTCCCTCGGTTGGGTCCAAGCCCACATTGCCCCCGAAACCGACGCCTGCCACTAGTGTGGTTAAGGAGAAGGATGAGGGGGAATGGCACCTCGTGGTTAGGGGCAAGGGGAAGAGCCAAACAGCGGTTCCTCCGTCCCATCATGACTCCAGGGACATTATCACCTACAGCCCCATTCCCTCTACCAGCTCTGAGGGCGACGCCTCGGTGTCCTATGAGAAAAATGCCAGCGACACCCAGAAAAGCAAATGAGCCGAGCTGGCAAAAGATTCTGGATCTGAAAAAGTTAAAAGGAGCAGTTAGATGCAAAGCGGGGAAAAAACCAAAAAATCGCTGGGGGCACCGGCCCTCTATCCTCTGCCCCGTCTTCCCCTACTTCATCAAAAACAACATTCACGAAACCTCATCCGCCAAAATCGTTGTCTAATTCACCATCAAAAAACATTTCAGTCATCAAAACCTTCTCCTGTCAAGACGCCTTCGGGCATGACCCCTCCACCACTCCAAACATCAATGTCACCCATCTCAACTCCCATTCCAGTCTCCACAAAAAAAAAAAAGGGTTCGAAGCCCAGATTCGCAAAACATCACGGAAAAAAAAAAAAAAAAATCAAACCTCCATATCTCACAGGGGAAGACGTCTGCCGCGTATCCCGGGACCAGGCGGATAGGGTCTTCAGTCAAACGAAATCCGAAGCCCTTTAAAAATCTTGTGGAATTTCCGGCACATCAAGGGTGTGGACGTGGAAAGGCCGGAAAAAATTTCCACAAGGCGAAAAAATCAACTAACTGTCATTAGAACTGGCCCGGGGACGCGGGAGATCTGGGGCATGGTTGAGGAGGCCCAAACATCTCTAAAAGTGGTGCCCCCCAGCTGTCGTTCTGCTGGAGGAAAACCTTGATGAAAACGAAAAACTAAAAGGGAGGGTCCCTATTTATGTTCACCCATCCCTTTATAGAGCCCTTAAAACTAACCTATCCTGCGGACATCGGCGGCTTGTCCCAGGATGACTCGCTCGAAAATGAGATGATGTCTGGTTCTTTGGGACAGGCTGTGGGTGTCCTCACCCCAGCCATGTTCTATCCTGAAGGGCAACCCTAATCGGCTTCACGATGGCTCTCTGGTTAGCCAGTTTGAATGCCCGGGGCCTGAGGTCCGAGTCTCGCAGGGCGAGGCTCTCTCGTGACCTTCAGCGCCTCGGGGTGAATATATGTTGTTTGCAAGAGACCCGGTTTTCTTCTCATGATCATGAGGACATACTGTCTAGGGGTTCGCCCTTTATTCAGCATGTTTTGATGGTCGTTCGAGGGGTGTCTCTTGGCTAGTTAGCAGGTCTTTGAAGGCTGCATGTACCCTTGTCTTCGCGGATCCGGCGGGCAGGCTTTGCGTGCTGGATGTTACCATAAAGGATAAGGTTCTTCGTCTCATTGGGGTTTATGCGCCCAATATCCATTCCGAGCGGCCTGCTTTGTTTCGGCAGATCGCGCCGTTCTTGACGACGTCTCGTCGGGTAGTTTTAGCGGGGGATTGGAATGCCGTCCTTGACCCCGATATAGATCGGATAGGGCAAAAAAAGGTACTAACAACCCGGATGTGAAACCATTTCGGGACTTTATCGATGGGTTTGATCTTGTCGATAAGTTCCGGAATGAACACCCTCGGGAGGTAGTATGGACTTGGACTACTAGTGGCAGCTCGGCTCCTGGCTCGCTTGCGAGCTATCTGGACCGAGTCTTAGTTAAGAGAGTCGATGTAGGGCTCTTAGGCTGTCCAAGTTTCCATTATATAGTTTATACGGACCATAGGCTTGTCCGGGTCCGTGTAAACTTAGATAAACCTAAGGTTAAGTTGGCTGGTTACTGGAAATTGAACTGTTCGCTTTTCAGTGATCAGGGTTTCCGGGACCAGCTGCTACTAACAATCCAGAGGGAATTGACGGGAGCGGTTGTGGGAAATGCCTGGTGGGGCAAATTAAAATCTAAGATTCGTTCGTTTGCTGCCGACTTTAGTCGTCGGCTCAATTTAGATAAATTAGCGGCGCAAACGGCTTTAGAAGAAAAAAGTTGATCGGGCCGTGAAATCCCGTGTTAGTGGGGACATAGTCTTAGCTAAGGCAGAGTTGGCCTCCTTGCTTATCAAGAAGGACCAAGCTCTGGTAGTTAGGGCTAGGTTAAAAAGAATGTCTTCTGAGGCAACGAATATGGCCGCTGAACTGCGTGTAGAGGAAAATCGAAACGCGGCCAGGCGACATATAGCGTGCGTCACATTACCGGATAAGCGGACTGTGACTACAAACGCGGGCATATGTGAGGTCTTTCGAGATTATTTTCAGGAGCTTTTCACCAGGGAGCCCGGTCTGAGTTCTGCTCAGTTCGACGCCCTATTTAGCTGACTTTCCCTGCCTCTCGGCAGCTGAAGTGGCTAGGTGCGAGGGCCGCATAACAGAGTCGGAAATCTGGGAAGCGCTGAAGCAGGTTGGCCTGGATAAGTCTCCGGGATTAGATGGTCTGCCCTACGAAGTTTACTTGAGGTTGTCGCACGTTTTTGTGCCTTTGCTGGAACTGATGTACAACCACTGGATGAGGCAGGGGTCTTTACCTCAACGCTTCACCAGAGGTGTCATCAAGTTGCTGCGTAAGGACAAGGACGGAGGGATGGGTTAGGGAACTTTCGCCCTTTAACGATGTTAAACACTGACTTAAAGATTTTGGCGAAGATCTTGGCCAACCGTTTGCAGCTTGTCCTGTCTAGTCTGATTGGCCCTGAACAGACTTGTGCTGTGAAGGGCAGGACTATTCAGGATAACCTTCATATGGTACGCCTGATCTTAGAACAAGTCGACAGTGAAGCCGCGCTGATCAATTTAGATCAGTCCAAGGCCTTCGATAGGGTTGACCATCGATTTCTGGAGGCTGTCCTTTCGGCGGCCGGTTTCGGAGCCGACTTTCGCTCCTGGATCCGTCTTGTGTATGCGACCCCGGTGCGCTGGTGGAAGTGAATGGGGTAAGATCGAAGCCTTTCGTATTGTCTCGCTCCATTCGTCAAGGTTGTCCGCTATCGCCTCTGCTTTACGTTCTTGCGTTGGAGCCTTTCCTTCGCAAGTTAAAGGCGAATCCGGTCCTACGCGGTATTTCGCTGCCTGGTGCTAACACCTCGGCCAGGTATTCTGCCTATGCTGACGACGTTTCGGTTCTTGTGTCGAGCAGAGCCGAGATTAACGAAGTCAGTAAGCAGATCAGTGGGTATGAGATGGTGACAGGGGCCAAAATCAACCGCGATAAGTCTGTGGGCTTGCGGTTGGGTGCGTGGAAGGGAGTTTCTCTTCCCGGACCTTTCCTCTGGACGGATGGGCCGATCAAGATACTCGGCGTCTGGTTCGGTCCTGATCTCCAGTTGGAAAAGAATTGGTCGGAGGTACAGGGGCGGGCCGAGGCCGCGGCTAGTCTGTGGTCTCGGAGGAGACTTTCCCTGAAGGGAAGGGCGGAAGTTTGTGGTTCCCACATCTATCCGATACTCCTCTACCGTCTTTCTGTGCTTCCACTCCCGTGTGCCCGACTAATGTCATTAGTCCGGACCTTGTTCTCTTTCTTGTGGAAGGGCAAGGCCCACATGGCATCTCGCGAGATCTGTTGCCTTCATCCCTCTGAGGGCGGTCTGGGAATGCCTAGCATTGAGATTCGTCAATATATGCTACGCATTACCTTTCTCGACCGAATGTGTCGCGGTTTGGATGAGGTGGGCACCTTTTGGAAAGAAGATGTCCGTAAACATTTCCCATCCCTGAGAAGTGTGCACTCGTGCGAGGAGGAGGCCGGTCGTACTCTTCGTGGCGAGTGCTCCTTCTATCGTGAATGTCGTCGTGCTTTGAAGCTCCTCTTGCGGTCGTCGGTTGGCCTCTCCGACGCCCAAGCGTTGTCTCGTAAGGCATTATATCGTGTGTTAGTTAGGGGGCCGTTCAAGATGATTTGATCGACGAGCTCGGTCTTACGAAGCAGGAGGCTCGCTCGATATGGCCTTGGGCGCCTGGGTTGAAATGTCTCAATAATGATGAGGCATCACTCACCTGGCTGATGATTCGCGGGGCCCTCTGGGTCGGCAAAAGACTTTGTGCAGCAGGCTTGGAAAATATCAAACTGTCGTCGCTGTACTGGGAATGTCGAGACCATTGGTCACGCCTTTTTTCAGTGCAGTGCGGTAGTGCCGTTGTGCAAGTTTGTTGAAGGCCTCATGGTTCGCATGCTGCAGGGAAAGTTTTTTGTCCTGGAAGCCAGTTCTGTTTGTAGCAATGTGGTATCGCAATTGACGAAGGCTGAACACTATGTGTTCTGTTGCTTACTAGGGGTTATGCGAGTCGTGATTTGGACGACGCGACAGAAGGGATTCTATGAAGGCGAGAAGTTCACCTCTTCCCAACTGATCTTGTACTTTAGGCATCAGCTTAAAGTCAAGATTAGGACGGAAAGGCGGCGGCTCCCATCATCAGAATTCGCCAAAAGGTGGGTGAATCTTGCGCGAATGTGTAGAGTGAAAGGGGCTGACCTAGAGTGGCATTTAGATGTCGGTTAGGCACAGAATATTGTCCTAACAGGGTTGAACGTAGGCAACCCACCCAGATATTAGGTTAGACTAGGTTTTTGTTTTTGAATATTTAGTTTTCCTTTTTTTCCCGTTTAACTTAGCTAGGGTATGTAAGCTCATTGGTCCCTTTTATTTCTGTCCCATTTTTTTACTTTTGTTTAATTCCCCATCCCCTCCCTCGTTAGGTGGTTAGTGATGTCAATTTTCTGGTGGATGTGGGGCGCCTTTCGTTTCGGGTGTGTGTTTTTCGTATTTGTTGTTGTGTATGAATGAGTGAGTGTTTGTGTGAATGCTTGATGGTCTGAATGTGTAATCATTTTCTTAGTCCCGCATCGATTTCGTCTGGTTAACTGACATTTCTGCCACATTCATAGTTTGTGGGGGTTTTATTACTAACTCAGTTTTGTTTAGTTTTATTGTAAATATTTATTTCATTTTGTAAATATTCATTTGGGGATTTTTTTTTTAAAGTTGTTATTTTTATGACCCTCCCCCATGAACAATATTTGTATATATGGGTACTAGTTTGGACATCATAGAGAAACTGAGGTATTATGGTGGACGTAGTAAGAATGGTAGGAGTGAATGTGATGTTTTGGTGATTGGATTATTGTTGGCATGTTTGGGTCAGTGTCTGTGACTAGCTAAGTTTTAGATTTAAGACAGATGAAGACCGTCATTCCCCATCCCCCTTTTTGGCCTTGTGCCGCATTTTGTATTTTTTAATGCAAATAAATATTAGTGTTGACTGGTTCACCGTGTTGTCCCGGTCTCACTCTTTATTTCATCTTAAGGTTCTGAAGGCACTTTACATCGGGTCCCGCAAGCCTTCTTTGTGTAAACAACGTGAATGTTTGTTGGGGCTCGCTGTCATTTGTCTCTAGTTCCTTTTGCTATATTTTTTCTCGTCCCACGACTTCCTTTTATTGTACATTTTTCTGTGTTAATTTTAAATTAAGTCTCCCGTTGAAACCTGAAGAGCGGGAGCGAAACCGGTTGCTTCGCCTGTTTTTAATATGTCTAGTATTATTAAGTTTTATTCTTTTTATTTCGATCATTAAATTTTTGTACCTACAAAATATCTTTAAATATATATATATATATATATATATATATATATATATATATATATATATATATATATATAACACCCACGAGCGCTTAGCGGGCAGAATGGCGATCAACGTGTTTTAGTGGACTCAGCCGTTTTCACTCAGCTTGTTTGAATCGTCTTCAAGAAGGGAGAACGGGATCTGAAAGGTCAGCCAATCTAACAATGATCTCATCCCACAATCCTTACACTTGAAACAGATAGTAGAGTCCATTATTATTATTATTATTATTATTATTATTATATATGATCACCATGACTCTTTCTATTCGCGACTGACATGCCAGATTTTCTGCAGTAGAATGGTGTTACTTTTTGCAATAAACAGACTGCCGACTAAAGCTATAGGACACAGCCTGTGATAATCTCAACCAATACCTTGTAGGATAAGCAGTGCATGAATGTTTTTCCCAAAGTTATTTTCCCTTAAGAGAATGTATTGTACCCGACTGGACTTCACTCCACTTCGGTGAGAAATTTAAACCGGGCGATAGGAAAGCCTATCTAATACTACTAAGGAGAAAAATAAAATAAATAAATAAATAAAAACATAAATCAATAATTATTAAAGAAAATTTTTAAAATTCGAAGACGTTATGTACTTGAGGCAAACTTTGAAATGGACCCGAATTCCAATGTTAAACAGGAAACGAGGGACACATTTCTACACCATTTATAAAGAAGGAAGTGTGAATCAAGAGATAGTGTAACTTTTGTTTTTTCTAAAAATTCTTCCATATTGTTATTAATCTATCGGCCGCGTCGACACTTCATCTTTTCTTTTCTTTGCTTCATGGTGTGGAATCTTGTAATTTTCAACTATAATGTTAGGATTGGTGAAAACGCCGGAAGTGAAAACAACCCTAATCTTATCGATAGAAGAAACTAATCCCCTATTTTTTTTGACTAAACAGGTCTTGTAAAAAGTAATGAAAAATGGTATTTCGTAATCTTTCTTCTGGTCGGATCCTTTCCGAGATTTCCAAACTCGCCTCAGATCTGCTGCCAATATTTCCCACTGTGAATAGACGATTTCATTTGATTGCTCCACGAAAGCTTTCAACATTTTCGGTAAAGCTTCTACTTCTTAGAGGCTTTCAGGAAAATGAATCACTTTCACCAAATTCCCAGAAACTATACACCATTGCCTTCTAAATCATTCTAATCGATACAGTCGAACTATGGCCAAGTTCCAAGTTAAACTTGATATATAATCAGGGTTCAATGTGATACTCTCTCAAAATGGGATGCCACCCACTCGTAATGCGATGGTAGAGTTTCAGTCAGCAAATGTCCAGTAATTGTTTCCTAATAGACACTAAGACCGGACATTTAGTATTCCGAGCAGATTATATATATATATATATATATATATATATATATATATATATATATATATAATGATGAAGAAAAGGGAAGATTTATCTTGGTGACGTGTTTTGTCCTCTGATGAATTTTAGATAATCTACAAAGATAAATTTTCCTATTGTTTTTGCTATGGTCCAGGTTATGAGCAAGGAAGAACAACATGAACACAAGAGTAAAAATAACGAAGGTATATTACACGAAATAATAATACAAGATGTGGAAGGTGTTAGTATGACTGTCAGTCTGGTTTAGAGTGAACTACTATCGGCTCGACTCGATTCGGTATCTAGCCACCCCCCCACGAGGGTTGCATGTGGCACAAGGCCGAGGTTTTACGTGGGTTTCCCGAGCCCGTAGGCTCGGCCAAAAAATGCCCTTATAACCCGTATAAACGAGATCGGGTTGGTCATTTCTCCCCGAACGAGATTCTGCCCTTCGGCGGAACCTCGTTCGGGTTCCTTTCTGCTCAGAGGCAAAAAGTTCGACCGTCAAGTCGAGAAGCTCGGCTTGATTCGGTATCTAGCCGCCCCCCACCACGTGGGTTGCATGTGGCACAAGGCCGTGTTTTTACGTGGGTTTCCCGAGCCCGTAGGCTCGGCCAAAAATTGCCCGTATAACCCGTATAAACGAGATCGGGTTGGTCATTTTCCCCGAACGAGACTCTGCCCTTCGGCGGAGCCTCGTCCGGTTCCTTTCTGCTCAGAGGCAGAAATTTCGACCGTCAAGTTGAGAAGCTCGGCTTGATTCGGTATCTAGCCACCCCCCCACGAGGGTTGCATGTGGCACAAGGCCGAGTTTATCGTGGGTTTTCCGAGCTCGT
>CAHIKZ030001502.1:180000-190000 GCA_903632075.3 Acanthosepion pharaonis | reverse complement strand
CTATTGATAACAAAGAGGGATGAAAGAAACATTGCAGACTATAGAATTTATTGTATCAACAGACCATATTGCGAAGAAAATGAGCCTCCTCAGAAGAAATCATATTTTTTTTTTGTTGTAGGAGTTTATCATCAATGTGGCATGACCTAAATAGTTCAATAAGTAGAGTAATTTCTCAGTTGTTATCCCGAATTTGCATCACATCTCTTGCGGCCTCAGCCGAGATTGAACTCACTACACCTTTCCAGTATTCCTTATCTGTGATAGCTAATACTTTGATTGATGTAGTACATAATCATGTCAAATAGCTGAATACTTGATGCTTCGCTCGGGCTATCAAGGGTGTTTTTTATCGTGACACCATCACTAAATGGATTGCCAACCAAGGCTCAGAGAGACTCCATTCACCCTCCTCTAAGAGCAGGTTTGAATTCAGAGTTTTCCTTCTCCTAGACCAGTTGCCATCCAAGGCTATAGAACCCAGTCTGTCCTGCTATTTACCCATAGCTGGAGGGAGAAGAAGAGTATTCACATCTTTCCCAAGGGTATTAACACGTAAATTCGAACTCGGCTCTCCGATTCCTCAATCCAAGCCGCTATCCATTACTCCACCGTGCCTACTGACTCCACCGTGCCTCTATACCACGTTGGATCAGTTTTTTTTAAATCAAATATGTGGTGCAGTTCAGTTTATATTATAAGGAACCATTCGTAGAAAACTCCTACAACAAAAAATTCTCCAATTGCCATATTAGTAAAATACGCACTCACTTAAATTTTCAAAAAAAAAATTCAACCTTTTCGTTGCGACTACACGCTCCACAATTTATATCCGTCATCAGTAACACATTAAGAAAAACAACAAAAAAAAAACATTTCCATTCGTAATATTTTTTTTTTTTTTTTTGGTTTCGGTTTGCTGGATTTTACCAATCAGAAAATATTTTCCATGCCTGAAGATGATTGAATGTACAGTCGAAAGAACTTACGTATTGAAGAAAGTCCTAATGCAGCTTACAATTTAAAAAAAAATAATACAAGGATCATAACATGCATCGAGTGACTGGTAGGTTAATGCATCTTTAAAATTTTGTTAGCGAAAGGATTTCGACATTTTATATCATTAACTTTACTAATTTACATTTTGTGTGAATGATTCATTCTAATATATATATATATATATATATATATATATATATATATATATATATATTTTTCATGAGATTGACAAAATGTCTTAAAGAATATTAAACAGAGACGGCGTCAATTGAAATTATGAAATCAATATAGGATAAATTGTTCAAATAAATGTAGGAACAAAACTCGATGAATCACAAAATAAATACACTGTGATTTTGTAATCCGAATGACAGCCCTACAAAAGAAGCAAGCGTGGAATTTTCTGTTTTGAACGAGGAAACACGGGACTGCAATTTGTTGAGAGGGAATATGCTCCGAGGTCAAAGTATGCAGTTGAAAAGAAAAAACAAAATGAACTTTACGGGAAGAAAATTGCTAAGGACAATGTGGCGTAAGGCAGTGTCTGGGATAATTGGATATCGAAAAAGAAAACATAGACAGTAATCAAATGGAGCTGTTCACACAACGACTGTGCTTTGTTATACGGTAACCATTGTTAAACAAGTTAAACATTACGCTTTGAGCCCGAAGATTATGTTGCTGTGTATCTAAGGAGGTTGAAAAGCCAGTATATATAACGATATCTTTCCGTAAAATCCGACAGAGTATTCAGAAATTATGAACGATAAACATATCAAAGTGCTCCCCACTAATGGATAAACCGTCCTGGGTATGACGATAAACTACATCCGCGTCCTGGGTAAGACGATAAACTACATCCGAGTCCTGGGTAAGACGATAAACTACATCCGGGTCCTGGGTAAGACGATAAACTACGTCCAACAGCAAAGACCTCTGATCAGGAGGTTTTGAGGAGCGTTGAACCACCTCTTAATTGCTGGTGTTTCCAGGGCCACCCTGACCCGGGGTGGTAGCACCTGTTAGGGTCCCAGCTATGGGCAAATAGTTAACCCCGAAACTGAGGTGAAAATCATTGTAAAAGTGTAAAAATAGGTTTTAATACCAGAAATACTTTCTAAAAAATATTATTACCAGAAATAATTTTTTGAAGAAAAAACTATTACCAGTAATATATTTTTGAAAAAAAAAAAATATTACCAGCAAAACGTTTTTGAAAATAATATTACCAGCTATACATTTTTGATGAAAAAAAGATTACCAGAAATAGATTTTTGACAAAACAAAATATTAACAGGCAAAAAAAGTTGTCGGCATTAAATAACCCATTCAGGTTGATATGCCGTAAAACAAAATAAACCAAACCAAACTTATGGATAATAGGCCCACATCCTCAGCGCGCAACGTATGGTTTATGTAGCAAATAGATTTTTACAATTTGAATTTCCCAGAAGGATAAGGCTTTGAATTGAGATATATCCTTCTCCTAGACCGGTTACCAAACAAGGCTAGATAATCTATACCTGGCGCAGAGAAGTGGTGGAATTATAACTTTGCCAAGATGATTTGTCTGAAAGTAAAAGCAGCGACCATGGTTGGCGTTTTAAGTCGATGCCGATAACCGTTACAAATTTTTTTTCGTTCTGTTAAATGATATAATGATTGCATATATGTCATAAACACACTCCAGAAAATTGCATAATTCTCTAATAGAAAATTGTATATGACCCCATCAATAGAGACCTGGTCTTCTCATCGATTAGAAATCGCCTTCCAAGTTTCGAATGCACTGAATGTAGAGTTCTAAGAGGGGGACACTATCGGTCTACAAAATCCGACATATCTGACAAGGAACTTAATACAGGAACATTTCAAGGAAGAAATGAGAGACCCAGTCTATTTAACATTATCCCTTACAACGCCTTGTGCATTTACACAAAACTATAAGAAGAGATGGGCACCGATTCTTTAAGCTTTCTCTACCGCATCCTAAAATGTATCAACTAATAAAAGGCCATTATTCTGATGATGAGAGGTATACCGAGGAACTAGGGATTCTTAATTGGTTTATTATCTTGAGCAGGAAATCAACGATTCTTACCAAGTATTGCGAGAGATGGAATTCAAGGTATATATTTCCAAAATAGAAACAAGGTAAACGTGGAATTTGAATGAATCCAATGATGGCACATAACCTAAATCCATAATAAAAATTCAGGATTTGAAATTAGCAAATATTAATATTAATAGATTGGGAAAGGTATGAATCCTGTTCTTCTCCCGTCAGCTAAGGATAAATAGCAGGGCAAACCGGTTTCTATAGCCTTGGATGGCAACTAATCTACCGAAGAAAGAAATACCAACCTACTACGGAAAAAAAAATCTGCCTCGTCAGTCATGTATCTAAAGATACATGATCGCCTAAGCGTGTATCACGCATGGCATATAACTGACTGACTGCTCATTTAATGAAGTACACCATGGTAAATAGCAGGACAGACCGGGTTCTATAGTCTTGGATGGCAACTGGTCTACCGCAGAAAGAAATACCAACCTACTACGGAAAAAAAAATCTGCCTCGTCAGTCATGTATCTAAAGATACATGATCGCCTAAGCGTGTATCACGCATGGCATATAACTGATTTATTGTTCATTTAATGAAGCACACTATGGGTAAATAGCAGGACAGACCTTGGATGGCAACTGGTCTACCGCAGAAAGAAATGGCAACCTACTACGGGAAAAAATCTGCCTCGTCAGTTATGTATCGAAAGATACATGATCACCTAAGCGTGTATCACGCATGGCACATCACTGACTGACTGAAATATTAATCATCTCAAATAACTCGGTGTATGGATCTGTTATAAGAAATCTAGTATAAGAGTTAAGGACATTGAATAGAAAAGAAGTCTGTTCTATGGTTAGTTTCACCTAACACCACACATGGCTACAAAACTAAAGTATTAACCTAAAAACTAGCGTTATGTTCTTAAAATAGCCTCAACAGATCAAAATGGCCATAGAAATGTCATGCATGGCGCCGAACACATTCATTAATATCTAAATAGTCAGCAGTAATTATCGCATTCTAATATCAATGGTTATAAATGATTCATCTGACCAAGGAGGAGTGGGAAAATGGACGATAGGCGAATTTATCTACTCCTATTGAGAAAAAAAAAACAAATAGTAAATTTCAGAGTTTTGGCGGGGACGTTAGAACAATATCGTTGATGTAGACATTAGAAGGAGCCGGAGACCCAATCTTAAACAAGGAATAAGCCACAACATCTGTACAAAAGACATGGGAAAAGTGTGAACCAGACGATAGCCGAATCCGTCTACACCTATTGAGAAAATAAATACATCCTAAATAAAATGTCAGAGTTTAGACGGAGACATTTAAAGTAGAGAGTTGAAGCAGACATAAGAAAGAACAGGAAATCCAATCTTAAACAGGGAATGAGGGATAAACCTTTAGTCCAGTTCAAAATATATGTAAGTTGTGTGAACCAGACTACATGCGAACCTATATACGCCTATTGAGAGAAAATTAAATAAATAAAATATCAGAGTTTAGTTGAAAAGTTAGAAATATAGAGTTGAAGTAGACTTTAGAAGGATCCGGAAATCAAGCCTAGACAGGAAATAAGGGTTAAAACTCTACTTCCGCCTAAACATCCGGTTTGGACTATGAACCGTACGATAGGCGAAACTAACTATTCCTATCGCACTAATAAATGTGTTCTACTGAAAAAATATTTCAATACACTTGACGAATATTTTTTAGTTTTTCTAATTTGTTTCTGTTATTATCTTTTAAGTGCAGTAATTATTACGAAAATTATCAATCAGATAGATATCGATTATCGCAATGTTTTTTTTTTTGTTTTCTTTATTTATTTAAGATGCCATGTGACATCTTGAGAGCCCAGCGAAATGCTACATGCATTTGACCTCGACGTTCTCGTAGTTTCAACTGTTCGATATTACATTCGTTCTCAATGGAAATTGTTATAAAGTTAATTCTTTGTTCTTGTGTATTTTTTCATGGAGAGGGAGGCATTGTCTTATTCATTTCTTCCAAACGAAGTAATTGGAACTAACGAAGTTAATTGAATTCTGCTCAAAGAGTAAACATAATTTGGAATTGGCCGTTACACAAAACCTCGAACAATTTTTGATGCAATTGAATTTTCTTTGCCTTTATACTTTTTTTTACATTTACTGTTCTATTTTAAATCTTTTTTTGTTATTTTTCTAGATTTTTTTTTCAAATGTCTTTTTTTTTATGGCTAACATTCTGGTTAATTTACGCTTTTAGATTCTTTTAGGTTTTGGAGACGCAAACTAAGTCTCAGTCTTTTATTACTTTTATTACCGGCAGTATTTTTTGTGGATGGGTGTGAATTTTTAATTTGATTTTTTTTTTCTAAAATTTATTTTTTTTTTTTATATTTTTTTTTTTTTTCTTTCTTTATACACGTTTTTTTTAATTTGCGCCAAATAATCCAGACATATTTTTTACAATTTCTTTTATTTTTATAGCTTTTACCGTCATTCTATGTTTTCTATTTTTTGTCAGTTTTCTCAAAATATCCGACCCATTTTTTTTTCAACTTAATTTTATTTTATTTAATTTTCGATGATATCGTGCATTTTATATTGCATTTATATGTTATATTTTTATTTGATTCGTTCTTATTTGTTTCTTTGCTTTTTTGCAAATGTGATTTTCTTTTTCTGTTACTTTTCTGTAACATTTTCTTTTCTGCTACTTTTTCTGTTACTTTTTCTTTTCTGTTACTTTTGTGTTAATTTTCTTTTCTGTTGCTTTTTTTATTTCAAATTATGACCAATATATTCTCGTTTTATTCACTTTCTTTTCAAGTTGCAAAATATATTTTTGTTATTTCTTTCCTTTCGCTTTCCCTGTGGATGATTTTTTTTTTTTTTTTTTTTTCCTTTTTTTTTTTTTTTTTAAATTTTTTTTTTTTAAATTTTTGGATGTGATTAATATGTTGTCTTTCATTCTTTTTCTGTCCGTTGTTTTTTTCTTTCTTTTTTCTATCTTCTGTAAATGTTTTTCTTTCTTTTCTTTTTTTTTTTTTTTTCAATCTGCTGTACAATGAAAATATATTTTCTTCGGTATCTTTAATTATGATATAGATGTAACTATTTCCAATCTGTCCTTGTCATTTTTTTTCTTTCATTCATTCATTCTTTCTTTCTTTTTTTCTTTCTTTTATTCCTTCTTTCTTTCTTTCTTTTATTCCTTCTTTCTTTCTTTCTTTTATTCCTTCTTTCTTTCTTTCTTTTATTTCTTTCTTTCTTTCTTTCTTTTATTCCTTCTTTCTTTCTTTCTTTCTTTTATTCCTTCTTTCTTTCTTTCTTTCTTTTATTCCTTCTTTCTTTCTTTCTTTCTTTTATTCCTTCTTTCTTTCTTTCTTTTATTCCTTCTTTCTTTCTTTCTTTTATTCCTTCTTTCTTTCTTTCTTTTATTCCTTCTTTCTTTTCTTTTTTATTCCTTCTTTCTTTCTTTTTTTATTCCTTCTTTCTTTTTTTATTCCTTCTTTCTTTCTTTTATTCCTTCTTTCTTTCTTTTATTCCTTTTTTTTCTTTATTTTCTTTTCTTTTCTGCTATTCTGTTGTAAATATATTTTATTGCCTTTCATTATTTCCTTCGCATTTGCGTTTTTTTAGATATTATCAATACATTTTCGTTCTTTCTATCTTTCTGTCTATTTTTTCTTACTCTTTCTTTCATGTTTTCCTATTACTTCCTCTCTTTCTTTTTTTCTTTCTATCATTTATTCATTCATTCTTTCTTTCTTTCCTTTATTTCCTCTTTCTTTCTTTCTTTCATTCAATCTTTTTTTTTTTTTTCTCTTTATTTTCACTATTTCTTTTTCTGCTATTCTGTTATAAATATATTTTATTGCCTTTCATTATTTCCTTCGCATTTGCATTTTTTAGATATTATCAATACATTTTCTTTCTTTCTATCTTTCTGTCTATATTTCCTTACTTTTTCTTTCGTTTTTTTTTATTTCCTCTCTTTCTTTTCTTTTTCTGTAGTATGAGGAATATGTATTTTCTTCCGTTTCTTTATTTTCTTTCTAATTGGGTTTTTAGACATTATCAAAGGATTTTCTTTCTTTCCTTCTTATTTTCTTTCTTCTTCCTCTTTATTTTCTTTCTTTTTTGTTATACTTTTAAAAAAAAAATATTTTTTATGCATTTCGTTCTTTTAGATAATGCCAATGAATTATCCTTCCTTCTCGCTTTCTTTCCCTCTTTCTTTCTTTCTTTATTTCTATCCGCCTTACTTCCCGCCTTTCATGTTTCTGCTAAATGCTGAAAAAGGATTTACTTCAGTTCCATTATTTCCTATACATTTGACTTTATTAGTTAGATTGAAACTTCTACTAAATTCTCATCATCAACAGAAGCAAATGACGCATAACTGTTCCTTCTTTCTTTCTTTTTCTTTCTTTCTTCCTTTATTTCTTTCTTTCTTTATTTCTTTATTCATCTTATTCTTACTTTATTCCGTCCTTGTTTTCTTCTTTTTACTGTTATTCGTTGAAAATGTATTTTCTTCGGTTTCATTATTTGCTATATATTTGAGCTTTTTCGATATTATTAATGAATTTTCTTTCTTTCTATTTTTTTTTCTTTCTTTCTTTCTTTTTAATTTTCTCTCATTTTTTAAATATTTTTCTTTCCTTCTATCTTTATTTCTTTCTTATTTTCTGTTATACGCTGAAAATGTATTTTATTCGATTTCTTTATTTCCTATATTTATTAACTTTTTGATTTGATAACAGTCCTTTCTTTCTTTCTGAATTTATTTCCTCTTCAAGTGTCTGTACTTTTCTCGTCTTTTATCCATAATATTTCATTCTTTCTTTCTTCATTTTACTTTACAAAGACATTTTATCCATTCTACTTCCAGATTTAAATTTTCACTATTTTTTTTCTTTGAATTTATTTCAAGAATTTTCTACTTAGAATTCATTAGTATACGAGAATACAGGAATATATTTTTTATTATGTTCTCGTCATTAATTTGATTCTGTATATATTTTTTTTCTGAGGTTAATATTCGTTTTGCGATTTTTCTTTGCTTTTTATCCACAGCCGTTTATTTTCACATGAAATAAATTTAAAGGCCTTATTTTCGTACTTTAGGTCTCTATTTTCGTACTGCTTTCTTTCAATCATTTCTTCCATCTTCACATTTATTCTCTTTATGAATTTATTATTTTCTGAACATCTTTACCACTCTCCCATACAATATGAATGCTTATTTTAAATCATTTAGCGTTCAAACATTTATTCAGCTTTCTAGCAGAAGAGACACTATAGCATTTTCCAAATAAGTCTAAGAAATGTCTGCTAAACAAGAAAAAACAAGACAGCTTATGTTTTATCCACTAAAATTCACCAATTAGAAGTCTTTAGAGACACTCAATTCAGAGTCTTAGTTTTGAAATTGCTATGGTGCATGTAGGAATATTATGGCAATTAGTTGGATAGGATAAGATTTACTTTTGTTTTAAAGACGTTAAGATGTGTTATGAATAATCAAACGTGGTCTCTGGTTTTCTTAATCTCTCTAAACTTTAGATTGTGAACTTTATTTATATATTATATTTTCTAATAATAGAACGTTTTGAATTTAATCGTTTTCATTAAATTTAAAACAAATTGTTATTTAAACCAGCATGGGATCGTAACAACCTCGATACGTACATACACACGAACTTCAACTTGAAAAATACGTTAAATATAATGGATTACCTCGTTAAAATAAAATTCAAGAAATTAACCCTTGATAACGATTACGGTCAAAATGTACTGGCTGTATGTTACGAATAATCAAGAGTGATGTCACCTTGTTTGTTAATCTGTCTCTTTAAGAGAGCTATTTCTGTTTACTGGGATTATAAAAGGACACGATACGTGAACATTGTATTCTCAGTTGAATAAATTTTCTTGAAGCTTACACCAGCGTATTTTTGTCATTAAAATATTGTAGTGTTCAGTGAATTGTCCATGCAGAGATTTGTTTCCCACAAAATTGTTAATGGGAACCAGTGTGTTGAATTGTTTATATTTATTTATTTATATATATATATATATATATATATATATATATTTTCTTATACGGAGGTAATGAGATTGATTCGTGTCATTGGAAGTAGCTAGGACTGACCTCGCACTAATTACCCGAGGTGTTGAAATTATAGAAGGAATATTCATTTTAACATTCGCCATTGAAGCACACACGCATTACACGTACACGTGTGTGTGTGTGTATGTGGTATATGTGGATAGCAAAGAATAAGTAAGTTATTTTTATTACATTTTTATTACATTTTCGAAAAATCCATTGTATGTAGAGACCGCCGTTGTAGATAAATTATGTGACGTTCATGTTTGTTGCGTGTTATTGAAGACTTTCGAATTCCTTACTTATGAATTACTAGCGGTTATCAGTGGCAATAGCAGAAGGGATTCTTTTGGGACCAGCCAGGCATTGTTAAAGAGCTGAAATATTCATGTGACATAATGCATAATGGTTTAAACGATAACATATCGCAAATCATGTATCAATTATTATTATTATTATTATTATTTTATTTCTTTAAATTCTGGTGTGTACACATTTCTTTCCGGGTCCCGACCAGAGACCTAAGTTGAGAAATGGCATCATGACATTTTACACTGACAAAGAAAAAAAAATATTTTACATTAGCCCTTCGTATTGTGTGGGGTGTACTCTTGAGAACTTCTTTTTAGTTCTTGAGCTGCCAGGAATCCCTTCAATTAGTCTACTGGAAACTTTCCCAACCAATCCGAGAGTTCCAACTACAACAGGGCTTCTTGATGTTCCCATGTGCCACATTTTTGAGATTTCGATATCAAGGTCCTTGTATTTTGATAGCTGTCTGAAGATCTTCAAAGATACATTGCAGTCCACAGGGACTG
>CAHIKZ030001502.1:145000-175000 GCA_903632075.3 Acanthosepion pharaonis | reverse complement strand
AATATTTCATATATATATATATATATGTGTGTGTGTGGTTTTAAAGCCTGTAACAATATCACAGGCATTGAAACCATTCTAGCAAAGATACACCTTAGGTGGGCTGGTCATGTAGTGAAAATGGATGAAGATAGGCCTCCAAAGTGAGTGTTGTATGGACAACTACCAAACTCCAAGCGTTCAGTTGGATGTCCACTCTTACGCAAACAATTTGAAAGACAAACTTGAAACGGCTCAACTTTGATCTGAAAACCTGGAAAGCCCAAGCATCAAACTGAATAGAGTGGCATAAGACATGTTAATGTTAAAGGGTTTTGAAGACAAAAGACTGATACACCGTGATCAGCTTTGTCAAGATATGAAGCAGAGACGCCATCAAAATCCTGCTCTAAAAAATTCATCTGTCAGTGTGGCTTTGTCGCTAGTATCACACTTAAGAAAGCACATATGAAATATATCTTTCCACTTGTTGATTTTCTCCGCAATAGACCAAGAGTGCAATTGGAAAAATTGTTCGTAAATACAAACAAACTGGGTCGGTGGCAGATGTGAAAACACCATTGCGTGCTCCTTTACGCTGTTCAACTGAAAACATTACTGCAGTGCATGAGAATGTGTCCGAAAATCCAGACACCTCTATTCGTCATCGCGCACAGGAATTGAAACTCTCCACAACAACGGTACATCGTTTCCAATTTAATTCTCGCTTGATCGATTATGTTGACCAAAAACCGTGAAGTGCGCGAAAGGCATTTCTGTTTGAATGTCCATTTTCGTAATAGGCTTCGATTACTTCAACACATTGTTTGATTGTTAATTTTTCCATGGTTGAAATTATCAAAGACTTAAGTTGTTAAATCTGAAAGAAAAAGAAAAAAAAATCATTAGCCGCTTAAACTTAATTCACATTTAAAATAGGTACAAGTTATTGGAACACCTTTTACAATTTGTCTGGGGGTGGATAAAAATAACAACTTAAAAAAAAGAGTATTATTTATATTGAATAATGCAAAAATGATTATATAATATATATAAAACAATAACAAAAATATTATGCGACCTGGGAACTTCTCATTCAATTTCTGTATGAACGTCCATTTTCGTAATAGGCTTCGATAACTTTAACATGTTGTTTGATTGTTAATCTTTCCATGGTTAAAATTGCCAAAGACTTAAGTTGTTAAATCTGAAAGAAAAAGCAAAAATCATTAGACGCTTAAAATTAATTCACATTTAAAATCGGTCTAATTATTGGAACAGCCTTATTATTATTTATTAGAAGTTAAAAATTATAATGAAATTATATTAAAATGATTTGAATGAATTAAATGAAGCCTAGTATTTTATGAATCCTGCAACCACATTTATAATAATGGTATTATAATACTTACTGTATCCCTACTTATGATATATATTATATTTCTAATATTATACTATATATAATACAATATTATAATATAATATTCTTATATCTTATATTATGTATTATATATATATATATATATATATATATATATATATATATATATATATATATATATATATATATATATATATTATACTATAATAACGTGTGGTGTAATAATTATAATACTGGCATTATAATAATTTATACCTATTTTTGCTAACACTGCATATATATGTACATACACGCAAACACACACATAAACAAACACACACACACATGAATGTACGCCTAAGTTTTATTATTTTTTACTGTCCTTCATTTTCCTCTCGTGATGACGAATTATTTTATTGGCAAGTTGATCTCTCGACAAGTTGGACGGCGCCCTACTGACCTGCGATAAATCGACCAGCCATCGATTTTGCTACACACGTACGAACGTCGATACGTCCGCAGCCTAATTAGAAAAAAAAAAAAAGGATATTTATTTTAAGCAATCATTATTTATTTTTCACCATGATTTCTGTCGGAGTCAGCATAGATTCAGTGGTGATTAGAAATCGCCTTTCGATATTTGCACGCACACATACGCATTTTTTGTAAGGTGACATCGCTGGTAGGATTTAGCAAATCAAAATTAAACCTCTCATTTCTCTTGTAAATTTAAATTGAACTCATTATATTAAGAATAGCTAAAAGAATTTAAACAAACGCAATGGTAACTTTTCACCATTGGTACTGTAGGGCACCTCATATGGTTTTTCTATATTTACTATATCCTAGTGAGTAATGGATAGCGGTTCCGATTGAGGAATCGGAGAGCCAAGTTCGAATTCCAGTCGAATCCATTACATTCACTTACGTTCTAATACTCTTAAGAAAGGTATGAATCTTCTTCTCTGGGTATATAGCAGAACAGACCGCGTTCTATAACCTTGGATCGATCTGGTCTACCGCTGAAAGAAATGACAACATATTTCGAGAAAAAATCTGCCTCGTCAGTCATGTATCGAAAGATACCTGATCGCCTAATCGTGTATCACGCATGGCACGAAACTGACTGATTCTATAGCATAAAATTCATTTAGATTTAATTTCTCTGTATTCATGTCTAGAATTATTAACATGTATAGATGCTTAGTTAGTTTTATTGATTTATATTGATTAGTTTGTATTATTAACATGTTATATGGATGGTTTTACTTAACGGTTTCATATTAATTTATCAGTTTTGAATTGATGCATTTTTTACCTATTTCTTAAAGAACCCTTTTAATTATCAGCTATTCTATGTTGAATGGTGACCGAGGATATTAGATAGCTAATATTATGCTAGATTATCCTCGGACCCCTTTCTCCCTTAATTCCTGTGAACGTTGAGCATCATACTTCTCTATATTCCACGAAATAATGTAATCATTTGTATCAGTCGCAAACGTAATTGTCTAGGATTTCAATGTAGACAACTTCATGTCACGAACTATATAATTTTTTTTTTCAGTTGGTTTGGATGTTAGCGTAGACTTTATATTTGACGCATTACTCACGGTAAAACCCACAAACCCCATTTGAATTTCTGTTTTTTTTATTCGTTTTCTCATTCTCTTTGAAAAAAGAGGACGTATTCTGCTTTTGAAATTAATCGTTCACTCACTAGTAATTTACCATCGCCCGAGGAAACCCATTTGTTGTGTTGAAATACGATTGATACTGTGTAGCGATTTTTAACGTTTTGGATTTGATCTCTTATAATAAATAATATTCAGCTCTACTCTGCATTGAGCCCTCTTTTAAATTATTTTTTTACGAACAGTAATTATACCCCATTTATTCTTATCTTACCTGGATATATATATATATATATATATATATATATATATATATATATATATATTATTTTGGTATTCTTCATTTTGAGATGCGTTCTGGGTGGTTTATTTAGTAGTTTATTTGGGTCTGGGAAGGTAATTACAGCTATCGTTTTCTACAGGCAGAGTTTACATTTTTTAGATAGATTGCTGCAGGCTAATGTTCTTTTCTTTTATTTTCCATGATATTTTTGGAGTGACTTGTTTTTGGTTTGTTTTTTCTCATATATATATATATATATATATATATATTATAAATTAATTGATTTAAAATATGGTTATTTTTTACACAGTTCAACCATGTTTCAAAATAGAAGCTAAAACCTTATTTTATTTTTGCAAATAAATTAAAAGCATTAGTTCCATGGAACTAATGCTTTAATTTATTTGCAAAAATAAATTAGGTTTTAGCTTCTATTTTTGAAACATGGTTTCGTGTAGCGAAAAATAACCATATTTTAAATCAATTAATTTATAATAATGTCTGTAAATTTACATTGAGCACTATTTTGTAAAATAAAATATCTATAAGAACACCGATTTTATATCTTACTGTTCTTTCTTTTTTATTTATATACATATATATATATATATATATATACACAACACACACACACACATATATATATATATATATACACACAAAAACACACACACACATATATATATATATATATATATATATATATATATATATATATATATATGCATTAAAGAAGCAAGAATTAATCTCAGAAAGTATTATAAATTTCAAATGATAAGGGTTGTCTATCTAAAATTTTCTTCTTTCCAATTTACGTATGAGACGTACATTTGATTTGAATAAACTGTTCAACGTTTATTTTTTTTCTCATCATCACATAGTTTGATTACTCATTGACAAGAAGATTGTGTTGCCAGTATGATAAGCAAGATGTGGTTGACTAAATCCTGACGTTTTTCGATTGCTAGATTTCTTCATGCCGTCTGTCCCAATGAGTGACGGGAAAATTAAGAAAACTGTGTCATCATAGATAAGTAATAATAATAATAATAATAACAATAATGATAATACATATATACATACACACACACACACACACACATATATATATATATATACATATATATATATATATATATATATATATAATTTTATTTAAAAATATTATTCTAACGCTACATAAGAGTTCTCATGTTTCAAAACAAAAGCCGAAAACTTGAAGTTTTTTGGCTCTTGTTTTGAAACATGAGAACTTTTATGTCGCGTTAGAATCATATTTTTAAATAAATAATTATATTCATGCTCTACATTTGTATCGAGCACTATTTTTAAAATATAATAACAAAACTACTAAAGAACTTTGGATTATTTACCAAAAGATTTCATTCCTATTTTCTATATATTTTACACACACACACACACACACACACACACACACACACACACACACACACACACACACACACACATATATAAATTAAAAATCAGTAGGTCAGTTGAAATCGCTACCTTGGTTTCAACTTTAGGGTATCCTCAAGCGATATTTATCATTTGATAATCCACTACCTTGTTTTCAACATAACGGTATTCTCAGGGGATTTTTATCATTTGATAAAAAATCGCCTGAGGATAGCTTTAGGTTGAATCCAAGGTAGCAGTTTCAACTGGCCTTCTGATTTTGAAAGTTAAAAAGCTCTGCATGTTATTTTTACTATTGTATTTTCACATGTGCATTGAGCAATTTTTGATACTATTGTTTCTTGGTCTGATTCAACTCTGACCAATAACTTTATATATATATATATATATATATATATATATATATATATATATATATATATATATATATGATGGAATTTCACGTCGAGTTCGATCTATGAGGTTCTAACGAACTAATTATCTACAGAGACCGGCTCGAGAATTGCACAAAAGACCACAAACAGTACAGGAGAATGTATTGTATCCAAGTGCATCAGGAAAACTGTTAGATATCTTATTTTGCTTTCTCGTTTCATGTAGTCGACTGATGGTTACTTCTCAGTGCAGCTATAACAATGTTATACTTCTTTAGTTCCGTCGCGACCAGAGGTGTTTTTCTTTGTCCTGGAGTACATTCCAAGTGCCAAGAAGTGTTGATGTTGTTTCGCAGAGCTTTTCGCAATAGTAGGATATGCGTGGAAGTAATTAGATGCAGTTATCAGAAAACCAACACTATGATTTGTTTGAAGTGGTGAAGGCTCTTGTCGAACCTTCCACACTTTGGATCTGTCGAAAAAAGTAACGGTGCAAAAGACTTGCCACGGAAACTCCGAACGACATTGCTCCTGTGTTGTTATCGCGGAGTTTAACCTCTCCGGATCACAGTTAACACCAGCCAGTACACGCCTCTCGGCAGACACATGCGATATAATGACCGGATTAAGCTGTCATGAGTTTTCCTTCCTTCAAGTCTTTTTATTGTGAAACCAACATTAGAAGGATTGCTAACCAAAGCGCAGAGAGACTCTTTTCACCTTCATCAAGGGCAGATAGCCCGCGCCAATCCTCAACCTGATATTTTACATATATTTGATTAGGAACGAAAACTTTAATAATTAGCTAAAAGAGAAAAGAGTAGTCAGAAGTGGTGTAGATAGCGATTGACATTGAATTTGAATGTTTGCAGATTAAAGTCGGCAGTAATGCATGGAACAGGAAAGGAGTTCCACAATCGAGAATTGCGAGAAAAAAACAGTTAGCATAGAACGTACGGCTACATTTAGCCACCTCAAGTGTAAAATGATGAAATCTAGATGCCAGTCTAGTACTGCGCATAAATTCAAAAAGACTAGGTATGATAGCGAAGAGCTCATCCGAAGTTACCATGAAAGAACTTATACAGGGTGGCTCAAAAGTTACTGACCCATGAAAAAAAAAATCAAAACTATTTTACTTCTGAATATTTTTCTTTTCTTTTTTTCAGAGCATTTAGAACTGCCCTTCCAACGTCACCATGAGCAGATATAGCACCGAGAAACGAACCCTTATTGTACAGTGGTACTTTGAGTCCCATGGGTCAATTTCGGAAACGCAGCTTACTTACCGTCGACATTTCAATACCAGGGAAGCCCCGAGCAAAAACGCGATTCACGAAATAGTTAGCCGTTTTCGGGAGCAGGATGCAGTTTGTGATCTCCCAAGTTCTGGAAGGCCTTGTACGGCAACTACTATTGAGAATCAACGAGAATTGAAGCAAAGCCTGGAAGAAAATCCATCTGTTTCAACCAGAAAAGATCGCAGCAAATGGGAGTTTTCGCGTTCCTCCTTTCAAAGAATGTTGCAAAGAATATTGCCGAAAATCTCGGAAGTATCATTTTACCTACTGCTGAAATTTTGGAAGTATAACTGGAGAATTACAAAAGTTATTAAAGATTTAAAAGGGTCAGTGACTTTTGGGCCACCCTGTAGAAAAGACCCAGAGGGGCAAGCTTACATCGGAGGGAAAGTGAGTGAAGCCGAGCCACCAGATCGGGACTGATAATATTTCAGATTCTTTTTTGGATTTTACCTCCGAGCTCCGGGCTATATGTGGCAAAAATATTCTGAACAAAGTAAACTTATAGAAATGTGCGATAGATTCTTTAGACTAAAACTGTCTCGCGTGACACACAGATCCAACTTTCTTAGCCCTTGATTTAGGAATGCTTTCAATATAGTCGTTCCACTTGATGTCAGCTGAGAATGCGAGCTCCATAAGGCACATCGTGTCACTTTTTTGGAGGTTAGCATCAGCCATACTGGTGGAAAGCAGAGATGGGACTCTCAGGTGATTAATGGAGAAAAGTTTAATATTAGGTGCGTTAAAATTAACATGCCATCTTTGGCCACAGTTAACAATGGACATAATGTCAGTATGGACATCAACTGTCATTTTGACCTTGTCAGGTTGATCAACTTTACTACCGAGACAGAAAATAATGAATTACTGCAATCCGTAGCGGGAAAATATTCAGGCAAATACATTTTTATCTATGAACTTGTATAATGAAAATCAGGATTGTATGTAGTCAAAAATAAAGAGAAGCGACATTCATATAGATGCATTTGCAACGTTATTAAAATATATATTGTTTTCACATTTTAATTAAAAATAAATTTTTAACGTTATTAAAATACGAGGTGCGTTGAAGAAGTATCCGACTTCATGTTTTTCGCACCAAAACTAATTTCGCGTGGAAAAATCCTTTGGGTCAGAGGTGACGTAAGTTCTCGTATGTTACGCCTAGCTTGTAGACCAGCAGTGCGCGCTCGTCGGATTTTTACTTTTAATTTATTTATTTATTTATTTTTTTTACGCAAGATGATCAAACCACACCGCTACAACTTTGTAAATAAGAGGCTATGTTTGAATTTCAGAATAAAGGAAAACACATCTTTCGTTAGGGCGTCTACGAAGGTATATCAGCTAGATTCAATTATGTGCCCAAAAATTATACAACAATCACACTTAAATTGATTTTTTAATCCAACTTTATTTCTGAATACGTTCAATGTCATATTTATTGGGTACACGTGTTTTAGAATTATAACAACCGGCCTAGATCAAGAATGCCTTAAAAATCAAAACTGCCACCTGTATACAACCGCATTCGAAGATTAATGTTTGAAAATAGCTTTCAGCGGGTGAAGCAAAATTGTGTTGGCAAAGAGCATTTATCGTGGAACATTGTAGAGTGGTGATACAGAATCATAAAGAACTGTACCAAATCAAAGAGAGCACATAAGTTGAGAATTATTAAAAGCAACCAATAAAGTACGTCAAAATCGATTAGAATATATACGTCAAAAAAACGTTACGAGCACCAAAATAAACAGCAGACATAAATATATATATGAATGAGAAAAAATGTTGAAAATATTCCACACTAATCCAAATAAAAGGTTAGGAAGGAAACTCATATCGATAATGGAAAGAGTGACAACAGCTACAGGACTTGAGAAACCGATTTTCCTGTAAAACTGTTTTAAGAAAAAAATTTAAGTATTTCCACCCAAAATTAGAGGGGGTTGTTGGGTCAATGAATGTCTATTACTTCCGGGTATGGAAACAGTTAATATTACTATTCCGTTATCTTACTTTTCTTTATGTTTCGGGTACGACACTGAAATTAGCAGATATAGATTTAAAGCGAGGAATGTGCTTTCCTTAAATAGCTAATTCAAAACTTGCTGTATTATAATTGTGTCCATAGCTAAACTGGTACAGGGACATTTCGGCTAAAATATCTTTTTTCACCGATTGCAAAAGACATGCTCGTTCTATTTATTTCCTCGGGGAAGATTTTTTCGATCTTACCCGATTAGGATACGAACCTAGTTTCTCCTTTTGCGGACGGAAACCTCGTCTGATTGTATGTATGTATGCATATATGAGTAAAATCAGAAGGAACACTTAGCTAAGCCGATGGATTTTATGAAGGTAAATATAAGGATTTTACTTTGAAACAAGCAAAAATGTTATTTTATAAGAATTTTTAAGCATACGAATGTTCAGAAATACATATTAGCCTACAGTTAGCTGATGGAGGGTAATGAGGTACTTTCGCTGTTTCCCAACTGCATGAATTTAAGCGTTCTACTAGGTTGGCATCTCAGTCACACATTTTCACTATCGAAACGGTTAAATGTCGCCGTCTCTTCTACTCCAATAGCTTCATGTCTCGCACTTCCCGTCTGTGGAACTCCCTTCCTCTTACTTGCTTCCCTGATAGCTATAATCTTCAATCATTCAAATACAATGTCAATCGAGATCGTCTGATGCTTTAGTCTAATTCCCTCTTTATGCTTTAGTCTAATTCCTTCTCTTCATCCTTTCCTCTTTTGTGCCTCTTTAATCTTGTTCCCACTGTCTGTAACACCTCTTATATACTAGTGGCACTCTTTCACATTGCTTGAGGTGAAATGCTCATATATATATATATATATATATATATAATGAAATGGATAAAATCAGACAAGTATTTTAAGACATTTTTATGTTTATGCATTCTTTTTATAGATACAGGTATTTAAGTAAATGCTTTGTTTATAATAAACATTATTAAACAACTTTTACCGGCCTGAATGTCCGACATAATTTTCATAGAAAGTAATCGTCCTCGAACAGGAATCGAACCTGTATCCTAAACGAAACCACCATATAGCCTGAGGTGACTTTAACTGATTGAGTCACAGAGGAGCGTTCGGTTAGCAAGGTCGATTTTACTGTCATTAAACTACAATCTTCCATGATTCTCTCATGTACATTCATATCTGCTCATGACGTATCCAAATGTAAACAAATGACGTCAGACATTATGAAATGGACAAAGTCCGACAATTATTTTAAGACCTTTTTATATTTATGTTTTCTTTTTATAAATACAAATATTCACACAGTATGAAATAGACAAAGTAAAGAAATTGAATTGAAATTGAAACCTTACAATCCCCACCTCCAAACCCCTGTAATACAATTTCAATATAATTTAATACCCTTACTTTACAGTTCCCCTTCTGTTACGCTTCGAGTTCTGCGTTTATTTATTTATTTTTAAACAATAAACCGTTAGGAATTTATTTAATCCGTACCACCTGAAAATACAGAAAGTTATAAACCAAGGTAGCGTTCTCTTATTTTTTTTTCAAATTTAAAAGCACTCTGTATTAAAATTCTATTTTCTTTTCTTTACGTGTATTGAGCATTTAATAAAACTACTGTTTACTGGTCTAATTCAACTTTGACAAATAACATTTTTATAAGTATACACATCTACACACACACACACACACACACACACACACACACACACACACACACACATATATATATATATATATATATATATATATATATATATATATAAAATAAAATAAAAAATTTAAACATTAATATTCCATGGTTTATAATTTATTACATTGGAATCGTAATTACGGTCCAATTCATCAGACCTACGAATTCAAAAATTTGAAATTCTAGGTCTGTTGAATTGGATCGTAATTACGATTCCAATGTAATAAATTATAAACATGGAATATTAGTGTTTAAGCCTTTTTATTATACTCTTACTCTGTCCTGGACATTGAGTTCTACCTGGATTCTATCCTCTTGGAATTATATATATATATATATATATATATATATATATATATGTGTGTGTGTGTGTGTTTGTCTGTGTGTATGTATGTATATGTATGCATTTATATATTATATATATATATATATATATGTGTGTGTGTGTTTGTGTATTAACCACTAATATCTATCTATCTATCTATCTATCTATATATATATATATATATATATATATATATATATATATATATATATATATATATATATATATATATATAAGAAATGGACAAGGTCCGACAATTTATTTATTAAACACATTTTTATGTTTAACGTCAAAGAAGAATATTTTCTATGAAAATTTCTCGGACATTCAGGCCGGTAAATGTTATTTAATACTGTTTATCATAAACAGAGCATTTGCTTAAATACTTATATCTATAAATAACAACGTTAAACATAAAAATGCCTTTAATAATATATATATATATATATATATATATATATATATATATATATATGATATAACGATACATAATTTTGTTAAATTTTCTATATCAACAAGCAATATTTAGAAAAATATTATGATAAATAGAAAAAAAAAATGTCTCACGTTTCATCCTTTTGGATTTCATTGGACTTTGATGAGGTTGCCATGTCTACACGAAACGAGAGACGCTGGTAGTTTGAAAGAATATTTTTGAATAGATTTTTTTTTTAAAATAATATTTTTTTCAATCTAGCCAAATTCATCTGTATTCTTTTTTTTTCTTTTTCTCTCCATCACCTTTGTCCCTGACTATCCCAGATTTTGACAACAGAAAGTCTACTAAGAATGGTAATATATTTTTGCAGCCTGGATGCAAATTTACCGTAGCTGAAGTAGCGATCAAGGTACTTTCCAGATATTTTCGTCTAAGTAGATTATTTTTCTTTTATCAAATTGGTATTCCCTCTGTCAAAACTGTGATCAATGAACAGCCATTTTGTATGTTGTTCTTTAAAATCTCCCTTTTGTAGTCTTATATCCCATCGCTTAAACTTTTCCAATCTATTCACTCTGGAAATTTCTTCAGTTGGTAGAGTAAATTCCTCGTTCAAGTTTTGGCCATTTTTTTTTCTTTTTGTTTTTATTGATTAAGTCTTTTTTATTGATGAAATCTTTAAATGATTTATATGTAGTTATGACAAATTTTGTGTTGACTTTAGATAAATTATTTTCGGTTGTAGTTGTGATAGATTTAGTGGGGGAGATTAATATATTTTTTGATTCGTTGTGTTTGTAAGAAAAGACAGTTCTTCTATTTGGGAATATTTTATGAGCCTTTTGTTTCGCATTAAAAATGAAATAGGGTATTGAAGATTCTTGAATGTATTTTCAACATATTTCTCGCATTCGTGTAGATATTGAGGGCTGCAAATTCTGAGTGCTCTTAAAAAGAATTGAATGGTCATTCCGGATTTATTTTGTTGTTAAGATGTTTTAGTTATTTTTCTTTTCCGTATGTAAATTCTATTATGTGTTTGACTTTGTTTAGTAAATCTACACGATCCAGTAAGTTACGCTCAGGGTGATATGTTAATAGAGCCTCATCAGAGTATATCGAAAGTAAGTTCTTTAGGTAAAATATTTTGGAAAGGAAAAGAAATTCCAAGAAAATCCATGCCATCACTCCATTGAAAATCGATTCCAGACACACGCATTCTATCTCTCTCTCACACATATATATACTTTATATATAGACACACACACACACACACACACTATATATATATATATATATATATATATATATTTATTTAAAATATAATTATTTATTTAAAAATATGTTATAAAATCACTACAAAATAGCCATTAAATGGTTTTAAAAAAACATTTATTCTTCATTCAACATCATCACTTGATAAAACACCGGAGGTGTTGAAACAAAATGGCTATTTTTGTAGTGATTTTATAACGTATTTATGTTATAATTTTTTAATAAATAATTATAACTGCTCTACTCTGTATTGAGCACTCTTTTAAGAATAGTAATTGTTGGTTATTGGAATTTATTCCGTATACACCAATCCTATACTTGGGTATATATATATATATATATATTATTGACAAATGGAAAACATTCATGAAAGTACAGTGTTTCGAAAATATAACCGATTATGCATTTCGCCGTGAATTGCTTTAAGTGTCCGATTTCAGAAAGAGAATCCATCACAATACATAGAAAATAAATAAAGGGAATTGTTTTTTTTATCCATGTGTTCTACTTGTCGACCATATGTTATAAAATTGAGTATATGATTTCGATAGATTTATAAATTATTGACAATTGGAAAATGTCCTTGAAAGTATAAGTGTTTCGAAAATATTTCCGATTATCTATTTCGCCGTTAAAACTTTGTCAGATCGAAAAAGAAAAAAAAATGAGTTGCGTGTATATTTTGTGGATATTTATTAAATTAAAAAAAAAAACTTTTTATTTTTTCCTTTTTCTCCCCATTTAGTTGGCGTTGCTCGTGACTTAAAAAAAAGGTGGAAATGAAACGAGTGACTTTTAAATATTGAAACCTACAAAGCGAAATGCATAATCGAATATATTATCGACATATTCTATCTATTGAGTCGGACACTTATATTGGTACAATATTTATTTTGAAGAAGGGCGCTATCTCTTGCAACCTCTTTTCCGAGGTACACATAACTAAAATTTTGTTCGATGGTCGTTCTCTCTAGATAACGCGAGACAGTTTAGCGTGACTGTAAAAACTTCTTTTATCCAAGATGTATGTTAATGCTTACTTGTTGACTCACAGTGTAGATAGCATTGAATATCTTCTCTAATTTTTGTGGTGCATAGACCCCCACCCCCTCTCTCTCTCTTTATCTCTCTCTCTCTCTCTCTCTCTCTCTATATATATATATATATATATATATATATATATATATATACATGGTATTGAAGATTCTTGAATGTATTTTCAATATATTTCTCGTATTCGTGTAAATATTGAGGGCTGCAAATTCTGAGTGCTCTTAAAAAGAATTGAATGGTCATTCCGGATTTATTTTGTTGTTTAGATGGGAAAAGAAGTTTATTAGGCCATTTCCAATTAGGTCAATATATATATATTATGAAATGTACAAATCCAACAATTATTTAAAAACATTTTTGATGTTTATACGTTCTTTTTATAGATACAAATATTTAAGTAAATGCTTTGTTTATAATAAACAGTATTAACAACATTTTTCCGGCCTGAATGTCCGAGAAATCTTTATAGAAAATATCCGTCCCCCGACAGGAATCGAACCTCTATCCTATACGGAACCGTCATATAGTCATTGTCGGACTTTGTCCATTTCATAATGTGTGATGTCATTTGATTACATTTGGATACGCATCGATCAGATACGAATGTATGAGAGTAAATCATGGAGAATCGTAGTTTAAAAGCAGTAAAATCGACCTTGATAACCGAAACTCTCCTCTGTGGCTCAATCGGTAAAAACACGTCAGTTTATATGACGGTTCCGTATAAGATGCAGGTTCGATTCCTGTTGGAGGATGCATATTTTCTATGAAACTTTCTCGGACATCCAGGCCGGTAAATTTTGTTAATACTTTTTATTATAAACATATCATTTACGTAATTATTTTATCTATGTAAAAAAAATATAAACATTGTATATGTATAAAGAAATGGACAAGGTCCGACAATTTATTTATTAAAGACATTTTATGTTTAACGTTGTTATTTATAGATACAAGTATTTAAGCAAATGCTCTGTTTATGATAAACATGATAAACAGTATTAAATAAGAAATTTAAATTCGACCTTGTCTACCGAGAGGTTCCTTGTGGCCCAGAGGTTAGGCACGTCAAACGTAAATGACGGTTCCGTATAGGATGCAGGTTCGAATCCTGTCAAAGAACGAATATTTTCTATGAAAATTTCTTTGGACATTCAGGCCGGTAAATGTTATTTAATACTGTTTATCATAAACAGAGCATTTGCTTAAATACTTGTATCGATAAAACAGAGCATTTGCTTAACAACGTTAAACATAAAATGTCTTTAATAAATATATATATGAATTGATTTAAAATATAGTTTTTTCCCGCTACACATTTCTAACCATGTTTCAAAAATGGAAGCTAAAACCCACGAATTTAATTTTGCAATTAAATTAAAGACATAAGTTCTATTTCATCCTCAAGCGAATTTTGGAGTAACTTTTAAAATTACTGACGTTTAAAGACACGGCTAAAATCACGTTTCCATGGTTACCGATAAATCTACTTCAACTGGGTTTTTATATAATTCAGCTTGTACCTCCCTTTGCTATATAGTTAGTTCCATAGTTATTACGCACGACCGGTACGCCCTACCAATACCTTCTTTTTTTGGTTAGTAATTGATAAATAGAGAGAGTAAACGTTCAATATATGTGTGTGTGTGTTTGTGTTTGTGTGTGTGTGTGTACGTATGCGTATTTGCGTGCGTTATTGTGTGTGTGTGTGTGTGTGTGTGTGTGTGTTTGTATGACTCCCATGAAACCATTTTGATTTTGGGTGTTAAAAAGAAGCATCATTTATTACATTCTTCGAAACGATCCATAAGCAATGAATACATGTTCTATAAAATTGTCTTTTTGGTTCAAATGTACTGAAATTCTACTCTTGAACAACATTCCAATTGAAGAAAAGGAAGCCATTTTGTTTTCATTGCCTAGACGTGAACTTTGGTAAATTAAATGACGTTAATCATAAATTCATATGAGAAGAGAGAACGGCTCTGAAAATGCGTGTATTGTTTCGTGCTTTGTGCTTACTTCCTCTTTCGTTTATTTATTTATTTATTTATTAACTCCTTCTAGAATCATATCATTAATTAATCACTAATATAGGGCAACGTATCTATTGTAAAGTACAAATAATATCTGCAAATTTAATGAGTAAATTTATCTCCCTCTCTCCGTGGGCGACTATGGTTTTCCACGACTTCCTCACGACTCTCAATATAACTGATGATTTGCAAATGGCGTTTCCCTCTCTTTCATTAATTATGAATTTAGACAAGATTTGTCTACATATTTCCAATTGGATCCTTTCATATTCTCGGACATGATATCTAGGTGTCATTATTAAAGAAATAGAGAAAATAACCGTGTTGATATATATCATTTTATTCCTAGTACATTCGACATAGCGCAGTCATCATCATGGTGTTGTTTATTTCAAGACAAATATTGTAGCACTCATCAATTTCAAAGACAAAATTGCTGGATTCATATAAAAGCTTTTTTTTTACTTGTAAAAAGTGATTGGCTTGAGTAAGAATCAAGGAAGGTAACTAAGTTATGACGCTGTTGAGAGATTTTTAATAAATAAGTAATAAAATATTAGTATATACTATCTACTGTAAACATGTTAAAATTAGGCAGTATTCATAATTAATTTTATGATTTGATTTCAATTTTTTAATTTAGTGTGTGTGTGTGTATCAAATAAGTACTGCATTTATATATACTTATGTTTAAGTAGAATATCTTCATTCAGTGAATGTTTGTTAGAAAAATCTAAACATATGTCTATTAATTTCATTATATTCCTGTCAAGTTCACGTATAAATTTCTTAGTGTCGGTGCAAAAATGAGTAAATACAACGCTGTACTTATACATATAGTTTTTATTCATTCTCATCCAAGATCATTTTGAGGGTGAATTGCTAAGAAAAAGAATTAATGTAAATTACGATTATGTGAGCATGAACACTGTAAAATTCGAAAAAAATTACCGCGATGAAAACGAGGTAGCCTAATTTATGCTAATTCTTAGTGATATTGTAATAACGTGTATTAAAATATTGTTTTATCTGTACTGTTTCACAATTCCAATTTAGATATTTTAGAACAGTTGCTGTTATAAACATTTTCAATGTTTTTCCTATACTCATAATTTATTTTATTTATTTTTCGCGATAATTTATTGGTATAAAGGGATTCCAGAATTATTTTTTTTTATCTTCGTGATAAAATCAATTATGAAAATACGACAAAGTTCTAAAATATTTATAACAGCAAGGTTCATATATATATATATATATATATATATATATATATATATATATATATATATATATATATGTGTGTGTGTATGGAAAGAGAGAGAGAGATAGAGGAAAAGAATTTTCGATATATAATCTATCAGATAAATTAAAGACCTGAGATAGATAGATAGATAGATAGATAGATAGATAGATAGATAGGTTTTTCCTTCCATTCTCCATGAGCAAATCTATGATGCCACTAAGTCGCTAGGGATTGCTGAAAAGGAAAGGAAACGGGAAACATGACAGGACAATAAAGAAACATGATTCGGAAAGACGGAAGATGGTGATTGATGTTTCATTTAAATGTGTGAAGTTCTTTGTTGTCAGTAAAAATATACGCCAAAATTGATGGATCGATAGATATTTATATTAATAATGAATATACATTGGTTACTAACACTGGCACAAACGGTAATGAAGAATATATATATATATATATATATATATATATATATATATATATATATATATATATATATATATATATATACATCACCTGGCTTCTCCCGCCCCCGTGCTATCCTGTGACGACCAATGTGACTTGGTATTGGTTGTGGCGCCAAATGTGACGTTCTAACACTTGGCTGATTCGGATGGAAATCTGGTTAGTTTCGGTATCAGCCTTGTCGTTCCCAGCTCGCCTCCAACGTCTGGTTACCGAAGTAACTGCTTTGATTTCTGGTCTAACCTACCCACGTTGTGATTTGATCTTAGGTAGAGGAAATCAATCAGTCGTAGGGCCGTAATGCAAGCCGAATTCGAGCAAAGGTGACACTACACAAGTAAATGTAAAAGAAAATAAAGTAACAAGTCGAAAGATTCAAATGTGTTAAAAAAAGAATAACAAATCTTTTTTATATCTGGTTGCTGAATACAGGACTGCTTCTTTCTCCCAAACTGCTTCTATGGATAGGTGTCATTTTGCGTTTGTTGGGCGAGACTTAATATCTTAAGTTGTTTTTCAATAAACTGGTTTTTGGTGTCTTCAGGCAATATTCGTAAAACTTGTTTTGGTGGTGTGAGTCTAAGTCGTTCTTCAAAAATAATTTGTTTTTGGTTAGAAGTGGATATCTTTCAGTCTGCTCCTGCGAGGCTGGCCCCCGAGCTCACAGCTCAACTGCCACCGTCTGCCTGCTGTCCGCTGTCTGCGTCTGCCCAACTGCCGTCTACTTCGTTTATATGGACGCCGACCAAAACCGCGTGGGGGTCTGTCGTGGTTTGGGTTCCTCGATAATTCCAAATCCACAATAAGGATTTTCTTTGTTTTCAGACAGGAAAATTTATCACTTTCCATTTTTGGAAGTCCATTACTTTCTGTTTTAGAGGGGTTCTTAAGGGAATTGTCCTCCCAAATTCTTCCTTTCTCATATTGGTATCTCACACCAATCCCTTCAGAGGGCGTCAACAGGTTTCCCTTCGTTCTGATAGTGGTATCTCACACCAATCCCCTTAGAGGCGTCAACAGGCCTCCCCTCCTTCTCATATGCTTATCTTTGCCCACCGCTCGCGCCACCATTCAGCCAATGAACGCTCGGCAGCGTGGACGCGGTCAGTCTGGCCTCAGCTTACAATTATCGCTTAAAGAAAAAAATTATCTTCGTTTTTCTTTTCTTTCTTTTCCTCGACCAGACCCCCGCGACTCGCAGTATGGTCCTTAATCTCTATTTTAACTGAATGTCATCTGGAATTTATTAACGAGATTTTTATCAAGTGATTATCAGAATCTCCTTATATCATTAACGCCTTCGTACTTCTGTCGCCAACAATCCGTCCCGGTAACAAACTCTTATCATGGCCAGGTCTGGACATAAAACAGGTGGTCTCTTCCCAAAACCAAATGTTATCTCCGAAAGATAGTTAATGGTTTATTCTTTTCCTTTTTCTCTTTCCCTTCCATTTTGTTTTAGGTGGTCTCAGCTGATCTTTTTCTCGGCCGGTGCTCGACCTAAATCTGATTTTCTTTTAGCATTCTGCTTTTTAAGCCACTTGACCAATTCGAAATTTTCATTATTGCACTGGGAAGATTGCTATATTTTATTCGCCGCGTCATAGCATAAATTAATTTCGACAGATCCGAGATCTTACGAAATTCCTATCTTCTGCGAAAAAAAAACTTTTTTCGCAAATGAAAATAAAATCTTTACCACTTTTCTTTTGTTAAAAAAATAACATCGCTCAGTATGTCTTTCGTGATAGCTTCTTCCCCCCTTAAGTATTCCTCGCTTTTAATTTTCACGCAAACGCTAAATAGTGTCATATATATATATATGTAGTACTATTAATTTTATATAGTACAGTTAAATTATTATCCATTATTTGAGCACTGTTTTATTACCATCTGTATACACTGTGTACCGCTTGAAATAGATAGATATATTGATAATGAATATACATTGTTTCTAACACTGTGGCACAAACGGTAATGAAGACGTATATATAAATATATATATATATATATATGTGTGTGTGTGTGTGTGTGTGCGTGTTTGTGTATAGTACTATCAATCTTATTTGAGTACTGTTTTATTACCATCTGCATACACGTGTGTCGCTTTAAATAGATAGATAGATAGATACATAGAGATAGAGAGAGAGAATGCAATTCCGATGTATAATAACTGATAAATAAAGAATATGACTGAGATAGATAGATATATAGATAGATGAAGTGAAAAATGCACGTATAGACAAAGATAAATCTAGTATATCTAAGACACTAAAATAGATCGTACTGATAAGGAGAGCTACCCATTTTATAGATACTGTACAGAGAAACCTCAGTCAAAGAATTCATAAGTTATTAGTTGTTCATGAAGATAAAAATCTGTACTCACATGCACTCGATTGCTCTTTCTCCGTCGTTAATATCTCAAACTCAACGACTTAAGACGTTTATGACATTCGGGACAGATTGCAGATTCTAAGAATCTCATACAGACACATGCGACGATTCCTTGATGTAGCGATGGCATCTTGGTTGACAAAAGTATGTCGTCAAATTTTCTCGGGAGCGTTTCCTCAATTGATCCGCCATCTTACTCGATCGAGACTCAATAACAAATCCGTGTCTGAATTTTTTGAATAACTTGACTTTGCATAATATTCAGCAGTCACCGTATTCCATCAATCAGAAATTTATTTGTTATACAGGAAGAAAGTGTCGCTGCCGATCCCTGAGTTTGAACATATATCGCCAGTGAGCAAACATAGTCGATCCCATTAATGAATTAAGTAGACCACGTGACCGTAGAGAAAACGCAAGAAGCCGCTTGACGTCTAGAGGTTCACCTTTTCTAGTGTATACTATATTACGATACGGATCCTCATTTCTAGTCTATCCTCTATTACAATTCATGTCGCAATTCTCTACTTTATTCACTATACAGTTTCTCTATTCGGATCACTATACGGATTGCTATTCGAACGAGTATTATCGAACAAGTACTATTAGTGCGAGTGTTATTCGAAGGCCTCTGACACCAGCATTGTTCACCGGCGTACTATAGTTGTAACTGCGATTTCAAAGTCTCTACTACAGCAAAACGAGACGTCATCACAAAAGTAGCAACGTGTGTTCGTTGACATCAAAAAATATGCTACGTGTTGGAATTAGCATCGATATTTCTGTTTCTGTTCCTGTGCAGCTGTGTGTCTATGTGCGACCGCTTCGACGCCCAGTATTATTCTCCTTCTATGTGATGTTTCTCTTCGGGACGTTGGCGATTATTTCTCTCCTCAAATTCCAGGCTTTCGTAGAGCTTAATAATTTTTTTTGATGTCTCTCTTAACACGTTTTACGCCATGCTTTTACCCCAACTCGCTAAGATTTGTTATGCGTTGTTTTCCTGTATCCCACCTGCCTTCATTTTGTCCTGTGAGTATCAAATTTTCCAAATCCTCATTCCCCAGGATGTTACCTAGAAATTTCAATTGTCTCTTCCTGAAGTTAGAAATAAGTGGCAATTTTCTTTCCAGTTTTTCTAAAACTTCGTCGCTCCTCACGTATTCGGCCATGGCATTCACGGCATTCTCGGCATTCTTCTGTAGAAACAATGTTATATTGATTCAAGTTTCTTTTCTTCATCTGAGGAGACATTCCAGCATTCGGTGTCATATATCACGTAACAGTTCAGTAATATTTTCTTTGTTTCTAACGAACTTTTCCTCTTTCTTAACAATCTGCTTAGCTTCTGTCGAAATTTCCGTCCTCTGTTAAAAAAACTTCCCATATATTTTAATGTTCGTAATTGTTTGAATTTTGGCATTCCCAATTTGTAATTTACACGTTGGTATCATTCTTTTATCTAGCCAGACATGTTTGTCTCACCACTTCGGAATGCTCACGCCGAGACATTACGTATATGAATAGAAATTGATAAAAAAATATATATATCACCAATGTCGGCTGGTTATAACAAATGTTTAATTAAATTTGAATAATAAAATTTGATATAGTGTAAAGCGGCCATATTACAATCATCTTAAATATGATGTTTAAGATGTTGAGGTAATTTTTCATCAAATTCATGCGACGTGATAATCCTTAGAGCACTAGATTTGCTAACATAATTTATTATTGGTGTACGTAATCTCAATAATAGGAGATAAGCGGATGACTGAGATATTGAAAGACTCAGCAAGAAAGAACTTTCATATAAGATGTCAACGAAAAGAAAAATTAACGTTTAGAAATACATGGATGCCAGCCAAAGTTATAGAAGAAAATTATGAGGACGTCAACAATTAAGCAGAGACAAAGATTTAAATTTTACACAAACACACACACACACACACACACACATATATATATATATATATATATATATATATTTGGCTTTTAACTCGCTATACACGCCTTAGAAAGTTTTAGATTTTAGCGTCTCCAGCCCAAGCTTTTACAGCGACACTACCTATGCTTTTAAGTTTAGCAATTTCCTAAAGGACCAGACTAAATAGTTCCATTGATTCCTGGGAAAAGATTGATGATTATATATTGATTCGCTGTCTGTGATACAAGACTGAAGTAGTTATATTTCTGTACGATGTAGTGAAAATTCGAAAGAGATTGATAATCAATATAAGGAAATTGCAATAACGATACTTAGAATGAGCACCCTACTTATATATATATATATATATATATATATATATATATATATATATATATATATTGATGCATATATACATATGTATATATATATATAAAATATATATATATATATTGTGATAACAGACGATCAGCTTATATAGCGTATATACACACACACACACACACATATATATATATATATATATATATATATATATATATATATATATATATATATATATCAGTGTGTGTGTGTGTGTGTGCATTTAAACTACATATCTTGTATTCATTGAATAATATAGACATATTATGTCCATTAGATTTTTTTAATAATAATCCTTTCTAGTTATCGAATTATCTTCTTGATGTTAAATTGAAATTCATTAAGAGAGGCGTCGTAGATTGTCTTAACCCAAGTAATTTCGATCTCCTCCGTATCTTCCACGTGGTAAATTGCGAAGACAAATTTAACGTATCTGTGATCGTTGTGATTTTTTGAAATACGCGTGACTGCCCTGTTATTATTAAAAAAAAAAAAAAGAAATTATCCGTTGTATCCATGTTATTTTTTCATAAACAAGCGTCCACAATGTAAGGGAGCTAACCAGAGGTGGTAAATATGCAAAATAGTATTAAATGTTGGCCAAATGCATTTTAAAACATTGCTACTACAATCGTAATAAGTGTTGTCCAGTCTTGGTTGGTTGCTTTTGATATGGAAGGTCTCGAGAATTTGAAATTTGTGTTTATCCTTTTCACGGTACCATATATATATATATATATATATATATATATATATATATATATGCCTGTGTGTGTTTATATATATATATATATATATATATATATATATATATATATATATATATGATATATATATATATATATATGTGAAAAATATATAGAAAATAGGAAAGAACTCGTTAGGTAAATAATCCAAATTTCTTTTGTACTTTTGTCATTATTTTTTAAAAATAGTGTTCGATACAAAAGTAGAGCATAAATATAATTATTTATTTAAAAATATGATTCCAACACGCTACATATGTAAAAGTTTAACGAAATAATTTACTTTAATACAATTTAATTTACTTTAATTTAATTTTAATAATAATTTACTTTAATACAATTTTAATAATAATTTACTTTAATACGATTTAATTTACTTTAATTCAATTTTAATTAAATTTACTTCAATTTAATCTACTTTAATTCAACTTAATTCAAATAATTATGTTGAAGTTTTTGGCTCTTATTTTGAAACATGAGAACTCTTATGAAGCGTGTTGGAATCATATTTTTAAATAAATAATATTATATATATATATATATATATGTGATAAAACGATAAATGTACCAAAGAAAGAATCTGTCGCCATTCATTGTTGCAAACCGTCCACACTGATACTATGTTGGCTCATCTTCTATTATCCCAATGCCGGTAATTTATAACACAAATTGTGATGAAAATATAAATAAAAAGAAACTTGATAAAATCGCTTATAGTACATACCCAAAATGTATATTAAAAAATGGTCAACAGGCATTCTTCAGTAAAGATCGAATTTACTACTCAGTCTTAGTGATTCCACATAATTTGCCTCAAAGCCATCGTCTGCCTTGTTCTTCTAAGCAATGTTTGTTTCCATTTCCCTCTCCATTCAACACAAATATATTAATGAGCTTGATGCTTCTCTCTGTTCTTCTGTCATTATGCCATATGTAGATTACATTTTCTAAGCTTTTTTTTCCCATTTAATGGGTCCCCAGGACTTCGTCTTTAATTTTAAGCATATGTCATTTATCTGCGTATTTATTTAGAGCTGTTTCCTATTTCTTATTGTTCTGGCGATAACAATCTCAACATCATCCCTCACTTCTTGTCTCTTCTTCATTTATAATAAAATTGTCTAGCATTTACTGCCATATCGGAGGATATATACGACATAGAAGTTTGTCTCTAGTAACATTTTCCCTTGTCTTAATACTTTAGTTTTTTTAGTCTTCTTTCGCTATTCCGAAGCAGCTTCATGGCACCGTGTCATATTTTCCTCTGGTTGTTATTATATATGACAGATATTTCAATTTCTGTATCTGTTTTATTCTGATGTCATCACGTCGATGCTCACAGCTTTCAATGTCACTCGTGCTAGTGATCAAAAAAGGAAGAGTTACTTGTTTCTTTTTGATTCTCTTTGCTACTTGATCTTGGAGTTCTTTCTGTTTTCTCTTGAGTCCACCAAAAAAACAGTCACAGCCTGCATTTTGTTTGCTAACATTATGGTCACCGATATTTAATTCTGTTAGGTATCTTCAATGAAGAACAAATTTACTACTCAGTCGTAAGGACCTCGCGTGACAAGCTTGCTAACCATCATACCACACTGATAAGCTTATTCTAAATCATGATTTGGATTGAAATTAACTTTTGCCACAAAAAAAACTATCCTTAATTCAGCTTATAGATGTGCGTATCCACTAAAATTTTAATTTTATTTTATGCAAAACAGTTGATTTTATATTTGAGACTGTATGTAACAGTTTTGATTTCAGTGTCAAATATAATGGAAATGAGCCACAAATTATCAGTGGCTTAAGTGCTTGATCAATAAATAGAGGGGTAACCATTTTTGTAATACCAGGTCCTGTAAGACTGGATTTCCGGATAGTGTTTAATGTCCGGGAATTGTTAATTACTGTTTTCCAAAGCTTCCGGTTCCTTGTTCTTTTATGCAATGTTTGTTTCCTAAACCCTCTCCATTTATCACAAATATATTAATGAGGTTGCTTGATATTTCCCTCTGTTCTTCTGTCATTATTCCAAATGAAGATTACATTTTCCAAGCTTTCTTTTCATATAATTGGTCCCCAGGACTTCGTCTTAAATTTTAAGCATATGTCATTTGTCTGCTTATATATTTAGAGCTGTTTCCCATTTCTAATTGTTCCAGCGATGGCAATCTCAACATCAGCTCTCACTTCCTGTTTTTGTTTTCATTTATAATAAAATTGTCTAGCATTTGCTGCCATATCGGAGGATATATACAACATAGCAGTTTTTTTCTAGTGACATTTTCCCTTGTCTTAATGCTTTGTTTAGATTTTGTAAGACATCTTCCGCTATTCCGACGCTGTTTCATGTCATAATTTCCACTAGTTATTACTATACTTGACAGATATTTCAATTTCTGTATTCGCTTTTTTGTGATGTCATCCAGTCGAAGGTCATAGCTTTCAATGTCGCGGTTTCCTCCCGAGTTTGCCAAGAAAACAGTCTCAGTCGCATATTATTTGTTAACATTATCGTCACCGATAATTACTTCTGTTAAGTATCGCTCCATAGGTTATATAAATCTGGAGTTGAACATACATCCACTTGCCATTAATTTGTAATTACGCCTCAAAAATCCTGAACTCTTAGAACACCCTCAGTAGACCCAGCATAAAGATGACCGCTGTCAGTAAGCATATGATTTTTTTTTTAAAAGTAGCCCACAAAAATTTACGATTGGACTACACAGATTATGATAAAGTCTGCAAGATAATAAACAGATAAGGGGATTAAAGTGTTGGTTAGCTACTTCCTCACCAATTAATTTGGGGAAAACTTTCCTTTTCCAGATGAAAGTTTCATTTGCTTGTAATATCATATTTTATTTCTGATTATAAAGAATAACTTAAACAGGAATATTGCTGATTCTTCTTTGTATGTTATCAAGGAACATCAGGTAAATAGCAGGGTCACTGGACTATATATGCCAGCAATATTCTAAGCATGAGCGAATGATAGACAGTGATATGCAAGATAGATTCAGGAGTGAAGAATTGTGTCGCCCGACACAGTGTACAAACTTTCTTAGCAGCTGCTGTAGCAATAAATTCAATATTGTCTTTCCATTTCGTGTAAACCGAGAACGTTAGAACTAGAAGGTGTAACGAGTCACTTTATTAGAATATGGCATCAGCCATACTGATGGAAGGACGAGAAGTTTAGATTGAAGATTAAAAGAGTGTAATGTCTCAGGATGGAGACCGAGGCGGGCACGAGCGTTGGTACGAAATGATGTAAGCGAGTAGCCGTTCAGGAAAACTTTTATTTCACAATTTGATAGGGAACAACTGGATCAACTCAAAAGTGTGTCTGGAGATACCACAAATTTTCAGCTTGTGGAAAAGATCTGTATACCAGATCCTGTCAAAATCTATAGCCCAGGAGTCATTATTTTTATCTAGAGCAAGATAGATTCTTTCCGCTATTACCGTTAATAATTGACCTGAAGATATGAAAAGTATTTTGCTTGCCAGATAAAAGTCCTTGCGAAGAGAGATGATGAACCAATTCAGCATTGGTTAACGTTTCTAGGAGTTTCTTAAAAAGAGGTTCAGCATGTCAAACGGTTCTCCAGAATTCGTAAAACCTGGAACAACAGACGATGACTTCCAGCAGTCAAGAAAGCAAGAACCAGTTTATTATACAGTTTAGAGAGAACAGGAACCATTTCAGGAGCACATTCCTTAATGACTATTACAGAAATTCGATCGGGTCCAAATTCTTTGTGAGGATCAAGATAGAGATGATAGGGGAGAGCATGGAAAGGGTTAAATGCATTTCACTCAGCAGAGAATCAAGTAGGGATACTTGTGAAGATCGCCCATAGCGATGAGAGGAGGTGAGAAATAGATCAGGTAGAAAAGCCTGTTACTCGGTTTGGCTAAGGAAACCATCAGCGAATCCAAGATTTGAGTGAGGGATCGGGCAATGAAAAAAATTAATGTGTGTTTACCGGAAACATTAATACCTTTGGAATGTGATGTAAATATTATAGTCACCGAAGCAAAATATGTTTGCAGATGGATGGAGAGAGAGAGTGTCTTTTTCTATTGTGTCTAATGGGAAGATTACTCGCGATAAAGAAATATATATATATATATATATATATATATATATATATATATATATATATATGTGTGTGTGTGTGTACATATATATATATATATATATACACACACACACACACACACACACACATATATATATATATATATATATATATATATATATATATATATATATATATTTTCTTCTTCTCCCTCCAGCTATAGGTGAATAGCAGGACAGACTGGGTTCAATAGCCTTGGATGGCAACTGATCTAGGAGAAGGACAGTTCTGAATTCAAAGCCTGCGAAGGTTTGTTTGGGGAACTTGAGGCATGTAGTGCTCTAGGTCTCTGTATTCGGCCCTTCAAAAAGTGTGGATGGACCTGCACGAAACCTTCAACACTATAATCAAATCTCTTGTACTGTTGTCTGGCCGTCGGTTTCCTAGGAACTGATCTGCTTGACCCTCGAACGTCGAATTCGACGGGAGAGTATATATATATATATATATATATATATATATATATATATATATATATATATGTAAATTAAAGTCAAAGATACCCATCCGTATGGCCATTTCACCCGGCAAGTAATTAATCTTCCAAAATTTATCAACACCAAAGGCTTTGAAGATAAAATAAAAATGTAATTTTGCATTTAGGCAGCAACCCATTTTTTTTACATATTTCCTTAACGACATCTAACAAGTTACTCCGATTTGTTTTTTATTTATTTTATCTTGTCTTCGTACAAATGTTTTCTTTTCTGGGCACAGTATTGCGTAGAAACATTTCCAAAATTTCTGCGTTCGACTATAATTTTAGCCATTATCAAGGATAATTTTATTTTTACTTTTGAACCGAATGTAAGGGTTGAGTGTATATATCTAGAGCCATGGGAATATTTTATTTTTCAAACACACACAAATGCATACACACGTTTCCGGTGTCTGGTTTTTTAAATGTTAATTTAGGTCAGCGAATCAGTAGCGAATTTTGCATCGAAAATTAATTCATATTCATCTGTATCTCACTCATTTAAACCGTTCTTTGACTCCTCTCTTTAAAACTTCTCTCTGTTAAATTTTAATCCCCATCCCCACCTTTAGGCCTTCCTGTAATTCTTTCTTCTGTTACCCCACGTTAGAACTTTCATAGATTTCCCTCTCAAACTTGTTTCCCACTTCCACACATAAACTCTGACTAAAATTTTATTTTTATACCCGGAGTTATATTTTCGAATTTCTTTTTGAATATAGAGGTCTTATGAATTGGATCGTGAAATAATAAATTGTAACCATGGAATATTAATGTTTGAGCCTTTTTATATTCTTACTCTATCCTGGACATTGAGTTCTACCTGGATTCTATCCTTTTTATATATATATATATATATATATATATATATATATATATATATATATATATATATATATATATATATATATGCGTGTAGGGACAGATGGTTTAAAAAAACATCGGTTTCTACTGCTGTTAAACATTACTTTTCTAGTATGAAATGCGTTCTCCAAGCCTCTGGCATATTTCTTAAAGAGAAAAAAAGTTAAAATTCGCCTCCTTCCTGCCTTGCAATGATGGGTTAGCGGTAAGATATCTTCTTGATGTCAGATCAGTCGGGTTTCGTTCCCGGCTTGAAGCAATCCTACGTCTCGCCACACTGAGAAGCTGTGATACAGCGGAACAATCTCTCTCTCTCTCTCTCTCTCTATATATATATATATATATATATATATATATATATATATATATATATGAGAGCCTATGCATTTTAGAAATACAGTAGGTGGGTTACCTTATTTCGCTTGATTGTCCATGTTAAAAGAGTCAAATTTGAAAGTCGACATTAGTATTATCTTAGTAGGATACTCAATTGCAACTTAGTTTGATTCCTCCTCACTAGTGTAGTATTCGTCGCTCTGTTTATCTTATTAAGTACTGGTCTACATCTTGCTGCATATGTCAAAGTTAAATTAATATTAAGCGATTTTCTACAACGCGTAAGAAAATATTTTTTTCATTATTTCTCTCCTCGATCGCCATCTTGCTGTTTTTAACACATTCCCACGCATAAGTGTATTTGTAAAAGCTCGTGTCTGTCTGTTTACGCTTCTACGCATGCGTACGAATGTTTTTACATTTTTTTTCTTTTCCTTTTTACTGTCACGCATACAACTCTAAGTAGAATATATACGTTAAAACTTGTGTCAATGTGTTTGGAATTTATGACGTATAATTCTTTAAAGTTTTCCGAAATTAGTCCAGGAAAAAAAATTAACGCCACTCTTACGCTGTCCAACTTAATGAATTTTTGTTTTCTCAGATCTTACCATCCCACATCTGAGAGACCTGAAGTCGTTTGCTTCTAAATGTTCAAAATACGTGACTTCTGACACAAAGAAATAATCACTGGCTACCCGTGTAGAAATCGCGTTTGTTCTTCGTTTGTGAACTCGCGTTTACATCTCGACATTACGAGAGTTCGGCAGCGTTTGACCAGTTTAAAAATGGCTGTGTTTGAAAAGCAGACTGTTTTGAGCTTGGGGTTTGGTCACAAAAGAGTGGCAATGAACGTTTGTTTTTGATCTATTTGTAGTAGAATGGGAGATTTCTTTGTCTGAGTCACGACTGTGTTCCATCTTTAAAGTAGATTAAATTATTCGCTGTATATGATGTTTTTGTTTTTTTTTCAATTTACTTTTTATAGTTTGCGCTGTATTCTTTTCAAGGAATCTACTTTGAGTTGGCGACAAACAATATATCATATAAATTTATCGAAATACATTCACTTAGTTTAACTTTTAGAAATTGTTTACTCACGTGTTACGAAAATTTCGAATGAAACTAGCTATAAAATTTTCGGTTATAAATTTGAAACCATTTTGTCCCATGACAAATTATTCTTAATTTTGGTTTATTTTAAAGCTATCCTCTGTCAGCCGCAATGATTGAGAAAGCATTACTTCGAACCATGGCCAGTGAGACACGCTGCAAGAGCCACTACGTTTGGCGAGGCTCATCCCTTAATCGACACGCAATCGCGCCAATCCTCCGAAGAAACGCCATCGAACGAGGGCCAATAACCCCAGAAGTCTCCACTGCCACAGGAGTAAAACAATCTATACGCAAGGGAAGAATATTTAATTAATATTATTATCTCTGCGTCCCGGGCGACGGACCCCGCCTCAACCGCGAACCTGATCAAATTACCGACCGAAAATGTATCCGCACAAGTCGCATCCCAAATCAACGACTTCCCCATTTTAAAAGGGAAAATGGTAATGCCATCCGTCCGCTTTCCATCACCACGGTCGAGGCCTACGGGTTTGATTTGGCAAGGGAACCGAGCTGCATTCAAACCTCTTCTGATGTTGTCGTTTATTGCTGCATGCCGTGGAAAGCGGCCGGTACTACGACAGGAGAGAGGATGCAAACCAAACTCAACGATGCAAGAAATTTAAGAAATTTAATTTAAATTTTAATTAAATATTTATGACATATTTTCTGACGTATAATTATCCACAACAGTTGCATATTTGGATTGAAAGTAA
>CAHIKZ030001502.1:92500-140000 GCA_903632075.3 Acanthosepion pharaonis | reverse complement strand
ATATATATATATATATATATATATATATATATATAATTGGTGTTGCAATAATTTGGACCGATTTTAAATATGAATTATATTTAAGCGTTTAATATTTCTTTTTCTTTTTTTTCAGATTTGGCCGACATTTGGGCTATATTATTTTTCACACATAATTGCCATGACTTAAATAACATGATCCAATAGAGAAATAAATAAATTTTGACCAATAACACTGATTTATTTACGGTTGACTTTGATCAGGTTTAATGAAACACCCTTATAGATAATCCGTCTCATGAAACACCCATCATATATATATATATATATATATATATATATATATATATATATATATATATATATATGGGGGGGGTTGAGGATGGGGGTATAAATATATAAACCAAAAGAAACACTACTAATATATTAGGCTTTACACGCACTAACCTTATAAACAAGCACAAATAAAACTTCATTCGATTTTCTAATCAACATATGAGACAGAAGCAGAGCTAATTATATAAAAAAAATTACATGAAAATCAAACGACATGACATCACAGAGTGACCTATGAAAATGAGATGCTTAAAAAAATGTTCCACAAACCGATGCAGAAGTAGAGCCACTAGAATGGTAAAAAAAAGACATACAAAAAAGATATGTTAAAGATATATTCTTACAGTATGCTATATTTATGATTTAAAGTGCTCAATATCAGAAACAGTTAACACCGCGAGGCGACAGTAATATATATATATATATATATATATATATATATATATATATATATTATTCATCCGTAGACAGACTGTTTCGATGTATCACAACTTATAAGTGTGGCTAGTCGTCCGGTTGCCTCTATCAAGGAACGAAACCCGGTTGCATAATCATCAGTCGGAGAATCTAACCCTTAGCCGTTGGCGCACTGCAAGGATGAAGGTGAATTTAAGCGTATTTATTTTTAGATAAACATGCCAGTAACTGAGAGAATTTGATTTGTTTTATCGAAGAGTATTGCATTAGTAGCAGTAATAGTGACTGTTTAGAAAACTTTTTCTTGAGAGCGCTCAAACGAAATAATTTTTTCAGGAGCAATATATATTTTCATTCACAGACAGACTGTTTCGCTGTATCACAGCTCATCAGTGTATCTATATATATTTATCAGGTATATTTATCAGCAAAATTGTCCAAATCCTGTAAAAGCAAATTTGTCCATTGTAAGATGAAGATTTCAACCGATGTATCTTAGAAATGATTAAAGATATTCTAACTGGAATTCTCCGAGGTTTTTTTCAACACTGTTAGAGTCTACTTTGAACAATAAGAATATATAATTACTCTCTATTCTTAACAGAAGAATCGTGATGTAATCGACCATAAACGAAAGAAGCATGTCCATCATTAATTAATCGGATCGGAAGCTCATGAAAGATTGATTCAGTTTTCCTGTCTACTCTTCCCTCTTTCTTGTAAACTTATTCACTCTCTTTCTGATGGTTCTTAAATGAAAAAAAAACCCAAAAAACTTTGAGTTCTTCAGCTAGAAGGAGAACAGATAGCCTGAGTATGAATGTTGCTACCAGTACTGAAGGCCTGAATGATCGTTTCACTCTCACCATTGCTCATTTGTGTGCACAGCGGGGCTAACACAAAAAGCTTTTGATATGTTCTTTTTCTAGTTGAATAACTCAGTGGGTTTTATTCAGTAATTCTTACGGCAAATGGTTTCAATATGGGTAAATGTGTCATCTGAAACCTGGAATAAAAGAAACTCAATAAGTTTAGTGTTTTTGAGATATTAAACATTCTGTAGGATAGGCAATTATGCAATTACGCGATTTCGACAATTTTGCTCTTACACCCTGTATGTGTGTGAGTATATATATATATATATATATATATATATATATATATATATATATATATATTATTATTATTTTTATTATTACTATAACCTTAACTTTCGTGGGTATAAAAGTTAAAGATACATTCATTGATTTCGTTATACTTACATACAATTACAATAGTGAAATTAATAGGAATTGGCCTAATTTGAGCCAATGCAACTAATCGGTGAGTGGACTCCTAATTCAACACTGGCTCGGTATACAACGCCGTCAGTTTGTCACCTCTCGTCTCAGGGGCAACCATCATTACCTCGACAATTGTACATATACGTTAGTTGTTCCGTGTAAGGTTGCCTGCGAAAATACAAGCGGAACTTGAAATCCCATGTAGGCAGATGAGCATTCAGAAAATGGCAGTGTGAGGATTTCAGGGTCTAGGGATAACATGAGGTGAACACTCAACTCCAGTTGGATAGAAAGCTGGCAAAGTATCTTACTGGAATTACTGGAAAGTGCTATATCGTTATAAACGTATCTTAGATGTGGCACAAGTCCGAAAGTATAAGGCACCTAGTGAGGATCGAACTTACAAACAATTAAAACAAATGTTCATTATAACTGTTATTGGAACAGGATCCTGTTATAAGAGTTATATATAAAGTATCTGCTTAGAATTGTTGTATAAACACCCAGTTAGGCGCGTACTCTCTCTGTCTTCTGGAATTGGTCTTGTTGGACAGGGTCGACTCGGCAATGTTTTCGCTCTCGGCCGGTTGATCGTAATTGGTTTTTAGTTCGGCAATAAATGAGAACTTTGCCAAAAAGGATATTAAACTTACATATTTTATTAAGCACATTATTTACATTATTCGGACTATTGTCCTCATCGTTGTCGCCATATCCATCACAACGTTTCGGCCGTTGTACGCTCCGGCCTACTTCAGGTGGGTGGGATTTCGAACTGAACCCTTTATTTCGCTCACTGAGGTAGACTGTTCTAGTTCCACGTGCCATGTTTGATTGATGTCAGTTATCAGTTATCTCCTGCTAATTTCCCTCTGAAAGTTCTCCACTGCCTTAACCGGGTATTGAACTCACACTCTTTGGGTCCTGTCACTGGATCTAACCAATGTCTTTATCCACTGTGCCATATGTTCTTGAGGACACATGGCACGTCGATGTGTACATTTTTCAATAGCAAGTGTGGTCGTTCTATCACTCTCATTAGGGAGAAAGTTCCCTGAGACACAAAATAAGGTTTACTGGGTATTATATGTAAACCTCCCCGAAATCACTTTATATCTCTATAACTTTTCCATATTCGGCTCAGCCAATCAATATCGACACCACTATTTTGTCTACCATCTGACCTGAAAGGTCAGCCTTAGAATGGCTGAGCCAAATTAAACTGCCACTAAAAAATAATAATCTGAAACTATTATTTAACATGTACAGGAATAAGGAGCTGAATAAAATGTAAAGCCTAATATGAAAGCCTCTTTCGTTGGTCGGCGTAGTGACTATATCGTTACGAGAGAATACTCAGGATTGTGTTGGGAAGTTATCCATCAGTTGCTGAATGGTGTTAAAATTCAACTGGGCACTGAAACAATAAGAGCTAATCTATTTAATGAACAGAAATCATCACACGCGCTGCCTATTTTTTTTTTTATTTATTTATTTTTTATTTTTTATTACAACGAGACTAAATGAAATCTAAGTGTGAGACCGTCACCAGCGGCGTTTTAACTCCTTTATTTCACCCTGGGAAATGTCTTCTCGCAAGAGGAACGTAATTCGGATCGTTTACAAATATTCAATTTTTTAACGATTTTATTTTATGCGGAAAGCTGACATTGCTGTGAGGATCATAGAAAAGGTTATGGTTGTTGATATTTAGAGAAAAAAAATCGCCACAAATTAATCGAGGATTTTTCTGACACCTAAAACATTAACAGTCACAAATTGCAACGTTAATATCAAAGTATCTTTCTGAAAGACGCTATGATGTAGTTGAATTGTCCTTATAATACAGATATGTATACACACACACACACACATACACATACATGCACGCATATATACAGAGTCCGCCCAAAAATATATACACACTTTATATAAGCGTTATATATCTGAGATGAGGTATTATGTAACTATCTACATTGTTCGGACTATCATCCTCAGCTTTCTTGCCATGTTTACCACAACGTTTTGGCCGTTGTACGTTCCGGCCTTCTTCAGGTGATTGTAATGTCGAACAGAATCCTTTATTTTTCTCGCTGTGTTAGACTCTGAAGAAGAGGGGAATTCACAGGAGATAACTGATAACTGACATCCATTAGGCATGACACGTGGAACTAGAAGAGTCTAGGACGGAAGAAGGCCGGAGCGTACAACGGCCGAAACGTTGTGATAAATATGGCAACAAAGATGAGGACGATAGTCCGAGCAATATAAATAATGTACATTCAGGAAGGGAAATTTTTTTTATAGATATCGTAATACTAAATTTATTCAGACGTCACGAGATCCATACAAGTTTCTTTTGGACTTTAAGATGACAAGAGACAGTTATTAGTGCACCGAGCTTATGCGTGACCAACTTTGGCCAATATGTCCAGTGGGATTGGTGCACATGAATTTTCAATTTCTTGTCTAAGGGCCGCCAATGTAACGCCATCTGTCGAGAAAATATCGTACTATAGTAAACAATCTTATCGAAATTTTATGAAGCAACAAAACACAAATTATTTCTCCTTTCCGGAAGTGTTTATACATTTTATGGTGGACTGTATATATGTAGAGGTGTCTCTATACATTTCAGTGACGGACTCTGTACATATATATATATATATATATATATATATATATATATATATATATATATATGGTAAATAATAGTAAATTAATTACCGACACTTTTCGAAATGCAAAAAGCTGCTTTTTTTTATTATAAGTAACTGTATAGTATCTTTAAGCTACCATATATATATATATATATATATATATATATATATATATATATATATATATATATATATATATATACGGTAAATATATATATTTAGTACCGAAACATGAAAGTTTTTTGTGTAGATGTAAAATTTTTATTGTAATTTATTATAATATATATATATATATATATATATATAAGTGTATATAGTATCTTTAAGCTACCGTATATATATATATATATATATATATATATATATATATATATATATATATATACAGTAACAAAAGATACTATACAGTTACTTATATATATATATATATATATATATATATATATATATATATATATATATATATATTATAATAAATTACAAGAAAAACATTTTACATCGCTACAAAAAAACTTTCATGTTTCGGTACTAAGGTGGTACCTCTTCCAACGATGGTAGATAACTAATGATAAAAATGGTTTAGTAGGGAAACTTAAAAAAGAAATCTTTGCCTCAATTTTGTAAGTTAAAAGTTGGGGGGGCGCATAAAGTCAGAATTAAAAATATACTTATGGGCATGTCTAGATAAACCAATGAACGCCAGGTCTATGCTAAGATATAAAAATAAGGTCAGAGGGTGGAGGTGCGAGTATTATTATTATTATTACATGACAAGAAAACTGATGCATTGACATATCATTCAACAACACTAATGAACCATTTTAGCGACAAATGTATTCTTGGTGTATCCAAGTATGCTTCGCCGATTTGTTGAAGTGGAGATAAATTTATCAGAAACGGTTTATTTAAAAGAAAATTTAAAATCAATACACAGAGGAAGCGTTTTAAATGAGCCAATAGGTAAAATTAAAAAAATGTGGAAACAACTATATAAGTTGTTAATTATACTGAATAGATGCTAAAACATGGAAATATTATAGTTGAATAAATCAAATATATGTTGGGTGTACAATTATATTTTTTATAAAATAATGGCTATACAATTCAATTATTATACAATTATAATATATAAATATTTACGATTTTTTTTTTAAACTGTAATTTAAGGTAAAAACTACACGATGGCGTTAATTCATTTATTTGGGTTAACAGGTTTTTATTGTTAGGAAATTTTATAATATGCAATTTTTCTTATAAACATAGGGGACATGGATCTTGTAAGGAATTTCAGGTTCTTGTTATTTTTTAATATTTTCCATTTTAAGGAAGTAATTTTGTTAACGTTTTTTATTTGCCAAAAATATTTAGAAAGGGTCGATCTTTTACGATAGGCATTGTTGTTGAAAGACGATATGTGTTGAGACCACCGATATTTAAATTAATTTTTGGTACTACCTATATAAATTTTGTTATCTTTTGGATTTTCTCTTGATGAAATAGTACTTACGTAAACAACGGAATTTATGAGATATCTGTTTTGTAGTGGGCAGTCGTTAGGAATTCGATAATTACAGAAGTTGGTTTCATTATTGTTTGTTGCTTTGGGATGGTGAATGTTACTTAGGTTTATGTGTTGTGTTAAAATTTTATTATTGTGATTTTAATAATTGTTTTCAGTATATATATATATATATATATATATATATATATATATATATATATATATATATATATATATATAAATGCATTAGTAGTTGGTAAGATCCAGATCTAGTGAAGCTAATAATAAAAAATGCTCCATATGATGTAAAGCTTATAAAATGTAAGAAGAATGAGGAAAATGGAATAAAACCAAAAGCTACTCGAGTTTCACCCCAAAACTGAAGGATCCTCAGGCCAGTTTTAATCATTGTTTTACTTAAACTTACATGCCTTTTTACCGGAAGTAAATGTTATCGGGTTCCATATTAGATATTAAATACATTTTTTTGTCTGTAAAACCTTTTTAAGAATTTTAGCTTTCTTATTTAACAGAGCAACAGGATACTTACTATCCCTTCTATACTCCATCTCATATTTGGTTGAAGGTTCTTTCCATCTCTATTTCCAGAAGTTTATTTTGACAGGGCGGTATTATTACGATAGCTTCTCAATATGAATGATATGACATATTTACTCTGTCTTCTTCAGAATGAACCTTCAGTCGAAGCAATGTAAGTTATCGTACGAAGCCACTTTACATAGAATTCAGCTCGGTCCGCAACCTTATCAGTCACACCCTGCCTGTTTAATTGGCAATTATCACTTTTCCGAAAAGCAAACACGCACGCACGCACACACACACACACAAATACACACACATACACACACAATGAAAATTTAATCTTGCATCAATGAAATGTACATATATAAAAGAAAAAAGTGTCAATTTCTAGTAAACCCTGGTGGGTGGACGGAGAGTCCGACTACGAAACTCTACATTCGGGATCATTAATGGAACATCAATAAGCCAATATGTATATTTGTAGTATATATCTCTATCTATAAAAGGCAGGATGTGTGTGTGTGTGTGTGTGTGTAACGAATGCACAGCCGCCATTTTTGACGGATTTGCACCAAAATTTATATGCACATGCTCCAAGTTAGCGGGAAGGCCAAGACCGACTTTGCATTTCCCAACTCCCATCGATAGTGGAAATAATCGATTTTTTCATGCTTCTACGGCAGTTTTCATGTAGTCTATAGGTTATTTTCTACTGGCCAGAGTGAGATCCTATAGCTGGCCGCCACGAATAGGCAGGAAGATTCTATTGGCGAGCTTGAGAGCCAAGATTAACTAGCATGCTAGCATTAAAAAAAAAATGATAGCTGCATTCGTCACAAGTGGGAAAAATTTAAATCTGCATAACACCTTTCGCCAATTGGTTGATTCGCTTGCTTAAACTCAACGTTGATTCTGATTCCGCAGAACTGGATTGGGTGTGAAAAAGTATTTGTTGTTAACATTCTTTTTTCATTCGGTTTTTCCAGTTACGAGTCCTTTTTTAAAGCTGATCGTTTTGTGTTCATTTTGTTTAGTTCTTTTTTCGTAACAGATTTAATATTTAGTATAGAGCTTAGAAAAAATTCGCAGTGTGAGATAGGCAAGAAGTAAGGCATGTAGCAACATCAGCACGGAAAAGGGCACTCCTTTAAAGGTAAGGAAGGACAAAAATATTTTAAGTCAAGTGATAGCGATTGCTGTATGAGTCGTACGATTTTGAATGAAGCACGGGCAACGCCGGGGCCATGCTCCTAGTATATATATATATATATATATATATATATATATATATATATATATGTACTATGCCTACTAGAAAAATATTCCTCCTCATTAATATTAACAATGATAGTCTGTTTAATAAACGGAACGAGCTAATGATAGCCTGTAAGCACAGAAAAAAAAAAGAAGCCATGCTAAATTGCTCTTTTTTATTAAATTTTTCTTAAATTTAAAATATTTCATTTGTTAAACAATAGTTTTCACACCTTTTACCTCCCTTCGACTTGACAATCATTATTAGTTACAGAGCGGCGTTTTCAGTAATAATTTTAAATTTCTGTCTTTTTCCTTTATTTAATTTTTTAATATCCTCTGCTTTTTTTTTTTTTTTGTTTTTTTTTTGAAAATGAACAATGTCTGCACTACACTTACTGCCTCTTTTGTAACATTTTATTTTAGTTTTTGGACTATAAGCAGCGTTCCTCCCATGTGACATCTGTCTATTTTTATAAAAACATAAAATATGTCTTGTGCCCGAGGAGCTGGAAAACCAACGATACCAGCCGATAAAGAAAACGTAGGTATACGTATATGCGTTTTAATTAATATATATATATATATATATATATATATATATATATATATATAGAGAGAGAGAGAGAGAGATGGAGAGATAGATAGATAGATAGATAGATAGATAGATAGATGTGTGTATGTATGTGTGTCTGTGTCTGTGTGTAGGCTTCGATGTATTAATTTTCATCTAAATTGCTCAAAAATGTAAGCAACACTGACATCTAATTTTAACACATAAATTTACCAAAATTACATAAAAAATATCTAAAGAGTAAATTTATTCAATAAAATCGTCAGTGCTTCCAGATAACATCGGAGTCTCCTACATCACTTCTGGATAGTCTCCTCGATTAAATTGTTGAATGCTGCCATAATCCTTGCCTTCAGTTCATCTTTTGTGTTACAAATAGTTTGCGCCTCACACATCAAGTGGTAGTGAAAATTGTCTTGCAGCAATGAACGTGTTCTCCTGCTTGGCTGGCATGGTGCAGAGATCTCATGCCAGATATTGGGTGTTCAAGCAGCCATCCCTTTGAAACAGGGCAGCACTACCTCTTCAAGTAAGCCGCTGTGTAGAATCTGAGGCCCTGTGGGAAGATGAATGAAGGCATAACTTCGCCATCACTAGTAATCACTCCAAGCATTATGACGTTGCCTGGATATATCATCCAACTCTTTCTGAATCCTCTGCACTGTCCTCAGATTGACACCGAAACACTCTGAAAGGATCTTATTAGAGCTTCCGGTGCGAATGATATACAATACAGTATGCCGTTTCCAAATTTTAGCTGTGTGAATTGTTTCATGGTGCTCTTTTTCTGACAGATGGCGCCCTACTGACCCTACTATGAAGTGCAGTCGACAAAAGTAAAAACTAACAACGCGCATGAGCGAAATTAAAAATATAAAAATGGCGACAATTTACTCATCGTACTCTGTGTGTGTATGTGTGTGTATATATATATATATATATATATATATATATATATATATATATATATATATTAATAATTGTGTATTTGCTGAGCAATCACTCTTTTAGACAAGTTTCATTAAAACCACTGATGAGTTACTTCGGTTGTGGATTCCAAGATGAAATCCAGTCTCAAATGAATGACAAACATAGGAATGAAATATAGCAAATAAATGTATTGACGTAATAATACAATTGGTAATACAGTTAGTAGATCCAGAAATGCAGTTAGTAGCAATAATAATATATATACAGTCTGGGAAATTCAGTATCGAAATAGGACTTCCTTCTGAGTCTACGTGCTCGCAACTGTGACTCCTAGAAAGCGGTTACCTCACACTCTCACTGTATCACTCTATCAATGTATCTCTCCCGGGTATTCTCCGGCAACAGTACAAGTACGCCCTAGGCGAGTCCACTTGTATGAAAAAGGGGTGGACCCCTTAACAATTAAGATATTTGTTTAATTTTCCTTGTGTTGTATTTCTGGACAGGAATTATGTAGAAATTATTTGAATATGTTGACCAAGTTTGGAAAATCCCATAACCCTAGATATATACATAAAATTATCCATATATTCTGTTAAAACTAAACACAGAAAAATGAAATCGAAACTTAACTGAAATATATTTTAGTCGTTTGGCAATGGAACACACACACACACACACACACACACACACACACACACACATATATATATATATATATATATATATATATATATATATAGTCATCCACAGACAGACTTTTTCGTTGTATCGCAGCGCAGCAGTGTGGTTAACATGCCTTCTTCAGGGGGGGGATGTCGAACTGAACCCTTTGTCTCGCTCACTTGGGTAGAATGTTCTAGTTCCACGTGCCATGTCTAATGGATGTCAGTTATCTCCTGTTAATTCCCTTCTCCAAGTTCTCCACTACCTTAACCTGGGTATTGGACTCACACTCTTTGGGTCCTGTCACTGGACCTAACTAACACCTTTATCCACTGTGCCATGTGTCCTTGAACTTTTAGAGGGGAATTAACAGGAGATAACGACATCCATTAGACATGGCACGTGGAACTAGAACAGTCTACCCCAGTGAGTGAAATAAAGGGTTAAGTTCGACAATCCACCCACCTGAAGAAGACCGGAGCGTACAACGGCCGAAGCGTTGTGATAAACATGGCCACAAAGATGAGGACAATAGTCCGAATAGTGTAAATAGTGTTAATGTTAAGAAAAAAATAACTGTTAATTTAAAGCTTAAATACTTTCTTTGTATGTACAGAAGAGATTGCCACTGAAATTCGAATGAAATATAATACAATAAATTATTAATCTATATTTCTGAGATGAGGGATTATGTACACTATTTACATTGCTCAGATTATCATATTCATCTTTGTTGTCTCATCATGTTAAATATGGCAACAAAGATGAAGATGATAGTCCGATCAATGTAAATAGTGTAAATAAATTATTAAAATTAGAATATGGAATACTTTTGTTAGTCGTGGCATAAACTTTCATTTGTTTAGTTTTCGTAAATGTTTAGTCGATTTTTCCCATTGTAAGTTCCAAGCGGAATCAGTTATCCTGTTAGTTTTCGTTAATACGGTTCTCTTCTTAACTCTAATATTCTGGTAGAATTCTTCACCTGGCTTATCGGTAACATCACTTTAATTATATTTTATCACGGAAAAAAAAACTCAAGATCGAATCACAAATGTTTCATGCAGATTGTGTAAAACGATTTCATCCAAGGTTTTTATATTGTTCAATTGACAAATTCACCCACTGCAAATACACTTCCATTATCATCATGCATTATCATAAAATAAAATAAAAACAACATTCAGGAATTTAGTAACGTGCATATTTTTTTCTGCGCTTGTAATTAAGTTAAGAATTGTTGGAAATTTGATTATAAATCGTCATTTTTCTTTTTTAATACTGTAGTTCCATACAGCATTATGTGGAGCTAACCAGTAAAGTGCATTTTATTTTTGGAATCAACGGCTCAACATTAACTACGAAAATATATATATCGTTGACATGTACTTAATCCTGTTTAAACCGGTGTTACTTTTCTTTTAATACAAGGTGAGGTATTATAAGTTAACAACTTGAATAAAATATTCCAGTGACCATCATAAATATGAATACTGGCTGATATTTCAAGAAGTAATCGATAGAAATTAAATGATTTTTAAATGACAACCTTTTCGTTTACGCAGAGAAACATGTTAAACACTAGTAACTCCGCTTCTTTATTTATGTTTTCTTTAATTTTCACACTGAAACCAAGTAGCTTCTTTGATATGCTTTTTTTCTTCTCAGGCGATCAAAATGGATTAGCCGATTATTTATGAGTTATTAGCGGGAGACGTTAAACAATTTTATCTATCTATCTATATATATATATATATATATATATATATATATATATATATATATATATATATATATATATGTTTCGTATCTATCTATGCAGAATAATAATAGTGTTTCTATCTATCTATCTATCTATCTATCTTTCATTTCGCTGAAACCAAGTAGCATCTCTGATATGTATTTTGTCTTTCCACGCGATCAAAATGGATTAGCCGATTATTTATGAGGTATTAGCAGGAGACGTTAAACACATCTATCTATCTATCTATCTATCTATCTCAGTATGTTCGTATCTATCTATCTATCTATTCAGAATAATAATAGTGTTCCTATCTATCTATCTATCTATCTATCTATCTATTCCAGTCTGTTCATATCTATCTATCTATCTATCTATCTATCTATCTATCTATCTATCTATCTATCTTTTCACGCGATCAAAACGGATTGGTCTAATATTTATTAGGTATTGGCTAACCGTAATGGTCATGCAAACTAATGAAGGCATGGACAAATACAAATATTATGTGATTATGTAAAATATCCTGTATATTCATACCGCACATATTTCAATGAATCCGTTCACTAATTTTGTTAAAAACGATGAAGTGCTAAGTGTAGCTTGTAATATTTCACGCATAGTGGAGCAGTAGAAAGCCATTAGTCTCACTGAAGACGTTACGACTGTCTCTATGTGAACTCGGCAATTTTAATAATCATCTGTCTTCTATTTGTAGTTCTACAGAACGATACTGAAAATTCTGTGGATGGAACGACTAAGCGATAAAGAAGCCTTAAAGAAAATGGCAGCGGTAGGAACGACTAAGCGATAAAGAAGCCTTAAAGAAAATGGCAACAGTAAGAATACCTCTACTCAGAATCAGGAAAAGTCAGCTGAAATCCCTTGGAAGGACACCTTGATAAACTTAATCCTAACAGGGCATACTGATGGTAACAGAGATACGGTAAGTCAGCGAGCGCTTAAGTGACCAGCTTGGGTAAATCGATGGCGGAACGGGAGGTGGGGAGCGTCGACAAAGGTAGAAACACTGCTAAAAGCCACACGAGATGGAAAGTTGTGGAGAGACATGATCACCAATGTCTTGAAAGGACACCGAACATAGGAGAAACTATCATTCTAGGCGTTGTTTCCCTTAAGGAATGCTGTGGATGATACTTGTCCATAACTTTTTATGTTTTATCTTTCGTCACTACTTAATAGATTACGCCGCAGGTTTACGGCCGTATAGGGTTGAAACACCGGTTCTTCGACGACCAACAAAATTATGAAAGGTCGAGCCTTCTTAGTTACTAGGTGGGGGACTGATTGGGAATACCAGTTGTAATAATGTTCGATGTAGGTGTGGTGCAATGGATAAATAACCGGAACTGGAAATATCGAATACCTATTTCAGTAGGGTTCGTTATATACATTCTCGAAAATACTCTTGGGAAAAGAATGAATCACCCTCTTCTCCCGCTGGATTAACTAGTGGGACTTGTATCAGTGAATTATTATATTCTTAAAAAATACTTACAATCTAAAAAAATATTTTTCGGGCTTTAAATCACATGAAGACGTTTGATAAGCCGTAAAAACAAATCTACCAATCATCCGTCCATTTTAACTTTTGCTCAAGCATGCCTTCATACAAACATATTAAGTTACTTTTTCTACACCTCGTATTTTCATTATCTCATGTAGGTGTAAAATCTTTCAAAACTTCTTTATTCGTTATGGTGCTTTCTATCGCTTCAAAATATGCCCAAGTCCTACTACCATGATCTATATTTACAAGAGGTTAGTGTATTAGAATGTTATCTGTGGTGGTGCTACCAAATCACTCTCTAGTCTTTTTCTGCATTCTTTTACATAAACCTATCTAGTCAGCTTCTCTCTACTTCTGTTTCGCTTGCTTTCGATGTCATGTGGGTGTTAAATGTTCCTAGCCTGTTTTTCTCATTTACTAGGTATAAAAATTCCAGCTGTATGTTTCTTATCGTTAGCTAAATATGTCTGTTGCTCCTCTAAAAAAGAAAGGGGCAGAAGTAAAATCTCATATTGATAATCAGATGTTTAAACCACCAGACAATTAATGGGAAGACTTCAAAAGTATATTAGCGATTTCCTTCGAGATGAACACGCGGTTGATGAAAAATCGATCGGGCACTGAATTTTCACCTATCGCGATGATTGGGTGTTCTTTCATGGAGGGCCTGTTTGGGACTTAAAGTCGAACCCGACATCAGGTGGAACGCGAACATACGATCGATGGCTAAAGATATTGGAAAATGTTCAGTCCCCTATCGACCTTGCAAGTGTCAGATCAGGCCGACAATGGAGTACAGCTGCTATAAAGGGACAGTAATTACCCAGTTGAAACTTTTCAGTCTCGACTGAGTTCAAAGACGTATACACATCCTTGTAGGCGATTAATTATTTTCCACCCTACAAGCCCTTGCCCACTTACAAAACTTCGCAAGCGTCTCCTTAATCTATCGCTATTCTTATTCCGCAGTCCCACCGGTTTTAACCTTTATGGCTAAGACCCAGCATGCTACGCAAATTCGTGAAATGTAACTTCCACTGGAGTAGCTTCTTCCCACGAACCGCTGATTTCCGCTGTCTCTACGTCCTTGGGTTTGATGAATTCTTTTACTCCTTATAACCCATTTATCACAGATAAAATGTCGCAAGCTTATAACTAATATATTCAGCTCCAAATACGAAATAGATCTCTGATGTATTTTAAACATCGAAGTGTGAAGCGAACTCCAGGGAGAGAAAGTGATATGTCCCGGAAAGGGATATATTTGTTCGAAGTAGCAAAGTGGTTTTTGGACTACTGTAACCGGGTAGGACAATCTAGCAGGTAACCATAATGGACTTGTCCTCGTCGTAGTGGTAGGCAATAGGCGTCGTCCACATCAGTCTGTATTTATGGCTGACACCAACCAAAACCAATCATATTGCTGTCAAGGGGAACCCAGGTATATGCATATTCATTACATCAGAAAGAAAGAAATGTATTTTAAGTGTCAATATCGTTCAGATTTTTCAGCGGAAAAAGAAAGCTTCGTCCGCATCTAAAACCTCGGATCCTATGCTATTTATGTAGACACCTAGACGCTCCAATGAAAATCGGACCTTGCCTGGCTAGTGTTTTCAAAAGGGTTACCTGCTTGAAACCATGAAGACAAATGACGTACATTTAAATTGTATTGGCACTTACTCAACTACAATATAAAAATGAACATATCGAAAGGATGTACGATTCAGGCATGATAACAAGATGTCATAACCACCAGAAAATTAATATGAAGACTCCAAAACCACATGGGTGGTATTCTTCGGGACGAACACGGAATTGGTTAAACATCACCTTGCGAACGCTGAAATTTTCACCTATCGTCTTGAGTGCCTATTGAGAGATAACCTAAAACTAATCTTGTGAATAATCTTGTAAATAATCATCTTTTTCCAACATTTCAAAAAATGCTGGAAAAATGTCATGCTCCCTATCCTTCCCTTGTACCTGATTGCTTCTGTTATCCATTACCTTCACAAAGGCCAGATCGGGCCAAAAATTGAATACTCCTGCCATATATGGACAGGAGTTGGTCAGTGTATACTTTACAGTCTGGAATGCGCAATTTAGTGGATGGCCAATTACTTTATAGCCTAAAACCAATTTCCCACAGCTTTTGGAAAGCTTCCAGACGATCTAAATTCCTTAGTTCCGCCAGTTCTAAGCATCACGGAAAAGATCATCCCATGCCACGCGCATTTTAGCGAACCACCCATATTAGCTTCGTTATTCCACTGTAGCATCTTCATTCCACGAAGAAGGGGATGAGTATGCTTCTCCGTTCGATACAATCTTAGCTATTATAGGTTCAATCGTTATCTTTCTAACGTTATGTCATGGGTCCTTACCTATAACTACAGAATGAACTCTTCCTAACACTATGTATACTACGCCTCTCAAGAGAGAGGGTCGAATCAAGCCGAGCTTCTCGACTTGACGGTCGAACTCTCTACTTCTGAGCAGAAAGGAACCCGGACGAGGTTCCGCCGAAGGGCAGAATCTCGTTCGGGGAGAAATGACCAACCCGATCTCGTTTATACGGGTTATACGGGCATTTTTTTTGCTGAGCCTACGGGCTCGGGAAACCCACGATAAACTCGGCCTTGTGCCACATGCAACCCTCGTGGTGGGGGGCTAGATACCGAATCAAGCCGAGCTTCTCAATTTGATGGTCGAACTCTCTACTTCTGAGCAGAAAGGAACCCGGACGAGGTTCCGCCGAAGGGCAGAATCTCGTTCGGGGAGAAATGACCAACCCGATCTCGTTTATACGGGTTATACGGGCATTTTTTTGACTGAGCCTCCGGGCTCGGGAAACCCACGATAAACTCGGCTTTGTGCCACATGCAACCCTCGTGGGGGGGGGGGGCTAGATACCGAATCAAGCCGAGCTTCTCAACTTGACGGTCGAACTCTCTGCTTTTGAGCAGAAAGGAACCCGGACGAGGTTCCGCCGAAGGGCAGAATCTCGTTCGGGGAGAAATGACCAACCCGATCCCGTTTATACGGGTTATACGGGCATTTTTTGGCTGAGCCTACGGTCTCGGGAAACCCACGATAAACTCGGCCTTGTGCCACATACAACCCTCGTGGGGGGGTGACTAGATACCGAATCAAGCCGAGCTTCTCGGCTTGTCGGTCGAACTCTCTGAGCAGAGAGGAACTCGGACGAGGTTCCGCCGAAGGGCAGAGTCTCGTTCGAGGAGGTTGACCAACCCGATCCCGTTTATACAGGTTCTACGGGCATTTTTTGGCCGAGCCTACGGTCTCGGGAAACCCATGTTAAACTCGGCCTTGTGCCACATGCAACCTGGGGAGGTGTCTAGATACCGAATCAAGTCGAGCCGATAGTAGTTCACTCCAAACCAGACTGACAGTCATACTAACACCTTCCACATCTTGTATTAATATTTCGTGTAATATACCTTCGTTATTTCTACTCTTGTGTTCGTGTTGTTCTTCCTTGGTCCTAACCTGGACCATAACACATTATTATCCCCATAAAACATAACCCTCTATCTCGAGTGGCTGCGTGTCCTTGTTCAGAGTGAACAGAATTGTAAAATATAAATTCAAAGAAGTCCCCAAAATGTTGGGATCTAATTGGGGAAGGAGGTCGAACATCCTACATTGTCGTATTGGTCAACAGGTTTGTTCCCCATGAACTGTGTCTTTTTTTCTTTGTAATTCTCTATGTCTTTCGGCTTATACAGGGTGAGTATTATTGTAAAAAGATATACAATTTCCATAAGAGCGACAACATTTATCAGTTCATTTTCTGTTGGCATTTTGCAATTTATGTGGCTAGTAACGTGTCTGACGATCCCAATAACACTCAAATAAATTTTCGAATTGAACACTTTATTTAATTTACAGGGTGGATTCTTCTTATTCCAATCTACATCTTCCTGGTATATCCCGTTTTTTTTTAAATCACTAATCAGTCCTTGTTCACTCGGTCGATTCTAAGTTTAAGTCTTGACTACTCGGCTCAGTGATCGAGCATAAGTTACTACGCTACCAGATTGGCGAAGCAATGCTTTAATCAACAAGATACTGTGGGATTATTCTGAAGCGAGGAAAGATTGATTGATTGACTGACTGATTTGTTTATTTTTACAGTTTATCAATCTTAATGGCAGAACAAGTTTTAGGGGACACAACCAAAAGTCATGAAATAGTGAAGCTACACTGCACATAGAAGTAGATGCTCTATTGATTTATAATTTTTCGTGTCACGGCCCATGTTAAAAAGAGAGGTAACTCACCTTAAGGCAGTAAACTTATCAATGGTTTCTTCCCTTAGTCATTTTAACAATTTATACAAATAAAATATGTATCTTTATTTAGACAATATTAGTTTCCGAGCAACGCCACATGCCTCTACTAGTAAGACATATATAAGAATTGTAATTACAATGATATAAATATTTGCAAATTTAATTTTATCACGAAGTGTATGGTAACATTAAGAGTAAATATAATTGAAATTGTCTCATGTGAAGACTAAAATATCTTAGAAAATTAAAGAAAACGAAAAAATATGTGAAGATCATGTGCTTTTGAAATAAGTGCATAATGATTTGACATGAAGGAATTATTATTTTGCTCTTCGTGAGACATTTGGAAAATCGATAGCGAAATGTCTGCATCAAATTAATGCAGATATTTTAACAGATTGTCTGCTGAAATATAGTCGGTGTAATAGCAACCACTGGTACTTTGGGAGGGGTTTATATAATGTTTACATCGATTAATGATCGTTTATCTTTGTTATATGAGAATAAAACGTCGCTGTCGACACTGGAGTTTGAACACAGATGACCAAGGAGCAAACACAGGCGATTCCATTTTGAATAAGTAGATCACGTGGTGGTAAAAGAAATGTATATATGCTAATTAGTGTGGCGTCTAATTGATCACGCTCCGAATTACTCCGGAAGTGTGCTTGTCAAACTCTCTGCCTCCGGGCAGAGAGGGTACCCAGACGAGGCTATGTCGAAAGGGCAGAGTCTTTTCTGGGGTGGTAGACAGCTACCCGACCCTGTTTATTACGGGGTCTACGGGGAATTTTTGCCTGACCCTACGGCCACGGATACCCCTCAATAAACTCGGCCTTGTGCCACATCCGACCGCGTGGAGCGGTAGGTGTATATCAGCACGCTCAGAATTACTCTAGAAGTGTGTAGTCAAACTCTCTGCCTCCGGGCAGAGAGGGTCCCCAGACGAGGCTATGTCGAAGGGCAGAGTCTTGTCTGGGTGGTAGACAGCTACCCGACTCCGTTTTTTACGGGGTCTACGGGGAATATTTGCCCGAGCCTACAGGCTCGGATATCCCACAGAAAACTTGACCATGTGCCGCATCCGACCACGTCGGGTGGTTAGTGAATATCCCACTATACAGATTACTATTCGGACCACTATTCGGTGGTTACTGTCCGATGGAATATTATCGAGTAAGTACTATTAGTGTGGGAGTTATTCGAAGGCGTCTGATATAAGTATTTTTCAATCGCGTTAATATAGTTGTATCTGCGATTACAAAGTCTCTACTACAAAGAGCATAACGAAAGTGACACCGAGTATTCATTGACACTACAAAAGTGGTAACGAGTTTTCGTTGACATCATAAAAAGCTTTAAGTTTATTTCTTATTTGTAACTAACTCCTTCCTGTTTCCGTTTAAGAGGTGGGTGACTTTAGTTCTCCACGGTATCTGTCTGTTTTCGTTCAGTATAAAATTTGAATTGTTTCGCTCAGTATAAAATTTTGAATTGTTACTATTCCTTTCTTTCTAACTATTTACTCTACTGAGGTACTGTAACTATTTTCTCTACTTACATGGTTCGGACTACTGTCCTCATCATTATTGTCATATGCCCGACGATGGAAAGAAAAGGCAGATCACCGCCCTCTATGAGATATGGCTGAAATAATAGACAGAAAACATCACTGGGGAATATGAAAACTCAAGGAATCAGCGCATATGCTAGGCAACAAAAATCTCCTAAGCCTGCTAACCATAGGCATGAATACAATATGGAAGCCATTAACACAGGGTGCTTGAGGAAAGCAACAATAACAAAAACATTGTAATATGAGATCTGGTTATATATGGTTACTGAGACATTAAGTTTATAAGTCCCCAAAATCCATTCACTGGGGACACATGGCTCAGTGGATAAAAGCCTTGGTCGAAGTAATCCAATGACTTGACGTGTTGTCATATGTGAGTTCAATACGTGGACACAGTAGAGGTGCACAAAAACTATGAGAGCTGAGTTACTAAAGGGAAATAACTGAAACTAAGATATCCTGAAAAGGCATGAGAGAATCTACCCCAGTGGATTGGAATTTCCATCGTATATAATCCTGAAGAAGGCCGGAACGTACAACGACCGAAACGTCGTAAATATGACAATAAAAGTGAGGACAACAGTCGAAACAATGTAGAGTAAATTATTAATATCCCTTTTCATCATTTATATCTATTATTTATCGTTGACTCTGAAAAGGCATTTGATAGAGAGCAGTTTCGTTTTAGAAGCGTTAAAGTCAACAAGCCATTCCATCCCGCAATTCACAACAGATTCTAGGTCAGTTTTTTTTTAATCAATTGCCAATATGACGTCATCAAGGTTCTCTAATTTTACAAACAAGTTTAAAATTGCTGCAATTCTTCCTATTTGCGTAGAATTTGCGAAACATTGTAAATGTGTAAGAGATTCTATATAGTAGTGACAAAAGAAATGTTAAAAAGACATATTCCACAAATTAAAGATTACACGTAATTTAACATTTTTACTGAAGTGATTTCACTGACCTATGTACAGCCTATTCGGTTCTTTTGTTTTCGCACACATACTTGAATACTGATCTATTCAATACGGCGCCTCTCAACCGTTTAAATCTTATTGAAAAACAGAAAATATTTTTAGATTGTAACACTTTTTTTCGAGATAATAATGAATTACTGATACAACTCTTAATAATTAACCTATAGCAATGGGGATAATTTCCAAAGTGTATCTCCGCGTAAATTTACATAATGAATCCGACTGGAAGAGGTTCTCATCTGTCTGATATACAGTTTTACGCCATTATCCATTATACCACCCGTACACCCAAGCTTACAGCACCCATTACTCCCAAGCGGCCATATATCTAAGTATTGACCTGGCCCGACGTTGCTTAACAGGTGTTTCAAGTGTTTTCGGGGACGGGATATTTCGACATGGTCTAATGATTAGCAAGATTGTCTCGCTTGATCATTTACTAATGAATAGTGAGTTCGATCCTCACTGGGTGCCTCATACTTTCGGCCTTGTTCCACATCGAACCTACACTTAGAAATGATTTCGGGCACTATGGTGCAATGGTTAGCAAGCTGCTAGAACAATTATGACTGAATAGTGATTTTAAACCTCACAGGGTGCCGCGTACGTTTGAGCATGTGCCACACCTAAACTACGTTTAAAAAGTCGTTTAAGACACTTCAACGTGATGTAATGGTTAGAAAGCTTGTCTCGCTACATCAGTTACGACTGAATAATGAGTTCGATCCTCACTGGGTGCACCATACTTTCGGCCTTGTGCCACATCTAAGCCGGGCTTAGAAAATCACTATAGACTTTTGAGGGTACCTCGACCTGGTGTAATGGTTAGAAAGCTTGTCTTGCTAGATCAATTACGACTGAATAGTAAGTTCGATCCATCAAAAAAAAAAATGCCACATAGCAGGACAACTTTTCCGGTGTCTCCTCGGAGGTGTCGATTTTCAGCGAGATAATCTTACTGGCTAATACTACAATGTAACGTCTTTAACTCCCATTAGGTGCCTGCTTTTTTCTGACTTCTTCGAAACTTTTTTTACAGTGATTTTCACCCTATACAAGACCCAAGAGCCACTCAAGATAGAGGTTTAAAGAATAAAAGTCATAGTTTATGAGGGTATGTAGGAAAGATAACGTTTGACCCTATACTGTTTAAGATTGTAGAGATCGAGGAAGCATTCTCTTGCGAGTGACGTCGACAAAACAGCGGTTATTATGAATAAGCTGCGGAACTTCAATCAGAACAATGGAATACGAAGGGAATGGGTGTGTTTCGCTGTAATATTCGTGATATGACGGGTCTTAGCCATGAAGGTTAGAATTACTGGCTGGAACAAAGGAATGTAGATCCTCTTAACACGTTCCATAGAAATGAAGATTGAGCAGCGAGACTTGCATCGTTTCATCAATGAAAAAAAGGGATTGCTAGTGGGGGGGGAATAATTTGTCACCCACATGGACGTGGAAACGCTTTTTAAGGCTGCAATTTGAAGACTGGGCATCTTCTGTCCATATATAGTGGTAATAATTCATTTTCGGTCTGGTTTGGCTCTGTTAAAGGTTGATGAATGCAGGAGGAGTCAGGTACGAAAAAGCGGCTACTTCAATTTAAGTAAACTGTGAATTCTTTTTAGGAGAAAGAAGGATAAATAGAACAAAATTCAAGGAAGACAAAATAAGACGATTGACGTTGTATTTAAATTTTTGAATATCGTGTTTGAGAGGAAAGATAGAAACCGGAAGTGAGTTCTACCATTGGGAATTTGGCGTATATATTTTCTTATTTATTTAAATTTCATTCCGTTTTATTTTTTATTATTACTCTCATTCTCTTGTTACTTACTTTCATTGTTTTTGTGTTGTTATTTTTTATTTCTTGATCAAGTTCTTTTTATTTCCTTTCTTCTTTCTTTCTTTAAAATTCTTCGTTTTATTTTTTTTTCATTTTTCCTTTATTTCCTTTTCATTATTTCTTTTTAACGGTTTTCTCGCGATTTTTCTTACTCTCACTAATTTTGTTTCGTTCATATTCCTCCTGAATTTTTCTTTCTTTTCTTTCTTTCTTCTTTTTCTTTCTTTCTTTCTTTCTTTCTTTTCTTTCTTTCTTTCTTTCTTTCTTTCTTTCTTTCCCTCAATTTCTTTCTCACATTATGGTTACTTACACTCCTTTTCCCATTTCAAAGAGCCTATTTTAGTTTCTTTACATCTTATCGTTCGATTTTCGTTGTTAATTTTTCTTTTTTTTATTTTTCACTTTCAAATTATCTCTCGATCAAGTTTAAAAGATCTTTTATTCATTTTTCAATGTGTGCTCTTTTCTCCCTTATCGATATTCATGATGTAAGATTAAATATTGCCCTTCTTTCTTGTATTCTTTTTTGTTCCTTTTTTGTTTTTTGTTTCTGTAAAAACTTTAATTCGATTTACGATTTCAACTCTTTCTTTCCTTTATCCATTTCCATTATTACATTCACATTATTCTTTCTTCCTTTTTTCCTCACTTCTTTCTTCCTTCCTTCCTTCCTTCCTTCCTTCCTTTATTCTTTCCTTTCTTCCTTCCTTTCTTCCTTCCTACATTTCTTTCTTCCTTTCTTTCTTTCTTTCTTTCTTTCTTTCTTTCTTTCTTTCTACTATTCCTTCCTTCCTTCCTTCCTTTATTCTTTCCTTTCTTCCTTCCTTCCTTCCTTCCTACATTTCTTTCTTTCTTTCTTTCTTTCTTTCTTTCTTTCTTTCTTTCTTTCTTTCTTTCCTTCCTTCCTTCCTTCCTTTCTTTTTTCTTTCTTCCTTTCTTTCTTCCTTTTTTCTTTCTTCCTTTTCTTTCTTTCTTTCTTTCTTTTCTTTTTTCTTTCTTCCTTCCTTCCTTCCTTTCTTTATTCTTTCCTTTCTTTTCCTTTCTTCCTTCCTTCATTTCTTTCTTTTTCTTTCTTTCTTTCCTTTCTTTCTTTCTTCCTTCCTTCCTTCCTTCCTTTTATTCTTTCCTTTCTTCCTTCCTTTCTTCCTTCCTACATTTCTTTCCCTTTCTTTCTTTCTTTCTTTCTTTCTTTCTTTCTTTCTTTCTTTCTACTATTCTTCCTTCCTTCCTTCCTTTATTCTTTCCTTTCTTCCTTCCTTTCTTCCTTCCTTCCTTTCTTTCTTTCTTTTTTCTTTCTTTCTTTCTTTCTTTCTTTCTTTCTTTCTACTATTCCTTCCTTCCTTCCTTCCTTTATTCTTTCCTTTCTTCCTTCCTTCCTTCCTTCCTACATTTCTTTCTTTCTTTCTTTCTTTCTTTCTTTCTTTCTTTCTTTCCACCATTCTTTCTTTCTTTCTTTCTTTCTTTCTTCCTTCTTTCTTTCTTTCTTCCTTCCTACACTTCTTTCTTTATTTCTTCCGCCATTTCTTTCTTTCTCCTTTCTTTCCTTCATATCTTCCTTTCTTCTTTTTCCTACCTTCCTTCCCTCATTCCATCGTTTCTTCCTTCCTTCCTCTCTTCCTTCCTTCCTTCCTTCCTTCCTTCCTACATTTCTTTCTTCTGTCCTTTCTTTCTTTCTTTCTTTCTTTCCTTCTTTCCTCCCTTGCAATCTTCCTTCCTTCCTTCCTTCCTTCCTTCCTTCCTTCCTTCCTTCCTTGTTTTGGTTCTATCCTTAGTTGCTGCCTTCATTTCACTGGCTTTTATTTTAGTTTCGTTTTCATTTTTTTTACTATCACTTTCGTTCTTTTAATTTTCTTTTGGTTCCATTCTTTCCGCCTCATTCTTCTTTATTTCTCTCTTTCTGTCTTTATCTAATGACTTACTCTGTTTACCTCTTGCATCTTCATTTTTTTAAATGATCCCTCCCATCTTTCCCTCTTTACTCTCATAGCACCATTCTCTACGTCCTTACTCTCTTCCTTCGTATACATATTCTCTTTCGAGTCCACCTGCCCACACGGGCCAACTAACAAGACCACTCACTTAATGAACCGTTACTGCGACTAGAGTCACTTGCAAAGTCCATTTTCGGACCTGACCGCCTTTTTACGGGCAATCGATTACTGGACAGCTTGATTGGGCAGTGAAACACCCCGCACCATCAGCAGCATCCCGATTCCCTACGCTTCAACGAATTCGATAATTCGCTTGACCACTCATAAAACCAAGCCCCGGTGATTGATCTAGTCGGTTCTTCACAGGAAAAGTGTGTCTTCATACCGACAGTACTTATCACATATATAAAAGTCTGCCAAAACTTTGGTTTGGTTTGGTGAGTATGAAAGTTGCAAGGATTAAATTGTCTGGTGCAAGCGAAAGCGGCTGAAGAGAATAGGAGAATGTGCGCCTTTTTATTCAAGGCAAAATGCTTCTGTTTATCAGGTAAGATGTCTACAAAAAAACTTCTGTCTATCGAGTGCCAAAAAATTATTGACTATCAAGTAAATGGTAATGGTAATGTTAATATTAGCACTTTTACTTTAAGAAAACATTTGGCAGTCATTGGCCTAGCAAACCAAGTGTTGTAGCATACCTACTGTTGTAGGACGATGGGGGTTATCTCCCCATTCACATAAATAGAGTAGTAAATACTGTCTGTGGGTCTGCAGTTAGAGATTCGTCTCCAGCTGTGCTGGTTAAACTCTCTGCCTCTGGACAGAGAGGATCCCCAGACGAGACTAAATCGAAGGGTCAACCCTTGTCTCGGGAAACAGCTACCCGATCCCGTTTTATACGGGGTCTACGCGGAATTTTTAGCCGAGACTACGGACACGGTTGCCACACATTAAATTCGGCCTCGTGTCACATCTGAACCCGTGGGGCTCTTGGTAGATATCCTTCAGTTGAAGATTCGTCTCCAGCTGTGCTGATCAAATTCTCTGACTCCGGCCGGAGAGATCCCTAGACAAGGCTATGTCGAAGGGCAGAGTCTCGTCTCGGGAAGCATCTACCTCCTTCCGTGTTATGCGGGGTCGAAGGGCAGAATCTCGTCTCGTTTTATACAGGGTCTACGGAGAATTTTTGGCCTAGTCTACGGGCTCGGCTAGCCCGCATTAAATTTGGCCTTGTGTCACATCTGACCGCGTGAGATGTTTGGTAGATATCCTGCAAATGGTGTTTCATTGTGAAATTCATTTGACTCACTTCTAGGAGTTGACTACTACTTCTACGTGACGCTGGCGAATCTTATATGTGTTGTTCTTGTACTAAGTATTATTGTCCATTACCAACCTTTGAGTCATTATTCGATTCAGTAACCTTGCCTAGGTTACAAAACCTTCATCGGTTAAAATATCTCTCTTCAAAATAATTTTTCAGTAAACTGTCTCTCAAGTCCATTACCTCTTGTCGTTCCTCGCAGTATTTCTAAGGTTTTCCTTAATTACCTTTTATTTTAGCACGTGTGGAATGTTAACATTTTCCTGATGTCATTATTTCAAAATAAAATAAAAATTAATAAATAAAAAATAAATTAAATGAATTAATGCAATTCAGTAAATAACTAAACAAATTTACGTTATGAAATGGATAAATCCGACAATTATTTTAAGACATTTTTATGTTTATACATTCTCTTTATAGATACAAATATTTAAGTAAATCCTCTGTTTATAATAAACAGTATTAAACAAAATTTACCGGCCTGAATGCCTGTGAAATTTTCACAAAAAATATCCGTCTTCCCACAGGATTCGAACCTGTATCCTATACGGAACCGTCATTTAGCTTGATGTGCCTTTAACCGATTCAGGCCTGTGTCTTTCCACGATCGCCTATGTCTTCCCACGATCACTTATGTCTTTACACAATCTCCTATGCTTTCCACGATCGCCTATGTCTTTCCACGATCGCCTATGTCTTTCCACGATCCCCTATGTCTTTCCACGATCGCCTGTCTTTCCACGATCGCCTGTCTTTCCACGATCGCCAAAGTCTTTCCACGATCGTCTATGCCTTCCACGATCACCTGTATTTTTCCATGATCGCAAATGTTTTTCCACGATCGCCTATGTCTTTTCACGACCGCCTATGTCTTTTCACGACCGCCTTTGCCTTACCACGATCGCCTGTGTCTTTCCACGATCGTCTATGTCTTGAAAAGGCATCGCACATAGAAAAGAAGAAGTTTGTATCTTTAAGCTTTGAACAAGATTGAGTTAAATTCCACTGTCTCTAGCGCTCAGTCTGATAAGCAGTTACCAGCCCGAGAGCTTCCATGTGTAAACTATCCGATTGATACGCAAATTGATCGATTATCAAACGAGCGTTAAAATCTATACATCAATAGCCGCCTGTAAAATTCCTTCAATGAAATGTCTAAGTTTGGTATGTCTTTGTGAACGTCACCATGAGCTATTCGACATCTGCGTTGGCTCGAAGTTATATCGATTGGCACATTCGTGTAAAACGGATGTGAATCCGGATTAAATATTGATTAGCAGGTGCGAAGAAGTTTATCCTTCTTAATCTGTTAAAATGCACGCGTCAGCAAATCCGACTATGTACAAATAAACTAATATAGGCTATATACAAGCGAGTGTTGAATTATTGTCGACCCAGCGCAAAAACAGGATACAAAAATAAAAAATAATAATAATATGCTGTTTTCCTGCTGGGATTGATATTTGATGGTGTTGGCTTAGAGAATTATTCAACATCCCATGATATGTAATTTCTTTGGTCTACACAAACAAGCACACACACAAACACATCTGTGTACATATATATATATATAGATTCATAAACATATACACTCGCACACGCACGAACGCGCACACACACACGCGCGCGCGCAAACACATATATATATTTCTTTATTTATTATAATTTTTACATACGGACAAAAAACAATTTACTAGAAATATAACTATAACAATTTTTCGTTATCACCTGTCCAGATGGAGCTGCATTGAAACTAGAATGCATCTTTGTAATTTTGTAATTTTTTTGTCTGTATGTAAAAATTATAATAAATAATTATTGCTCTACTATCGGTATTGATCCCCCTTTTGAATTACTGTTGAAAACGTTAGAAGTTCTTTTATTTTCGCTCTCATTACATTCATTCACACACACACACACACACACACACACACACATATATATATATATATATATATATATATATATATATATATATATATATATCTAAAAAAAAAACAGACCACTTTAAGAGTTTTGGTCTGTTTTTCTTTAAATTAAATTCTTCGCTCTGACTTAACATGGAGGTCTCAGGATTTCTTCCTCCTTGGGATTATCCATACGGATTAACAAGATTTTCGTCACTCAAATATATATATATATATATATATATATATATATATATATATATATATTTTGTCTATCTATCTATCTATCTATCTATCTATCTATATCTATATATATATATATATATATATATATATATATATATATATATATATATATATTTGTCTATCTATCTATCTATCTATCTATATATATATATATATATATATATATATATATATATATATGAAAAGAGAAAGAGAGAGAGAGAAAGAGAGAGAGGAGGAGGGAAGAAAAGAGACTCCACCAAAAAATGTATGCACATTTCTGGGAAGGAAAATTTTTTATTTATTCAAATATCATGAGATTAATGCAAATTAACATTGCACTCTACAATCGGTGCACAAAGACATTTAATAGTACTGTGAACTACTGCTTGGGAAACCTGGTCCAAAATATCCAGTGGGATTGCTGCAAATACATTTTCACTTGTTGATGTAACAGCCATGGAGTAATGCTATCTGTTGAGTAGCCAGTGATCAGTGTTATCGCAATTTGAAACAAACTGCAAAAAAAAAAAATTGTTATATGAAGTGTGTTTACATCTCTCTGGCCGACTATATATATAAGATAGACAGACATATAGAGAAGGAGAGACAATATGGATAATTTATTCTTGCCACCAAACGAAAAAAATGTAAGAATGTTGGAAAACTAAATAAATATCAATTAAATCTTCCTTCTCTGTAATATTCAATGAAACAGGTTTAAAAGAAAGATCGCAGCCCATTTGTTTATATATATATATATATATATATATATATATATATATATATATATATATATATATATATATATATATATATATATATATATTAAAGAGAATACTAACTTAAAAATCAATGTTGCATGTTTTTTTGTCAGATTCTCGCTTAAAACTCTACTTAAACTATACATACTATGTAACAGAAAAAATGTTTAAATCCTGCTAACAGCATGGGATAATTTCCCATCCCACAAAATGTTCAATATCTAAAAAAACAGAATCACACAATTGAGTTTCGTCTTGCCGGATTTCTTGATAAGAAATCTAGCCATCTTGACGTCATTTGTCGCATGATAACTGAAAAAGAATTTCAGCTCGAAAATGGACATGTTTAAATCTTTTGAATCGTATTTTTTCATATATATATATACATACACACACACACACACACACACACACATATATATATATATATATATATATATATATATATATATATATATATATATAGATAGATAGATAGATAGATAGATAGATAGAGAGAGAGAGGGAGGTGTGTGTTTGTGTGTGTGTTTTTGTGTGTAAGTAAAATTTGTGTTCGAAAGTCCCCGGGTATATGAAACTAGTATATTGTCTAGTATTGTCATCAGAGATGATTGAAGACACATTGAAAACCAGTATAATTTTTCTTTTTCTCTAACAGAAACTTTACACAAATCAATTATCCTTCTATTACAAATAATATTGATCTTGTGCCAATTCAGGAAAGTGCTGTATGACTTCCAAAGATTTCACGGGGTATTAATGGAATTTGGTTAATAGTTATTTTAATGAAGTTGTTCAGTTTGCGAAAAAATGTTATGCTAGTTCGCCCAACGTCTATGAATTTTATTAATCCATTTCGTATTGATGTTCAAACAATTTCCATAATATTTACTATTTCCAAACCTATTCATTTGTGCTGGCGAACTATGATATTAGTATCAAGTTCTTCTTTTACTTTGATTTCTTTGAGAACTGTCAACACAACAATTACTGGCGTTTTTTGTTTGTTTTTTTATTATTATCACAGCTCGTCCAACATTTAATCTCCCGACGGTAAATTAAATGAAGACATTTACAAAGTTTTACATAAGAAGTTGCCAAAGTTGTAACGGTTGTCAACCGCAGAAATTATAACCCTTTCCGCGCAAATTTACTAAATGCCGAACATGTGCCATCTTTCCATGTACCTTTCGCATCATGTATTCTACAGAAGAAACAATCGTTTTTGGAGAAATTTCTAAACCTAATCATTATATTTAGTGTCAGAGTTTCGGAATCATAACAGTGGGGTATTTTATTCTGATTTACAAGCCCTGTTACACAATATAAATTGAAACTCCAAAATAGCCATTTATATATATATATATATATATATATATATATATATATATATATATATATATATATATAATATATGAGTTTTTTAAATACGGTTGTTTTAATATCGGGACTCAAGTGTCAAAACATGTGAGTGTAAGAAAATAAAGTAAATTAAAAATGAAAAAAAATTCGTTAAATTTAAAATAAACAAGTTGTCCAAGGCAACTTTACGCGTATGAGGATCAGGAAGAAGAAGAAGAAGAAGAAGAAGAAGAAGAAGAAGAAGAAGAAGAAGAAGAAGAAAAGAAAGAAAGAAAAAAAAAAAAAAGAGGAAAAAGAGGAAAGATTAATAGAATATGGTTGAATAAGAATAAGTATAAATATAATGTTAAAATAGAGTTAAAATGAAATAAAATAAAATGAAAATTATGTATATATATATATATATATATATATATATATATATATATATATATATATATATATATATAGGTCGGGTGAGATGGAAAGATAAGACGTTTGGAGATAAAAATATCTTATGTAAACGCAGTTGCTTTATTCATATATATTATCGTTATGAATTCAAATATATTTACATTGCGATCAATATGTGAATAAAATCTTTATCGATAAAGTCTGTGTATTTTCAACTTTCTGTCTCCTTGAAGAATTTTCCCAATAATCTGTTGTATTTTTTAAACAGAATGGTTTTCAACAAATGTGCGCCTTTTACTCCAGTAAAATTCGCATCTGTTAATTTTGACAAAGGCGATTCAAAATCTTCTTTCATCTCCAGGAACCTCCTCAGATTGCATATGGATGATATGGTACGCAAATCTGAATATCAGACTATTCGTCTTGATAGAAAAACAAGATGAAAAAAATTCGTAATTAATGCGTTGGGTCCCCAGAAGAATTCATTACTCTAATAATGTTTTTATCAATGTCGCAATCTTATATTTATAGTAAGAAATAGAAAAGTTCATTATAATTTTATATAAAAAATTTTAAAGACATAGGTGAGCTTGGTTCTTACTTTGTCAGTCGAAAAATGTAATTAACACACGTAATTCAGCATTCAAAGACACTTTTCTTGAATTATTTTTTCATTCTCCAACATAGCAAAGTATGAAGAAACGGAAAGAAACCTTTAGTAACAAAAAAAAAAACGTATTCTGAAATCTTCTCCACGGTCATTTTGTCGAGACACAACTCCTAGTTACCTCAGTATCTCTCTATATTTCTGAGATGAGGTATTATGTACATTATTTACATTATTCGGACTATTGAACTCATCTTTGTCACCATATTTATTACGTTTCGGCCGTTGTATGCTCCGGCCTTCTTCAGATGGTTGCAATGTCGAAGTGAACCCTTTATTTCGCTCACTGGGGTAGACTGTTCTAGTTCCACGTGCCATGTTTAATGGATGTCAGTTATCAGTTATCTCTTGTTAATTTTCTCTCTGAAAGTTCTCCACTTCCTTAACCCGATATTGAACTCACACTCCTTTGGTCCTGTTAGTTAGATTCAGTGACAGGACTCAATGCATGTGGGTTCAATATCCGGTTAAGGCAGTGGAAAACCTTCAGAGGGAAATTAACAGGAGATAACTGATAACTGACATCAATTAAACATGGCGCGTGGAATTAAATCAGTCTACACCAGTGAGCGAAATGAAGGGTTCAGTTCGACATTCCAACCACCTGAAGAAGGCTGGAGCGTACAACGGCCGAAACTTTGTAATAAATATGGCGACAAAGATGAGGATAATGGTCCGAATAATGTAAATGATGTCCTGGTTACCTGTTGACTCGTTAAGATTTCACCCGTCATTTGATAGGTTTTATATTTCGTCCTACAGGATAGCTCGCAGCCCGTCTCAATCCCAAGAAATTGGAGCGAATGTGCCAGTTTAATCGGTGAGTACTGAATCATGTTACGTAATATCAGTGTATATACACTACATGAATGTTGGAAAATCTCCTTACATATGAAGAAGAGACTTGGAGCAACAGGACTGTGGCTCTACAGAAGGATGTTGATTAGCGTACCATAGACTGAACATGTGAGCAAAGACAAAGTATTACAGAAAATAGCAACAAAAAGAACAGGTATAATTAGCACGAAGTGGAGACAGTTGAACTATCTAGAAGATATAATCAGAAAAGAAGACATGGAAAAATTGTTACTCACAGGACAGATGGAAGAGAAGAGGCACATAGCGAACATGAGTAAATGGTTAAAAGTTTAGGAGAGATAGCAAAAAGATAAACTTCATTAAGAAATACAAAGGCCAGAAAAATGATTGACAACGTCCGGAAAGTTATAGAACATAAAATAAATAACTCCATTTGTTTTCTGAAAAATGACATATCATGCATGATCCTGGACACGAAATAAGCATGAAAGTTATTGAAACTATGCATTTTAATACATTTTCTTTTTACTAAATTAATTTCTCTTGCAATTAAAGGCATACGGCCATTATATATTGTAATGGTAATTTACTCCCGCACGCTTGGGCTCTCCCAGCTATAAATAGGAGCAGTTACTACATTTTGGAGGGTGAAGTTTCCAGCAGTCAGCTCTGACAGCCGGACCGAACATTCTTGCTGTAACATTCTCGTTTGTATATATTTGTATTACTCTGTTAATATATTTGTTTAACTTAGTTCCACTCTTGTGTCTTTATTTCTGGTCACAACACATACTGAAAAACCTATTCTCGAAAAATCACCGATGTTAAGCAACGTCAAGCCTGGTCATTACGTACATTAAAGTTTTATATGCCGTTAAATCAATGAACTTGATCTGTTTTCGATCTAGCTGACTTATGATCACAAACCGTATTATCTTCAGAAAAATCTATATATATTTTATTCTGATCACAATGGACTCTTGTTTATTCAAGGAAGAATATTATAGCCAGCACACCATTTACTTATTCTTTATAAAATTCAAACGAATGAAATATTACTAAATCTACGATTACCAGTACACTGAATTTTCAAACATAGAGTGGCGACACACTTTTAATTGACTCCAAAATCAGTTCCTGCGGGTAGTAAGTTAAAACCTCAGCGATTACTGAATTGCCACGCTAATGGGTTATACGAGTCAAAATTTAGTAAATGTCAATCCAAAATGAATCGATATGCAAGTTTGGTTTCTATTTACAGTTTGAATACTTCATTATAATTGCGTGCATGGATACATGTAATCCTGATATATATTCTGAGAGTGAAGGTGTGTATGTTAACAATGTCTAAGATGGTTTTTACCTATATACTTTTCGTATGATAAACTGCAAAATAACTTACTGTCACCCAGCCAAATGCGGAAAAGGTCAAGATTTGGTTCTAAATGTCACATTCTGTTTTAGCCTTCTGAGCAGGAAAAAATTATATCTGAGCTGATTTGGATCGTTAAGAATGTTTATATATCTGGTTAGTATTTTTTTTTAAACTTTTCACCCCAAGCAAGGCAGGAGTTTCACTAGCACGCAAGGGGTTTAAAGAGAGTGGGAGCAAGAGTAAAGCGGCGGGAAAGAAGAAAAGGATGATGAAAAGGACGCGGAAAAGATCTAGGCATCTGGAGATGTCGATTGACATTATATATAAATAGATGGAGATTATATCTATCAGGGTAGGAAGTAAGAGGAAAGGAGTTCCACAGACGGGAAGTGCAAGGTATGAAGCTATTGGAGTAGAAGAGACGACTAAATTTAACCTTTCGCCAGTGAAAGAGTGGGACTGAGATGCCGACTTAGTGGCCCATTTAAATCCATGCAGTTTGGGAACTATCGAAAATAGATCGTCGGAGCAGTTACCGTGAAAGTATTTGTAGAAAAGAAAGAGAGAAATGATGGCACGTCTGTGAGAGACCAGATGCTAGATCAGGGCCAACCATATTGCATATCCTTCTCTGGATTTTTTAGAGGACCCTAAGACGAATAGTGGGGGACCCAGACCATATATAACAGCAATATTCCATGCAAGGGCGAATGGTGGATTTTTAGATTTGAAGGATGAACTCGGGCTGATAAATAGGATTCATGTTTGTGTATGTAGAGCATATATTTACACTTCAGGAAATAAAAGCACAAAAGGCAATGTTGTAACGGGTGGGGGGTATCAAAGCAGACGGTTTATCCCGGGCGTCACTTTTGTCGGGGTAACAATTTTGGGAATAACTGTATAAAAGTGATTTTTAATGTTGGGACATTAATCACAGTAGAATGATGTTTTTTCGTTGCCGAACAATAAAAATTATCCAGTGATATATTCAGGGCTGTTTTAAAATTGTTAATTATGTGTAACCAGTAAAATATCCCGGGGTGCTTTCTTTTACTGCTGCTGCATCGCTCTGTGTGGGAAACACATCGTGGTTGTTATATAAATTTCAGTTATTTTCCTTGGCGGAAGTTTGTTTGGAGGTAGAAGTTGCTCTGTTTTTCATCTGTTTAGTTAGGGTTCAGTTCGACATTCCAACCACCTGAAGAAGGCCGGAGAGTACGATGGCCGAAACGTTTTAATAAATATGGCGACAAAGATGAGGACAATAGTCCGAATAATGTAAATAGTGAACCTGCACAGATGTTTTGATTATGGTGGAGAAGACTTTTTGCAGAACCAAACACATTTCTTGAAGAGCCAAGTACAGAGAACTACTGCACCATCGACCCTCCACAGGTTTTGAATTCAATGTTGTCCTTCTCCTATAACAGTTGCTATCCAAAGCTATAGAACCTAGTCTGTTTTGCTATTTACCCATATAAAACATATTTACATATGCGTGTATATATATATATATATATATATATATATATATATATATACATTGGCTCCTAAAAAATTAATATATATACATACATTGGCTCCTGAAAAATTAATTTCAGTTGAGCTCTCTGGGGAGGAGGTGTGTGTTTGTAAACAGTGACTATTATAGCTGATATAGCGAGACTCTTCGGCAAAAGCGAATTGAGTCACTGTCGGTCACTGTGTGTGTTTATCTAAAAGTAAATACGCTAAAATTCACCTTCATTCCTCCTGTGCGCCGACGGCTTAGTGGTAGAATCTCCGACTGACTAACAATTCAGTCGGGTTTCGATCCTATCTAGAGGCATGTCTAGCCAAATTAACGAGCTGTGAAACAGCGAAACTGTCTGTCTGACTTTATATATATACATATATATATATATATATATATATATATATATGTCTGACTTTATATATATACATATATATGTATACGCACACACATATATACATATATGTGAAAAGTGTATATAAATAAATATATATATGTATAATTATTTATACATTATATGCGCGCTACTTATTAGAAAGCGCTCAATATCAGAGATAGAGCTAACATATTTGGTTGGATAGATGTGAGTTTGTGACCCTGGGTTTCACGCTTTAGCGATAGTCAGAGCTTGTCTGACGATCGCTAAAGCGTGAAACCCAGGGTCGCAAACTGACATCTATCTAACCATATATATATATATATATATAGACAGACAGACTGTTTCGCTGTTCCCTCATTGTGGCTAGTCGCCCGATTGCTTCAAGCCGGGTTCGAAACCCGACTGATCTGACATCAGTCAGATAACTTACCTCTAGTCGCAATGCCAGAAAGGGAGGGAATTTTAATGTGTTTTCTCTAGTCCAGAAGTGTGTGTTAATCTTGGTCAGCTATCTTGACGCGGTTTCAACACTGGGCGCTCAACTCTGCTTGTCGTCCACGGCTGAACTCTTTCGCCGTCCGCGGCTCAACTCAAACTTCTTCTCTTCGGAGTCTGAATTACTGGTCACTCATCTCCGCCGTCGGTGAGCGAACTAACTTCTTCTCTTCGGCTTGGGTCGGATGAACTTCTTCACTTCGGCTTGGGTCGGACGAACTTCTTCACTAAGGCCAAACGAACTGGCCTCTCTTGCCCGCAAAGGGGCGAACGTACCTGGCCTGCCGTCCGCGGCTCAAACTGATTTCTGTCGGTTGGGGTTTCGCTTTTATTGACGCAGTCAAAACTGGGGTGGGTCTGTCGGCGCCAGGGGTTTCTTCGATAGTTCTAAATACGTATCCACCCTTCTTATTTTCTGGTTAGGGATTTTCCATTTTCGGTAACTCACTCTCACTCCCACTTCCTTACTGTGCCTCTGAGGGGCGTATACCCGCTTCCCTGCTTCTTCGTATCGGCACCTTACACTTACACTTCTGACAGGGGCGTCGACCGATTCTCCTCGTGCGTCACGTGACCGCTCTCGGCCAATGAGGTCCTGGTCGGGTATCTTTCCTCCTTCTTCGTGTGTCATGTGATCTTATTTAGCCAATGACGTCTTTAGTCGGGCGTGGACAATCCGTGGCTTTGTTTTGGGAAAGAAACACCTTGCTTAAAAAACAAAAATATTAATTTAAATCGCCATTATCATGAGCGATTGCGATGACACCTTCGGCTTTTTAACACGTGGTATTTGTCAAGCAGTTTATCGCTAATTGGATATGACCTAAGAAAGGGATTTCTCAGACCTGTTGGCGTTTTTGAACGAAAAAAAAATATTTCATTTTCCTCCGCACGAAGGTCCGATAATAAAAATCTTTATTATCTCAAAAAAAAAAAAAATTTCAGCGACATCATCTTGGCTTTTTCCAATTCTAGAGACTGCCTGGGTTTTCGTATTAATGGTTTGCCTTCATATCCTTAGATACACTTCCCCACCCACTTAGACCTTTACTATCACTCCAATGACACACTTTCCACTTGTTACTTATCAATATTTTCATTGTCCCTAAACTTCGTTTCTTCTTTTCCTCTTGGGTGACAACCAATTGATAACAACTTCCATTTTTTCGTGGATTCCGCAGAAATCGGTTAGATGCTTGACCCGGAAATTTTTCGACACCTGTTATCTGTCAGCCGTTCGTGTGTGTGCTCGCCTATGACCTGTTTTCGTATTATTTTTTTTTCTTTCTTCTTCGTTTTCTTTTCCTTCTTCCAGATCGTTGAATGTAAAGAAAGAATTATTCTTAAAACCCAAAATATTTTTTCGGCCCTAAATAATTATTAAATGGTTGATAAACCGTAAAAAAAACAAATCATATATCTATGAATATTTCTTTCAAATCGTCAGGATGCATGGTGCCACACTAACAGGAATTGGAACTCGGCTCGCAGATTAAAATTTCCGGTTCATTATTCATTACACCACCCGCATATCCAAGCTTACAGCTCATGGTATTCCCAAGCAGTCACCTTTTGTGATGTCAGACGCCTTCGCGTTGTCACTTTTGTGACGTCAACGAATGCTTGTTAACACGATTCTAATGATCGTTGTAGTGGAGAACTTGGAATCGCAGATACTAGTATTAACTCGCACTAGTAATATTTGTTCGAATAGTAACCGCCGAATAGTAATAGAGTAATCAGTATACAGAAATAGTGGAGAAGATAGTATAGATAATCGCGATCACTTAGACGCCACGCTAATTCCCATATGAACCTTTCATTTACGACTGTCCTGGGTATGAGGATAAACTACATCCGCCTCCTGGGTAAGTAGACGAACTACGTCCGACAGCAAGGCATCTGATCAGGAGGTTTTGAGGAGCATGGAAGCATCTCTTAATTGCTGGTGTTTCAAGGTCAACCTTGATCCGGGGTGGTAGCACCTGTCAGGGTTCCAGCTATGGGCAAATTGTTAACCTCCAAACTGGGGTCAAAACACTATGAAAGTGTAAAATTAGATTTTAATACCAGAAATACTTTCTAAAAAAATATTACCAGCAATAAATCTTTCAAGGAAAAAACTTATTACCAGCTATACATTTGTAAAAAATATATTACCGACTATACATTTTTGAAAAACAAATATTAGCAGCTATGCATTTTTTTTTTTTCAAAAAAAATATTACCAGGGAAACATATTTGAAGGAAAAATATTAGAGAAATAGATATTTTGAAAAAATAAAATATTACCAACAATAAAAATCCTGTCGGCATTAAATAATCCATTGAGGTTGATATACCGTAAAACAAACCAAACCAATTTCCTTTACCATCACGTGATCTAATTATTACAAATGGAATCCCCTGTGTTTTCTCACTGGTGATCTGTGTTCAAACTCCAGTGTCAACAACGACACTTTATCCCTATACAACATCATCCATCTAGGTACTGACCAGGTTCCTTGAATTCGATGATCGTACAGTAAACGGTGTGTCAAAGTGATGTGACCGTAAGACTAGAGAAAAATGAGAAAATTCTGTCGTTATTGAAATATCAAATAAAGTATTTTATCGATTTATCCATGCAACGAAACGAATAGAATATGGCACAAAGCCTAGTACAAAATTAGAGTCACAACGCCTACCAGTCATCTCCCTCTTGGCATTTTTCGCTTATGGAATTACATAGCAGTCAGGTGCAGAACTTTCTTTTCAAGGAAAATAAATTGGCAAGGAGTAGTAATTTTCTAAGGGCAGCTTAGATGTGGCACAAGGCTGAAATTATGGGGTACCAAGTGAGCATCAAACTCACTACTCAGTCGTAATTAATGTAGTAACAAAAGCTTCCTAACCATTACACCTCGCCTTGGGAGATGATCCTCGAAAATCTGTCGCTGATGTCCGCCAGCAGTTTCCTCATTTAATGAAGGACTTGAACATACCACCATTATTCCCTGACGAAAATTTGTGGGTGAATTTAATTTTAAACATGCGATTTAAAATTAGACTTTTTATTTAGGTAACAGAAATATTACAGTGATAATATGTTTTGAATTTATCGTCATTTCAGATAATGCAATGTTAAATCAAGTTACGCATTTCAACAAGAAACTAGAGGGTACTTTCACAATAAGTAACAAAAACTAGCAAATGACGTCATCACACACTAAAACACAAGGGGTTATTGGCATTAGAGGAATTACCAAAACAGAAACATTACTAAGGAACGAGAACAAAAGAAGAGTAATCAGGAAAACAGTAGATAGCAATTGACATTGCATTTAAATTTTCGAAAAATTACAGGTGACTTGAAAGCCTGCAGCCGGAAGAAAGTTTCACATGCAGGAAGTGTGAGAAAAGAAACTGTTAGCATAAAAGTTAAGGTTACATCGAGCCAACTCTACTGATAACTTTTTAGACCTCTTTACCAGATAAGTACTGCGCTTATATACAGAATGCCTAGGTACCATGCGAAGAGCGATATTTATTTGTAAATATTTACAAAATGTGGCACAAAGCCAAAATGGGGTTTGGGGGAAAGGACGGTCTTCATCTGCCTTAACTTTATACTTAGCTAGCCACAAACACTGACCCAAACACAATGTTCCTAACACCAAAACAACGCATTCTTACTTAACTTGTGTTGTAGAGTAGTTTTCACAGTGGAGGCTTGTATTTCGCTAAGTCGGTCCTATAAGGGTCCGACGTACAAAACGTTAGGAACTTGAAATAAGAGTTAATGACGCAGCAATCTAGTTGTGATGGCTGATACTTCAATATCCGACATCGACTGACTCACTCAACACCACTGAGCCCAACTGGCGACCGCTACAACTACTACTACTACTTATTATGTGTGGGAGAGTCTATTAATAATAGAATAGGTACGTTCAGGTATGACACCTTGTTTACTACATTTACCATAATACCTCATTGTCTCTAAGAAAATTTTAACTAGTTTCCATATGTACAATTTATTATCTGCAGAGGGAGGGGAATAAATCAACAATTTAAAAATTAGCCCCAATGAGGATTTACAATATGTGAACAAAACGATTAACAAGAAACCAAATAAGATAATGTTAGCAATAAAACCACCCCAAATCCTTAATTGTGGCAGAAACATTAGTTAAGTGGACGTAATTAGTGCGGGACTTCTATTACTATAAAACATTCATTCATTCCAAGTACTCACTCAAACACTCACTCAAACACTCACTCATTCAAGCATAACAATAAATGCGAAAATCACTCCCGAAACAAACGTATTCACCAAAAACTGACATCACTGACCAACTAACGATGGACGGGATGGGAAAATAAACTAAAGAAAAATAGGGAAGACATAAAAGGGGTCAATGAGCATACTGTTACAGTTTTTTGTGTATATGTTATATAACTAGTGAGCCAGTCAAAATGACTTAACAACCTTTATAGTCTACCAATAGAAGGTTAACCAATCAGAAGCCGCAGAACATTGTATCCATCGTGTATAAAGGCAGCCAATTTTGTTTATCCTACCCGAATGACCAGTGCCAACTTGTCAGGCGAAGATGACAGAAGGAAGTACGACGCTCCGCTACTTTGCTGCGATATCCACTGCTAACCTGAACAACGCTTTCCTACTGTCTCCGAAATATTCACTGCCAACCTCTGGATTCTATACTCGAAGACGACCGTCAAAATGTCTAACACATACATCCCCTAGCTAAGAATGAACAAGATAGAGATACAAAAAACATACCATCGCGAAGAACCCATATGAACAATTTCCATGAAAGCATTTATAGAAAAGACATAGGGAGGAAACCGAAGGTCCATGGCAGGATCAATATTATTGCTTATTCGCTTTGGATTTTATCAAGAACTTCTGAATATATAACAGGAGTACCGTATCATATGTGGCAGCAATATTCTAAGTATGGGCGAATGGCAGACTTATATGTAAGATGAATTCTGGAGAAAAAAGAGAAAAACTGTCTAGCACACCACAGTAAAAAAAAAACTTTTTTAGAAGATGACCTTGCCAATGATTCAATATAATCTTCCCCCGAAGCCGAGAATGCTAGCCGGAAAAGGCACAAGTCATTCTACTAGAGATTATCATCAAACATGCTCAGGCTTCCGATTGTATCTAGCATGAAACAGACTGTTGCCTCTAAGTGTTGACTTTCAATGTTCATATATATATATATATATATATATATATATATATATATATATATATATATATATATATATATATATATATTGCTCTTCAAGTAAATTGAATTGAGTTCTCCGAGCAGCTGGCGTATTTCGTATAGAGAAATACGTTAAAATTCCATCTGTTTCACCCGTGCGAAGATGGCGTAGAGGAAAGATATCTGACTGGTGTCAAATCAGTTAAGTTTCGATCCCTGCTTGTAAAAATCAGTGGTCTAACTACGCTAAAGAGCTGTGATGCAGCGAAACATATCTGGGGATGGATGTATGTATGTATGTATATATATATATATACACATATATATATATTTATTAATTAAGGGACACATAGAGGAATATTATTATTGTTTTTTCGGTTGACACTGTTTAGAAAAACACGTCAACAATGAATTTAAAAATAACAAACTTTATACGTTCAGTACCAAGTACGAAATACACTACTAATACATTTTAAGCAGACTAGTGGAGAGAGAGAGAGAGAGAGAGAGAGGAGAGAGGTAGGTAGGGTTCAGTGTCAGTATCTTTCATATGTTTCAGAGAAAAGAAGATTCCGCTTATAAAACTAGAATCTCCTGCTCTTTATGTAGATTATTTTTACAAAAAATGATCAATGGGAAAAATCTTGAAGCTATTTCTGATCTCAGGTCTGAATCCAAAACACAATGTCTATACAACAGAAATCCAAGGAAATAATAATAATAATAATAAGAATAATAATAAAAAGCTGCCATCTTATTGATATGGCCGTCACTGCAGACTGCAATGTATCTTTGAAGATTTTCAAAAGCTATCAAAAGGACCTTGAAATCGAAATCTCAAAAATGTGGCACATGGGAACATCAACAATTCCTGTTGTGTTTGGAGCCCTCAAAATGGTTGAAAAAGATTCCATTACACTCATTGAAAGTATTTCTGTAAGGCCATGCCTTAAAGAAATGGAAAAAATGTTCTCACGAGTACAGCACACACTTTACGAAGGGCTTTATCATTGTAAAATATGTCTTGTTTTTCTGCTTAATTGGTTAGTGGAAAATGTCACTATGTCATTTCAAACCTTAGGTCTCTGTGCATAACCTGGAAAGAAATGTGTACATCTAGTAATGAAAGGAAATAATAATAATAATAATAATAATAATAATAATAATAGAAATAATAATAATACTGACTTTATGAATGACATTATAAAGTTTTGATAAAAATTAGATAATAAGCAAGAAAAATGTTTTAACGGAGAATAATTAATTTAAAGAAATTTGTTGTTAAGCATATAAATACAGATGGAAAGCAGAAAAAAATATACCGAGGAATCTGAAGTGTGGGTATCAGCTGAACAAATAACCTCACCCCCTAAAGAATGTATAATAGCCTATTTCGTATTTTGGCAACGCAACATTTTCACAAATAAATTGGTATCAACGAAGCAATTTTGGAAAAAAACAAAAAAACAAAAAAAAAAAAAACTCTCAACCTATCGATTGGTTGTTCGCATACAGTATTTGCATCATTTCTATTTCACTTGTACAATAGCCTCACCAGTGTTTTGGTTCAACCAGCCACTCTTTTTTTTTTTGACACAGATTCCATTGAATAATGGCAGCCACCTTATTCGACTTTCATTTAATGTACTCATACTGATTCATACAATTGCATTCTGATACAATATGGCTGACAGTTAACTCTCTTTCCCCACATAGGCTACATAACTTTCAAGGGCTAACCTTAACACTATTCACTTTTCTAAACTTCGTACGCTAGACCTGGCCTTGAGCATCCATTTGTAATCAGTCAGTTATCTTTCTCAAATAATCTTTTTCTGATCTATGTCCACGTTGCTCTCTTTTACATTTCTTCTTCTTCTTCTTCTTTAAAAATATATATATATATATATATATGTGTTTGTCTAAGTCAATGTGTATAAATATATATATATATATATATATATATATATATATATGTATGTGTGTGTGTGTGTGTGTGTGTGTGTGTAAATATATGTATATATATACATATATATAGATATACATATTTATATATATTTATATATATATATATTATATATATATATATATTCATACATACATGTATATATATATTTATAAACACACATATATATTGAAGAATATATATATATATATATATATATATATATATATATGATAGGATAACGAATCAATAGTTAACGTTTATAAATCTAAAGCGTCTCTTTTATTATTATTACACACACACGCACACACACACACACAGATACACACAAGTAATTCAATATACATTATCATTCGAATCCTACATGGACAAACTAGAAATATACACACGAATTCCAACCACCTGAAGAAGGCCGGAGCGTACAACGCCCGAAACGTTATGATAAATATGGCGACAAAGATGAGGACAGTCGTCCGAATAATGTAAATAATGAAAATAGTACCAATCATACTAGGTGCGCTTGGAATGATAAAAAAGAACACATCAACACATTGAAAATATTCCTGAAAATCCCAACTTTAGAGAAATACAAAGATAATCGACTTGATAAAAACAGCCGACACATTATGAACTTTGTCCATATAAAGCCAGTGGTGTTATGGGTGTTAGAAAAAACAAATAATGAAATGTAGCCATAACAACAGACCACTACCTGCCTTAGGTGTTCTTGTAGACTTGGTAGGAAGTATGGCCATACCAAAAATAAATATAATGATGATAATAATAATAATAAAATTAGGAAATTCAGACAGGGAGGAAAATGCAACTAGAGACCAAACATTTGAAGTCAGTAATTTCAAAAGTTAAGAGAACAAACTTTACATATGAAGATGCGTACAGAATAAAATCTACTAGGTGAATTCGTTAGAACTCTCAGAAATTCGAGTCACTTAGTGTCACTTAATTGGTACAGGAGGTCAAGGGTCTTTAGCTGATCCAGACATTATGAAAATCAGATTGAAGTACTCGAAAATTTTCCCACGTTATAAATCAGCGGATTATACTTAAAAGATATCGATGAACGAACTGATATGCAATAATAATTAATTACAAATTATCGGGAATTTCTAATTCAATAAAAATGTAATTGAATTTAATTTTCTTCTAGAACAAAAGTTATAAATTAAAATAGGTGAGTGAAAGTCACCCGAATAATCTAGGGATATTTTTCTAGCGGGATAATCGCGAATATATGTAAATATAGATGAATCTTAAAAGATATTATTACTCGGTACCTGTGTTTGAAATGGAGGCATTGTTTAAATTCCATTTTTAACAGTGTGCCTTACGACTTATTAAAAAATTAGGAAGCAACAAATTAAAATGAAATTTCGAGGACTTGTTTGAATTTAACGAAACATGATTGGTTGAATTCTTTCAGCCTAAATATATCTTGATTATGATAAGTGATATGAAAAAAAGAAGAACACAAATTTAGAGTTAAAAATATTCACATATCACACCCTATACCGATCGCAGAATGGTACACCCACGTGTAATGCGAAGAAAATCTGATTGCAGAAATATGATTAAGAATTCATCCATATCTGCAAAGCAAAACATCTGCAATTATTTTAAAGTTGTTCCACTGGTGAATTATGCACTCTTTGAACCAAATGAATTCTTTGAAAAGACAGAAGCCAAATTTTGATTTGTGAAAAAATTATTATTAAAACACAAACAAATATATATATATATATATATATATATATATATATATATATATATATATATATATATATATTTTTATTTTTTTCCTATATATATTATATATATATATATATATATATATATATATATATATATATATATATATATGTATGTAATATAGGAATATGCGTGTGTGTGCGAGTTTGTTTTCATATTTGCCTGTGGGCATTCCGTGTGTTATTTGTCCAGTGTTATCTATAATTTAGTCTACAGCCGTACATGCGCGCCATTTAACCGTTAAATTTAAACTCACGCGAACTCTATTTTTGTTTTCAAATTGTGAGACGGATTTCAGCTCCACCACCTCCGAAAGCCGGCGTCTTTGACTCTGCCGTGATTCCCCTGTCTTATTCTTGGAGAAAAAGTTCTGAATAGTTTCCAAGCTGTACGTTTTAATGAATTCCTTTCGGCCAATTCTTTCCGAAAATAGGCGCAAAATAGTTTACTTCATTACCCCTTCAGAACACATTATATATATATATATATATATATATATATATATATATATATATATATATATATATATATATATATATATGGAGGGTGTATACGTAGGTGTGTTTCTGAGACTTACGTCATTATTCTAGTATATGTTTATTTGCGGCCGTTGATAGATTTACAATGACAACGGGTCGCTTCTCTAAACATCATACACGCATGCACGCATATATATATATATATATATATATATATATATATATATACATATATATATATATATATATATATATATATATATGAGTGAATGCGTGTATGAGGTCATATATATATATATATATATATATGTGTGTGTGTGTGTGTGTGTGTGTGTGTGTGTGTGTGTGTTGAGTAGCAATCCCTCTTTTATAAAGGTTTCATTAAACATGACTAAATGAGAGAATAATTTGTTTTTTATCTTATTATCTTGCATTCCTACATGAATACTTTTGGGGAAATTAGAGTGTTGAAAAGAAAAATAACCTTTGCGTTCAATTGCATCCCCCTTACCTAATAACCATCTACGAGGATATATTTGATTGACATCTGATTTAGATTGTGATGGGTATGTTTTTGTTAGCAATATAAATGTTTTAATTCCCGAACACATCAGAATCTGACCGTGTTCAAAATTAATAAAGTATATTTCTATTTTTATATATTAAGATTTTCCATTATTTTGTATCTATTTTCTGTAGTCAGAGAAGTGTATTATTTGGTGTATTCTATCATTATATTTTGTGTAGATGTTGGAAGCACTCCCTGAGTCTTTAAATGGGTTCTAACGGAGCTATGATCTTAGAGGTTCAAAGTATGTCTTCGTGATAAGTATGTAGTTGTATGTCCGATGTAATTATTATTCATAAATTTGTTTTCATCATCTTTAATGGGCATGTAAATACATAAATAATTTTGGTCCTATGAAGTTTGGATATTGCCGGTAACTTGTTAATGTTGATGAGGTTTGGCCTTTTTTTTTAATAGAGAGATTTATTTTTTTGTTTGATCGACTGAAGTTTTCTATTTCTGAATAATGTTTCTAATGGCAAATCTGATTTGTTTATAATTAACGCTTATTTGACTTTTATAGAAAAAGTTAATATTATTATTTTTTGTATTTATGTTACTTTATAAATAAATAGTTTAATTTGATTAGGTGTCTCAAGAAACTGCCGTTGACCAGCGACTGTTTAATGATGCTAAGTTGTTTAAATAATAACGGACTAGCTCATGAATTCTTGAGTGCTCTTTTGAGGAAATTTTGAGACACCAATTTTGTATCTAAGTGGACCTTCTCTAATAATATTATGATGGCATGAGTTCTTAATTTTGGATTGTTTTATATAAAAAAAGTGGCGAATTTATTATTGTTGTATTCTATGTGAATATCTAAGAATGGAAGTTTATGTAGTTCTTGAGTATATTTAAGAAAGGGGTTTCTTAAAAATGTAATTTTAAGATTTCGATTTCTTTTTTTTTTAACTTCACCCAAAATAAAAATATCAAGTACATATCCAATATATTTCACTTTTGTTTTTTTGTTTTTTTTAACTTTTACAAATACGTTCTTATCGGCGTGAGACATGTAGTATTAAAATGAACTTGGTCCTAGTGGATCTCCCATGATATCACCATGATTTCGTGTATCAATATTAATAATATGGTCACAGAATGCGACAGTAGATGTGCAGGCATTCAATAATCTAAAAAAATGAGGTTTTGATAGAAGGATGTTGTATAGAATTATGTTTATGAATAGAGTTCCATATTATACATAGATTTTCAATATCAAGTGAGGCAAATTACATTGATTTGCTTGTGTTGTTTTAAGGATTTGGAGAAATCTATGACTAGATGTGATATTATCTTTGGTACGTATATGCTAGGTAATAATATCATTGAGGGCATTTGTTAAGCGAGAAATAGGAGTTGGCATCTTTGAACTGATGAGTCAGAGTGGACATTCAAATTCATATGTATTTATATTTATATATGTGAACATTTTCGTGTATGTATTCTGCTTGGAAATCACTGATGATTTTGTTGATTTTCAGAGACCCTAATTCAGTATTGCTTGATGTTATAAGTTTGTTGTTGCATTGTTTAATGTTTCTGTAGTATTTTTTATGCAATTTTCCAAATTTAGAGAAATGATCGATGTGTTGTAGATTTTCTTTCGCATAAGAATGCCGTTTAGCCAATAATATATAAGTGTTAGATTTACCGATACTTATGACAATATTTGAATTGTTTTTGAATAAGTTTAACGGTTGTTTTAATTTTTGTTTGTTGTAAGAATACAATATATATATATATATATAGATATATATATATATATATATATATATATATGTGTGTGTGTGTGTGTGTGTATGTGAAATGTGTATGTATATAAATATATATATATATATGTGAAAAGTGTGTGTATACAAATATATATATATATGTGTGTGTGTGTGTATATATATATATATATATATATATATATATATATATATATATATATATATATATATATATATATATTATTATTTATATATTATGCATTATTATTAGAAAGCTCAATATCAGAGATAGAGCTAACATATTTGGTTGCATAGATGTGAGTTTGTGACCCTACATAAACCCAAATTTTTAAAAAAATTAATCAGTTTGTCTGACGATCGCTAAAGCGTGAAACCCAGGGTCACAATCTCACATCAATCCCACATCAATCCAACCAAATATATATATATATATATTTATATATATATATATATATAATTTAGCTCTTGAAAATATATT
>CAHIKZ030001502.1:70000-90000 GCA_903632075.3 Acanthosepion pharaonis | reverse complement strand
TAAAATTACATTTGAATAATTGGAGATTATAGCTATCAGAAAAAACAGGAAGAGTGGAGGGATTTCCACAGGCGAGAGGTACGAGACATGAATCTATTGGAGTAGAAGAGACAGCTACATTTAACAGTTTCGGCAGTGAAAGGGTATGAGCGAGATGCAAGTCTATTAAAACGCTTAAATTCATGAAATTTGGGAACCAGCGAAAGCGGCTCCACGTAGCTGTTACCCTGAAAGTATTTGCTAAAAGTATAAAGTAATCAAGACCTTTATTTCCAACTGAAGCCGCTTTCTTCATCGTAGCACAATAAACTAAAAAAAAAAAAGAATGATGAGAGATTTGAGAGAATAAACAACAAAAGAACAAACACTTCCAAAATTGTTAATACTGATAATACATCAGCTAAGAATTTCAAAAGATAATTACATTTGGTACTAATTGAATAATCCTTTCTTCAAATTCTGGGAAGAACGATGACAACTAAACACTGCGCATAATCGAAACTCGAGGTAATCGAATTAAAATCCAATTGACACGCTTATATTGCTAGCCAAGGCCTACTATATCGGGTCCCTCTTCTCCAAGTAGCGTTTCTATAATCAATTTCGTACGCTCAGTCTAATTCGCCACACTCATTCTCATTTTGTCCCTGCCCGGGAGTGACGTTATTAAATAAAACAGCCCGAAGTCATTTAAGAAAATTAACACAGAATGCTCATCAAAACTGTGCAAAGAATTCCTAACCATTTAGAAACCATTGTTGAGACCTTGCATTGAATAATCTGTTGGCTGATTCTAAATCGGTAATATGAAGAAAAGAATAAATAACAAAAACACCAATTCTATCTCTGGGTATTGGTTAATTAACATAATTTGTTGGTGAGTGTAAACTCTAATTTCGGAATAAAAATCAGTAGCCTTTTTAAACAGCTAGCTAGAACAGCTGATTTCGTTTCGAACGTGACATAGGTTTAGAAAAACATCTGTAAGATGACCGTTGCCGCATTTTAAGTGATGTCGACCTGGGATCCTTACGAGTCCCCGGTTTGTCCAACAACAGACTCCTTCATTCAGGTGACCCTGCTGGTCAACTACCAATATGTGTCTGCGCAAAGAGCCTTGTGAAAATATCAATCGCCGAATGCAAATAGCATTGTTGCAGACCCGCCAGCGTGCAGTGCTGGTTTAATAAAAGTGGCCTCGTGCCAGACACCACACTAAACTACCGAGTCCACAAACAATGTATAAAAAAAAATGCGTGAATGAACAGTGAGAGAAAAGAGTTCAATCAACAAGTGCATAAATTATAAACATCAAAGAGATAGCCGGAATAAAATGACAAAGGCGTCTGGATGTAAAACATGTGTAATTTTTTATTAAAAGGAAAAAACAAGTAGTTATCTCGTGGTACGAGATCAAAGAAAATGTTCCGCGCCAAAATAGGAAAGCAAGATGAACAAGGCAGGAAAAAGGGTTTTATAAGGTTCTGGAAAAAGGAACTCGTTAACTGAGGTGTAGGTGCGCACAGATAGAAAGGAGTACTCACTGTGGATTTTTGGCGTTGTAAGTGTGTGATTTTTTGTGTTTTTTTTTATCTTTTTTTATGTTCAGGTTCAAAGTAGAGAGAAAGTTCAGTCGTCTCAGAGTTTGGTCAGGCCTTGAATTAACTGTTGAAAATTTTAACGGATTGAAGAAGGACAAAGAGTGATTTGCAGTTGGTTGCATCGTCTATGAGAAGTTACTTATGGCGAGTCCAGAAGGGACGAAGAATATCTGTTCGTCAGTAAGATATCCGTCTGTATTTAAGGTTGACTGACGAGGGATAAAATAAGTCACTTGTTGAATACGAAATTTTGCCCACGACTGAGTCGTGTCTCGCACATTTTCTAGCAGAAAACGGAGAAGGTCTGACCTGCGGGTAGCAAATTCGTTCGTCAGTAAGATATCCCTGTCTGTATTTAAGGTTGACTGACGAGGGATAAAAATAAGCCACTTGTTGAATACGAAGTTTTGCTCACGACTGTGTGGTGTGTCTCGAACGTCTTCTGGTCGAAAACGGAGAAGGTCTGACCTGAGGGCAGCTTCAAGACGAGAAGAAGTCTTGGTAAAGTGTGAGGTCGACATTGTTGAAATAAGATATTCCGGCCTGCATATGGGTTAAGGGCACGGAATAAATGAGTTGCCCGTCTAGTTAGGTCGAAAGTCGGGAGGCAACTGGCTTGCAAATGCTGTTCGTTTGAGACGCCGAGAAACGCGCGGGAAAAAATTCAAAATCTGTTAGACTGACTTCATCAGTAGGAGCTAGAGAGCTTCTCACTAGTTAAAGGAAGTTTACTGCTACGTCTAACTGTAAGAGGGCGGAAGGGGTGCAAACCGCGCGCACACACGCACGAGTGTGAAAGGAAGAGAGGAAAACTCGCACGCGCGTAAAATGTAGATGGAATTAATGTGATAATTCCATAGCATTAAAAGATATTTTGTGACCCTAAAATAAACGCAAATTAGTTGTCCTCTTAACAAATTCATCCACGGGCACTTCACCCAATCTCCCATCAGAATGGGATAATCCAAAAGTTTAGAGATAAATGGAGCGGCCACAGTTGAATTTCAGAGCACAGAATGATCAGCCAAAGGTAAATTTCTTCATTCTAAAAAACAAAAAAAAACCAAAAAAACACAATGCTATACTCATCTATACACGAACAGCCTTCCCACCCACACGCACAAACACTCAAACGCTGATTCACAGATATGATCTCTCTTAGGAAGAATTTCGTATGAAAGAGAAAAACTCAGTCATACTTAAAATCGAAGGCTTATCAATTAAGCTGTGGATATGTTATCCTTATAGACAACATTTCAATTTGATGCATTATACGATGACTGCGTTGTTTGTGAATTTTAAATGTTTTTACTCTCAATGTGAAAATGGAAGAAAATGAGATGTATTTTCAACATTTGATCTCTTTTTTTATTTTCGAGAATGAAAAAAACGTTGTAGAAAAAACAGAAAAATAGAGATGTTACTTTTATGCATTTTGGTGCCAGAGCAGATAATAATGTTTGTAAGTGTTTCCCTTTGTTGAAAAGAGGAAAATCTGATCTGGAAAATGGAGAAATACGATAGTCTTTAATTATGAGTAAAGCTAAAACGCCAGTTAAAAATAACCCGGGACACACGACACGAGACATCGCAGAGATATACTCGACCTATCTAATATGAAATTTGGAAGATATCTAGAAACACATAGATACATGAATCGCCATGATAATTGTGTCCCTTACGATTTTACCTAAAATTGTAATGGTCAGTATTTCCAATATGTACGCAAACCCGGAAAACCATCCTTTTTTTTTTTTTTTTAAGAACTATCAAAGACGATGAAAATGTATTATTTACAACAATAATTAGCGAAAAATTCCTGACGAAAACGGTAGTTCTGTCTACGTCCGAAACATTTGAAACTGTGCATCCACAGGGTTTGATAATTATGGCTTTCTGTCTTCAGTATATATTGTGAATATTAATCATTAACAACAGGAAATATAACCTTTTGAAAATGGATAATCAAGGCCGAAGTGCTCCTGAGATATTGAATAATTTATGTTCAAATTTCCAGTTAGAGAGAAAAACGGGCCGAACCGTTTCGAGAGCAAACAAATGAACTCACGCACACAAAAGCACACACACACACACACACATACATATATATATATATATATATATATATATATATATATATATATATATATCACACACACACACACACACACATATATATTTATACATATATATATATATATATGTTATATACATATATATATATATATATATATACATATATATATGTATGTATATATATAAGTTGTCAAATCTGGGAATCGCTTAGTCAAAAGAAGCTGCACAAATGGTCGCTGATGGAACTCTGTAGTGTGGTGAGATCGGTAACTTTTTGGGAGGGAGCGAGCCTGACAGCTATACAGAGTCGTGAAGCAGGACTATGATTATCAAACTTATTATAATAATTTTTCCCGACTTCACAGCGCTCCGTTCGGAAGACTGTCTTAATCCGAAGGTGTTGATATGTCTTGGAAAGGGATATATTTGATCGAAGTAGCTAAGTCGTTTTAGCTACTGTAACACGGTAGCAGTAATCGACTGGTACTCGTCGTAATCGCAGGTAATAGGTGTAGACCAATAGGATAGCTAATGACGTAGTTCAATGGGCGTCGTCATAGACTTAAACTGTGTCGTACCTACATGTCCGTCTGTATTTATGACGGACACCAGTCAATCAGTGAGGGGGAACTCAGGTGTATGCATATTCCATTATATCAGGTTTAAAGAAACAACAACCAAATTAATGCTATATTAACATAGTTCCTTATTCTACTACATGAACAACAGGATAATAATTAACGCAATCAACCAAAAAATGCGAATTCCTTACTACAGACAAAAAAAAATGAAAATTATTTAATGAGACACTTGCTTCTGCTTATTGTCCGCTAACTTCTCCAGATCAGGTTAAATATATTTCGATGACAGAAGCAAAACATCATCCACGTAGTCATTATCCAACTTTGTTCTTAGACGAATTTTAGTATATTTCAATTTAAAAAAATATGGGTTGTAAGTATATGTACTTACAAATAATGATACCGTAACTCTCACATTATTTAATAGATTTTATATTTGCCGCTTGGCAAGATATATTTTTTGTTGAAGTCAGCAGTGGATTCGTAATCAAATTTTGGTTTAAAAAATTCGCTGCTTTGAAAGTCTATTAACTCCAACTTATATTTTTCTGCCACTTACTTCGCGTCTGTTTCTTAAGGAGTACCAAAAAAAATTAAATTGGTTTCCATATTGCCAGAAGTCATCGAAATGTCTGGAAAACTTGATTCTAAAATTCTGATTAAAGCTCACAGAGATGTCCGCTATGATATATCTCTTGATAATTTGGAGATTTGGAAAATGAGAATAGTTTCCTTTTTTGTGATTCCCACAGTTGAACTTTTCTTTCAAAAGCAGTAATCCAGCCAAACATCTCAAACGTAAGCCTGTTCTTTCCTTAAAGCTCAAGATTAAAAGTTTTCATGTTGGTCGTGACGTCGATTAAAAATGCTAAGTTAACAATCCACACAGGATCCTAAAATTACGCATTATCTTGGCCTTTGCTCTCCAAGAACATAACAATCTCTTCTCTTAATACAAGTTTTAGAATTTTTCCCCGGCTAAGAATCAATTTAAGACTACATATATCTGCGTCAATTTGTTCTTTGAAATCCTTGAAACTGGCGATGATTTAGCCATTTTGACTGTATAAAATTCATTGTTTTCTCAACCACCGTTATGATGTCTTTAAAATTCAATGACTTTGCATAGAAGACATCTTATGGATAAGTTTGATTCGTTGTTGATCAATACTAATGTGTTCTTGTAGCAATGTAATAAATCACTTTTTCTCTCCGATCAACACTGTGTCTTCATCTGTGCTTACTCCAAAAAGCTGTAATGGATCAAGATTCGTTTTGGTTATCCATTTTATCACTCTTTCAAAAATATCTGAACTATTGCTTGTGCTACTAATAGGAATTAATTGTAAAAAAAAAACTCCGCAATATCAAATGTTAGCCGACTGGAAAACGCTGTAAGTTGACAAGAAAATGTTCTATCTGTGGTTTCAACGATAGCAATGGAGTAATACAGTAGATGTTTTAAAAATGTCCTCTAAGCCACTTCTGACGTTGGCTGCCAGTTCTTCAATTCGCCTTGTTACTATTCTTGCCGATAAGCTGATATCAAACGCACTTTTTTTTTGGACAAATCCACTATTTCCGACATGAATTCTTCAAAGAAATCTCCATCACTAAAAGGTTTCATTCCTTTCGGCAATTACTTTTGACACGTCGTAGCCAGTACGTGTCCTTCTGTCATTTTCTTGAACAATTCAAGAGGAAAACGATGCCTGCTTTTTAAAAATCCCCTCTCAGCCGTGCAACCTCATCTTGTGCCTTTCCAGTGTAATTGTCAAAATGATCATGACGAGTTTCATAGTGTCGCTTAGTATATGAGACCTTCTTTATGGCAATAGCTTGTGAATAAATTAACACATTTTTCCGAAGTGCTCAATGAAAAAACAGCTCAATTCTGGACCTTTGTTAGAATTTCTGCATTCAAAATCCATTTAAACACCTCACTTACAAAGGGCTCGTTTTTATACAGAAAAAGAAATAAAAAAAAAAAAAAAAAAAAAAACTTCTGTAATTGAGTTGAGTCACGATTGATCCTTCCTGGCAGTCGCAGACACATCTACAGACTTTTCTTTAAAGCTATGCCATAAAGAGCGGAAGTGGGAGAAAACTTTCTAACACCCCGTATACACGACAGAATGCACGATTAAGCGGCTTCATTCTTCCTGCTTTAGCTACGTTACCGTCTGAAGATTGTTTTTTTTTTAAATTAAACGCGGTGCGATATATTGAAAGACTCAATATCATTTCCTTTTGACATTGAGAAGGAGAACACAAGCCTTTTCAAACAACCGCCAACACTTGGTACACGTAAGTTCTGTAGAGACATCAACTGAAAATTGCGTTTAATTATAACTTGAAAGATTTTTTTTAACTTTCTTTTTCCTGTCGACATTCATGCTTAAGCAGTTTATTGTTTTTTATTAAACTCGTTGACCTCTTACTTTATTAACCTAGACTGACACGAGCTTGTAAAATGTTGCTTATGGCCACAGTTAATTAAAGAAGGAATAAAACTGATTACTCATCTCGTCGAAGCACATATATCGTCAGGTCAGAATCAAGAAACAAAACACACTGGCCGATTTTGACAATTATTAACGTACACGGTTTTATAATATCAACTGTTAGAACATCCTTCACATTATGTATCCTATGCTATGCGGGTTAATATGCAAATCTTCGCTGCCATACGCACAACAGGAGAAATTTCAAACACCAAACCAAACAAACAGGATCGCAGTTCAAGTTTTAGATGTATTGTGAACTCCACGGAAGACAGTAGATAATGATTGGCAATGCATTTAAATTTAAAAGAGAAACATTATTAAGGTTAAAGGACAATAGAATAGAAATCAAGAAGACAGTAGATAACGTTTGAGATTGCATTTGAATTTAGAAGAGAAATATTATTAAGGATCAAAGAGAATAGAATAGAAATCAAGAAGACAGTAGATAAAGTTTGAATTTCATTTGAATTTAGAAGAGAAATATTATTAAGTATCAAGGAGAATAGAATAGAAATCAAGAAGACAGTAGATAAAGTTTGAGATTGCATTTGAATTTAGAAGAGAAATATTATTAAGGATCAAGGAGAATAGAAGAGAAATCAAGAAGACAGTAGATAAAGTTTGAGATTGCATTTGAATTTCGAAGAGAAATATTATTAAGGATCATGGAGAATAAAAGAGAAATCAAGAAGACAGTAGATAAACTTTGAGATTGCATTTGAATTAAGAAGAGAAATATTATTAAGGATCAAAGAGAATAGAATAGAAATCAAGAAGACAGTAGATAAAGTTTGAATTTCATTTGAATTTAGAAAAGAAACATTAAGGATCATGGAGAATAGAAGAGAAATCAAGAAGACAGTAGATAAAGTTTGAGATTGCATTTGAATTTAGAAGAGAAATATTATTAAGGGTCAAGGAGAATAGAATAGAAATCAAGAAGACAGTAGATAAAGTTTGAGATTACATTTGAATTTAGAAATATTATTAAGAGAAATATTATTAAAGGGATTGCATTTGAAAGGAGAATAGAATAGAAATCAAGAAGACAGTAGATAAAGTTTGAGATTACATTTGAATTTAGAAGAGAAATATTATTAAGGATCAAGGAGAATAGAATAGAAATCAAGAAGACAGTAGGTAAAGTTTGAGATTGCATTTGAATTCAGTAGAGAATATTATTAAGGATCAAGGAGAATAGAAGAGAAATCAAGAAGACAGTAGATAAAGTTTGAGATTGCATTTGAATTTAGAAAAGAAACATTATTAAGGATCATGGAGAATAGAATAGAAATCAAGAAGACAGTAGATAACGTTTGAGTTTAGAAGAGAAACATTATTAAGGATCAAGGATAATAGAAGAGAAATCAGGAAGACAGTAGATAAAGTTTGAGATTGCATTTGAATTTAGAAGAGAAACATTATTATGGATCAAGCAGAATAGAAGAGAAATCAAGAAGACACTAGATAACGTTTGAGATTGAATTTAAATTAAAAAAGAAATATTATTAAGGAGCAAGTAGAACAAAAAATAATCAGAGGGACAGTAGATAAAGATTGACATTGCATTTGATTTTAACTTGAAATCCATTCGCAAGAAGTGTGTTCTTCAAGTGAGAAATATGAGAAAAAAATAACATATGCTTATATCTATTTAATTAAAATGTAAATTGATGAGACCTTATTGCTAATCTAATACTGCGCTTAAATTCATAAAGTCTATATAAAATAGCGAATATCTCATACATCAGTTACTATGAAATTACTTATATAAAAGGCCCAATGTAGCAACAATAAAGTAGTGAGAAGGTGACTGAAGCCGATATGCCAGGTCAGGACCGATAATATTTGTTTATATTTCTGACATGAGGTGTTGTAATTATTTACTTTCTTCAGACTGTTGTCTTCATCTTTATGTTGTCATATTCACAACGGTTCGGACAAGGACACATGGCCCAGTGAATAAAACCATTTGTTAGATCCAGTAACTTGACACAAAGAGTTATTAGTTTAATACCTGGCTACTACAGTAGTGACCAAAAACCTTGGAGAGTTGAGTTTAAGGGAGATAACAGAGACATGTGGAAGGATTAAATTTATCTGAAATGACAGGCATACTCCTTACTTATTTATATATTTGTTTAATATTACCGTGGTTTTAATTATAAATCAATCAGATAGTGTGTAAGTTACTATTTTTAAGACGACTCAATTAAGCACAGCCTGGTAACCAGAACACCACGCGAGGCTGGCTAGTTTTATAGGTACAGATTTAGAAATTGAATGGTACGTGAACATAGAACAATTTACCCCGGTGGACGAAATAAAAGGTTCAGTTCGAAATTCAAATCACAAGAAAAAGGCCGGAACACACAACAGCCGAAGCGTCGTGAATATGACAGTAAGCATAAGTCCGAAAATGTAAATAATGTAAATAAATACAATACTCACCTCTGAAATATCGACATAGCCTGAAGAGGGCCTGAGCGTACAACAGCCGAAACGTCATAAATATTACAATAAAGATCAGGACAACAGACCGAACAATGTAAATAAATACAATACTCACCTCTGAAATATAAACAGATCCTGAAGAAGGCCGGTGCGTGCAGCAGCCGAAACGTCGTTAATATAGCAATAAAGATGAGGATAACGTCGTTAAATAATAGCAATAAATATAGACGGATACTGAAGAAGTCCGATAACGTCGAATATGGCAATAAAGCTGAGGAAAACAGTCCGAACAAAGTAAATAAATACAACACTCACCTCTGAAATATAGACAGATCCTGAAGCGTACAAAAGCCGAGACGTCGTGAATATGACAATAAAGATCAGGACATCCGTCCGAACAATGTAATTAATGTAAATAAGTCCAATACTGATTTTTGATAATGTAGACAGATCCTGAAGAAGCCCGGAGCGTACAACAACCGAAACATCGTGAATATGAGAATAAAGATCAGAACAACAGTCCGAACAATGTTGATGTAAATAAATACAATGCTCACAAAATATAGACAGATCCTGAAGAAGCCTGGAGCGTACAAACAACCGAAACAATATGACAATAAAGATAACAGCCAGAACAATGTAAATGATGTAAATAAATACAATCTCACCTTCGAAATATAGACAGATCCTGAAGAAGCCCGTCAATAACCGAAACATCGAAATATGAGAATAAAGATCAGAACAACAGTCCGAATATGATGTAAATAAATACAATACTCACCTCCGAAATATAGACAGATCCTGAAGAAGCCCGGAGCGTACAACAACCGAAACAAAGTAAAATAAAGACCAGAACAACAGTCCGAACAATGTAAATGATGTAAATAAATACAATACTCACCTTCGAAATATAGACAGATCCTGAAGAAGCCTGGAGCGTACAAAAACCGAAACATCGTGAATATGACAATAAAGATCAAACAGCCAGAACAATGTAAATGATGTAAATAAATACAATACTCACCTTCGAAATATAGACATCCGTCCGAACAAAACATCGTGAATATGAGAATAAAGATCAAACAACAGTCCAATACTGATTTTTGATAATGTAGACAGATCCTGAAGAAGCCCGGAGCGTACAACAACCGAAACATCGTGAATATGTGAATAAAGATCAGAACAACAGTCCGAACAATGTAAATGATGTAAATAAATACAATATAACTCAGATCCTCAATAACCGAAACATCGTGAATATGAGAATAAAGACAACAACAGTCCGAACAATGTAAATGATGTAAATAAATACAATACTCGAAATATAGACAGATCCTGAAGAAGCCCGGAGCGTACAATAACCGAAACATCGTGAATATGAGAATAAAGATCAGAACAACAGTCCGAACAATGTAAATGATGTAAATAAATACAATACTCACCTCCGAAATATAGACAGATCCTGAAGAAGCCCGGAGCGTACAACAACCGAAACGAATATGACGAACAGCCAGAATGTAAATGATGTAAATAAATAAAGAAATATAGACAGATCCTGAACAGTCCGAAACAATATGAGAATAAAGATCAGAACAACAGTCCGAAAATGTAAATGATGTAAATAATACAATGCTCACCTCCGAAATATAGACAGATCCTGAAGAAGCCCGGAGCGTACAACAACCGAAACATCGTGAATATGACAATAAAGACCAGAACAGCCAGAACAATGTAAATGATGTAAATAAATACAATACTCACCTCCGAAATATAGACAGATCCTGAAGAAGCCCGGAGCGTGCAATAACCGAAACATCGTGAATATGAGAATAAAGATCAGAACAACAGTCCGAACAATGTAAATGATGTAAATAAATACAATACTCACCTCCGAAATATAGACAGATCCTGAAGAAGCCCGGAGCGTACAACAACCGAAACATCGTGAATATGACAATAAAGATCAGAACAACAGTCCGAACAATGTAAATGATGTAAATAAATACAATACTCACCTCCGAAATATAGACAGATCCTGAAGAAGCCCGGAGCGTACAACAACCGAAACATCGTGAATATGACAATAAAGATCAGAACAGCCAGAACAATGTAAATGATGTAAATAAATACAATACTCACCTTCGAAATATAGACAGATCCTGAAGAAGCCCGAAACATCGTGAATAGAGAATAAAGATCGAACAACAGTCCGAACAATGTAAATGAAAATAAATACAATACTCACCTCCGAAATATAGACAGATCCTGAATAAGCCCGAGCGTAAACCGAAACATCGTGAATATGACAATAAAGATCAGAAAAACAGTCCGAACAATGTAAATGATGTAAATAAATACAATACTCACCTCCGAAATATAGACAGATCCTGAAGAAGCCCGGAGCGTACAACAACCATTACCGAAACATCGTGAATATGACAATAAAGATCAGAACAGCCAGAACAATGTAAATGATGTAAATAAATACAATACTCACCTTCGAAATATAGACAAATCCTGAAGAAGCCCGGAGCGTGCAATAACCGAAACATCGTGAATATGAGAATAAAGATCAATGAAATGATGTAAATAAATACAATACAGAAATATAGACAGATCCTGAAGAAGCCCGAGCGTAAACCGAAACATCGTGAAAACAGTCCGAACAATGTAAATGAAAATAAATACAATACTCACCTTCGAAATATAGACAGATCCTGAAGAAGCTCGGATAACCGAAACATCGTGAATATGAGAATAAAGATCAGAACAACAGTCCGAACAATGTAAATGATGTAAATAAATACAATACCACCTCCGAAATATAGACAGATCCTGAAGAAGCCCGGAGCGTACAACAACCGAAACCAATAAAGATCAGAAAACAGTCCGAACAATGTAAATGATGTAAATAAATACAATACTCACCTCCGAAATATAGACAGATCCTGAAGAAGCCCGGAGCGTACAACAACCGAAACATCGTGAATATGACAATAAAGATCAGAACAGCCAGAACAATGTAAATGATGTAAATAAATACAATACTCACCTTCGAAATATAGACATATCCTGAAGAAGCCCGGAGCGTGCAATAACCGAAACATCGAATATGAGAATAAAGATCAGAATAACAGTCCGAACAATGTAAATGATGTAAATAAATACAATGCTCAGAACAGATCCTGAAGAAGCCCGGAGCGTACAACAACCGAAAACCGAAATAAAGACAAACAGCCAGAACAATGTAAAATGATGTAAATAAATACAATACTCACCTCCGAAATATAGACAGATCCTGAAGAAGCCCGGGAGCGTACAACAACCGAAACATCGTGAATATGACAATAAAGATCAGAACAGTCCGAACAATGTAAATGATGTAAATAAATACAATGCTCACCTCCGAAATATAGACAGATCCTGAAGAAGCCCGGAGCGTACAACAACCGAAACGTCGTGACCAGAATAGTCCGAACAATGTAAATGATGAAATAAATACAATACTCACCTCCGAAATATAGACAAGAAGCCTGGAAACAGAAACATCGTGAATATGACGAACCATGAAAATGATGTAAATAATTAAATATAGACACCAAAGCCCGAGCGTACAACAACCGAAACGTCGTGCATATGACAATAAAGATGAGCACAATAGTCCGAACCATGAAAATGATGTAAATAATTAGAACCAATGATATTGCTGATTGTTTGGGGGATTTTAATAAGAATCTCTAAATACATAGCAGGATTACTAGATTATAATCGTCAGCAATATTCTTAGCGTGGGCAAATGTATAATTTTGAATGTAATTAAAACTAAACACTCCTCATATCTTCATTCGGTCCAATTTCTAAACTTTATAAAATATTCTCCGTTCGTTACGGTAAAGGTCGTATCGGGTGGAGATCACTCTCGATATTTTGAACAGACAACGTGCATGTGCTTCCACTTATTTAAAGGATCACTCTTTCTGTATTTGTAAAATCTATAAAAACGAAAACGAAATCTTCTGACAGTTCACAGAGATTGTCAGTTTGTCAACCGGGATAATTTGGTGTGGCAATGACGAACGGAGTATTCAAGAAACAAATCCGATAAAACGCGGTTTGCGTCGCACACGGTCAGCCGCTTTTAATGGGGCTGTGCCGAATCAAATCGCTGAACCTGCAAGGAAATGTCGGGAGTAATCAAACTCGAGCTCAAACTTTTCATTCCGGCTCAAATCACTTGACTTGTCTTCCGAACAAATGACGGTCGCCCCTGATCTTCATTGTCAATTGGAATCTCGAAGTTATACACTCAAAGACGTTTTATGTTTATTTTGCAGGCTACAGTCCGGCGGCTGAGCGCATTTTTCTGACTAAAGCGATTTCTAAATCTGTAGCAATAAATCTAGGCAGGCTCGTGTGGTGTTCTGGTTAACAAGCTAGTCTGATTAGATTCGTTTTTTTTTTTTTTTTTCTCAAAAATAGTAACTTACACCTTATCTGATTGATTTATAACTAAAACCTCAGTAATGTTTACTAAAATATATAAATATCAGGGGCATGCATATGATTTCAGATAAATTTAATACTTACAAAGTGCTCAAACATGAATGTCTTGTACCACTTTCTTTTGTGTGATATGTCCCTTTAGGATGTGGGGGATCATAGTTCTCTACGACTTCTAATGCTTTGTAGCTCTTAGTAATCTTTGTCTTTTTACCATCGATCAACTCCCCACCCCCGTCCTGCCATCCAGAGAAGCTCGTTACGCAATAGATGGGCTACTGCCTTCCCGCATCTCTTCTACCTTCGATGTGTCATGTGAGTCTCAAAGTTTCCAAGTCTTCCTTCCTCATTATATGTCCCAGCATGTCCAGCTGCTTCTTCATGAAGAATATAACGATCTTTTTTTTTTTTTCTATTTTCGTTAAGATATGCCCAGTGCATACACGCTTCGCTCATGGCATTCTCAACATCTTTCGTCTGAACTATATTTCTTTTTTCTCAATGTCGCTTTTTGTCTGAGATTATATCTCCCAACCTTCACTGTAATGCAGAAGATTTGATATTACAAAGCTTTCAACTCCCGTTTCTTTGATTCTAAGGAAACTTTCCTGCAAGACATCTTATGTTGTACTTCAGTCAGTCAATCCTGGGTATGTCAATAAACTTCACCCGGGGAGCAAGGCCTCCTGTCTCCCCACCAGTCACTCTCTCTCTTTCTCTCTCTCTCTCTCTCCCCTTTTCTCTGTGTGTGAGTGTGTGTGTGTGTGTGTGTGTGTGTGCGTTTGTACATCTATAGTAATTCACGTTGTCCTTTACATGGTTCATTGCATTATCAAATATCATTTCATGAGAAAAAATTATTGTGAGAATTTTCGATGCGAGACTTGTGGGCTGTTGTGGAGTATTTTCGCAGTGGAGGCTTGTATTTGTACTAAATCTGTCCTAAAATAGGTTCGACGTACAAAACGTTAGGAACTTGATATAATAGGTATTACGCAGAGTAATCTTGTTGTGGTCGCTGACTACTTTCGTATTCGACTATTGTCGTCTGACATCGACTAGTATTTAGTCACCCCCCACGAGGGTATCATGTGGCACAAGGCCGGTTTAACGTGGGATCGCAGAGCCCGTGGGCTCGGGCAAAAATATACCCTTTGAACCCGTATAAACGGGTTCAGTGTCGGTTTACCTCCCTGAACGAGACTCTGACCTTCGGCATAACCTCGTTCGGGTTCCTCCCCGCCCGAAGGCAGAGAGTTCAGCCGGTCGTCCGACATCGACTAGTATTTAGTCACCCCCGCCCCCACGAGGGTATCATGTGGCACAAGGCCGGTTTAACGTGGGATCTCCGCCAAAAATATACCCTTTGAACCCGTATAAACGGGCTCAGGGCTTTACCCCCCGAACGAGAGACTCGCCCTTCGGCATAACTCGTCTACCTCCCGGTCGTCCGACATCGACTAGTATTTAGTCGCCCGCCCCACGAGGGTATCGGGCACAAGGCCGGTTTAACATTCCGCCAAAATATACCCTTTGAACCCGTTTTACCTCCCGAACGAGACTCCGCCCTTCGGCATAGCCTCATTCGGTTTCCTCCCCGCCCGAAGGCGGAGAGTTCAGCCGGTCGTCCGACATCGACTGACCTTCGTTTCTCTTACTACTCCTACTTATATTAGGTGGGAGAGTCTATTAACTATAGAATAGGTGTGTTTCACCATAACATGGGCCTACTTTGAAAATCACTATTTTTTTTTTTTTTTACCTTGACTGAAAAACCGATTACTGGTCAACGTACTAGAACGATATTTATATCAGACACAGGAGTACATATGTCTACGTCTATGTCTCTCAGTATGGACCAGCTTCGTCTATTAATGTCTTTATGTATTTAAGAGAAGCCTTTGTTAGGCGCAGTGCATTTATCATTATGATAATGATCATCATCCTCCGACAACCATATGATGGGTCAGAACAGTACTGACAATCCTTTTCCACAATGTTCGGTTCTACATTGGTGTCTTAAGATCCCCAATGTCCAACACTGGGTCCCGTGCTATGGTATCTGGGAAAGTCAATTCTCGCGATAAGAGATATCGAGAAGGAAGCCATAGGAATAAAGATGAGAGCCTACGGGCTCGGAGATACCCACTTTAAACCGGCCTTATGCCACATTTTATCCTCATGGGTGGATAGATAAATACAGGAATAAAGATGAGACTATTTCCCCGTTCGCTCGTTGGCAATGGCCAGCAAATTTTAATCGATTTTGTTTGAGTTTAAGAGAGATTAGTCTCAGTTCTCCGTAAATTGTATTAAGTGTTCCATTGACTACCCAACTGATATTCTGAATTTTTCTTCGTAGATTTGTATATGTTCTATCCAGTTATAATTCAAGACGATCAGATAATGTCCAATTTTCTGCTCCATACTGTAGGTCTGTTTAAATCAATGTTCAAAAGGTTTGAAATTTTGAGGATTGAATCTCGACCGTCAAATCTTGTGAAATTTCTCGGACGCGTTCCACGCAAGAGCTCTACGGATGTTGAAATCTTTTTTTGGGAATCTAATATGTGAGATCCAATATATTTGGATTCTTCAACTCTTTTGATGGATAATCAAAAGAGTTGAGGAATCCAAATATCTTGGATCTCAGAATTCAACTCGAATAGTTCAGAGGAGGTTGTGATATATTCTGTTTTACTCACATGGCAATAGAGACTTACCTGATTCGCTGCTTGATCAACTGAGTGCAGCAGGGAATTTACTTCCTTGCTACATTGAGAAATTATTGCAAGGTCATAGGCAAAGTCAAGGTCAGTTAGGTAATGTGCATATATAGCCGTTAATTGAAAATTAGATCAAATACATCAAACAAGCAAATGAAGAAACTAACTAAATAATGACAAAACCAGGAATAACAAGTTAAAATACATACCGCTAAGAACATCAATTAATGATAGAGACGTATTCGAGACACATATACGTCTGCTTTCAGTTCGTCGATTCATGAATGAAACGCGAAAACTAAGGCAGACATGACAGAAGTAAAATAAATGTCACGTTTAATCAGTGGACTCTATAAAGACCGAAAACAAAAAAAAAAAAAAAACTAGGCTAATTATAGTATTTCTTTCTAAAGGAATATTAAATTAATGTTATCTTCAACGGACACTCTTCTAGATCTTTGTGTATTATTGTCGGATAGTGTTCTATCATAAAACTTACTAATTTCCTAATTTTCATCAACGATTTCCCGATGTCGACATGTTTCAAAGTGGTATCTTTGCTAATGAATGTAACTGTTTAAGTTCGATCAGTTCTAAATGGTATCTGAGCTTAAAGAAATAGATGTTCTTAACTGGCAGAAGAAATGTTAATATTAACGCCCCTAAAAAGAAACTTTTCTCTTAATCTTTTTTTTGTTTTTTTAGCTTTCATCACAATGGCTGATGCTATCCTGCAGGAGAATGATTACTTGCACTTCTCCGTATAAAGTTTTCCACCGACAGGATGTGGAATGCTTATATTGAATCAATTGCTGTATACTCTTCATGGAAAGTTGGTTCACTATTTTGTTTTTCCATAATCTATCTTACCATTCATTGTCACATCTGGTCTGGTGATTCTTCTCTGTATTGAGAGATCGTTGATAAAACCCAAAGAAGAATATACAATTTTATTCGTCTTCACCTAGCATCTATGTAACATTCAGATTCCAACCGCCGTAATCTAGCATCACTGTGCCATTTCTATAGATATTTTCATGGTAATTGTTCAGATGAGCTTTCATTTGTGACACCGTGAATTTACAAAACTTAACCGCAGTACTAGATTGGGGACCAGGTTTAACTATTTTGTAGTTGAATTTGCTATAGCAAATTACTTCTTTCGCATATCTTCCTTGTGGAACTCTTCTCGATTCTTCTTTTTCCAGACAAGTTTGATCTTCAAAAATTTAAATGCAATGTCAATCGCTATCTTCTGTTTTCTTAATAGCTGTTTTTTTCATTCTTCTTTCTCTTTAATAATATATTTTTCTTATATTCTCTCTCACTCAGTAACCTTTTGTTTCTCAGTGGCTCCATTTCTTTTTTTATATGGATACATGTCCCTACATGCACTTCCGATGGCCAACCTCGAGACAACGTTATGACTTAGTTTTATTCAACTTTCTTGGTATAGACGATGGACAGTTCAAGTTGTTGGTTGGTTATTTTTGTTTAGCGGCATATAAACACCTATATGGGTTATTAATGCTTAAATCTAAATATTATGTACACAATTTTATTTTTTATTTGTTGTTGAGATAATAATGGTTTAATAATACAAGTCTTACTAATCAACCCATAGATGGAGGAGATGAGGTGGAGTCATATTGTTGTAGAGTAGTTTTCACAGTGGAGGCTTGTATTTCAATAAGTCGTCCTAAATTAGGTTCAACGTACAAAACGTTAGGAACTTGAAATAAGAGTTAATGACGCAGCAATCTAGTTGTGATGGTTGGTACTTCAATGTCCGATATCGACTGACTCGCTCAACACCACTGAACTCAACTGGCGACCGCTACTACTACTACTACTACTACTACTACTTATTATGTGTGGGAGAGTCTATTAATAACAGTACGTCTTTCCTAAAGATATTCATGCGAAAGCGAATACAACGAAGCCAGCTTTTTAGGAAGTTCATCCGTTGCTTCCTCAATTGCTTCTTGAATGTGTCCCGTGAAATATACTTAAAAAAAACGCGAATGTTTTTAGTTACTAACACACGTAATATATACGTATATACTCTGCATCGTCGTAATGAGGGAGCTTGGGCGTCTGGAGGAACGAGAATGCAATGCCGTCGGGTTTTCCATCACCTGGTAGGGTCGCCCATAGCAGTAAGGATCCAGGAAACGAACTAGACTAAGCACGACCCGATGCCCGGCGTACAGGTGGTCCAGGTGTTATACGTACGAGAACAAATCTGCAACCCAATGCAAGCTGTTATCATGGACCTGCCTGCCTGTCAAGCCGCGGTTTGCCGCAACTGATGAAGTCAGCTGAAGTGTGTCTGCTATAGAGTGACGACCCATGGAGAAAAAAATCAAACAATTCGCAACCAACGTTTCATGCTCAAAGACGCTTTCTGGGGGCGGAAAATCATCTGCTCAAATGGGTGACGAAAGCAGCAGAAATAACCATATGGGGAAACCCAGTCCTCGCAAAAAAAATCCTTCGAAAATACTAGAAGAGAGGAAAAGAGCCCAAACAAAAACCAGACTATTCCATCCCTGAACCAACCTGCCATACCATGCTCTACCGGCAGAGTTCTCTTCAGATGCAACATGGGACTAAATTCACACAGAAGGAAATGTCGACGAACGTCCCAATTCTCAGCAACGGGTACCGACAATGATCTCATGTGAGAATCAAATTCTCTTTCCATATTATGTATCGTAGAAATTTTGTCTCTTTCTCATTCATAATATAAGTAAATTTTTGTTTCGGTTATCCTTAAGACATCGTCGTTGCCATCTTGATCAGTTCAAGGTATCCTGAGCATCCTTCTGTAGAACTACATTTCAGTTCCCCGAGATATCTACTACATCTGCGAGTAGTTTGGTCAACATTCACTGCCATATAGGAGAACCGATATTACATTTCATTTCAGAACACATTTTATTTATTTATTTCTAAAGAAATCATCCTCTTCCTTAATACATATTTTTAGCTTCTGGAAGGGATCATTCACTGTTAAAATACGCGTTCGATTTTCCACGTCACATTTTGTCATGATCTGTTAAAATATTTCGCTTAATGTTGGTGTGACTATTCCTACTTATGATTTTGTGTTTGTTTGCTGGCTGACAAACATACAATCTGTTTCCAGACACTATACAGCGCTGTTCGATAAAAGTGACTGACATGATTTTTTTAATAAATGTTCTCTTCTCCGATGAAAAGAAAGTTGAGCTAAATTCAACGGATAAGATCTGAAAACTCTTTGAATTTAGCAGTAAGTACTGTCAAGCATCCGTTCAGTTCTGTGGAGGATTTTGTTTTCATAGAACTGGTTTCTTAAAACCTATTGAAAAGACTCTCAGGAGCGAGCAGTACAAGAGAATTTTGAAGTCTTGTCTGCTCCCTTCTGCTGAAAGGGTGCAAATCGACCCCAACAAGCTCATTTTTATGCAGGATAATGCTCCCTGTCACAAATCAAAATTGATGAAGAAATACTTTGATAAGAAGCAGGTGAGTGTTATGACATGGCCGCCCCAATCTCCTGACCTCAAC
>CAHIKZ030001502.1:0-55000 GCA_903632075.3 Acanthosepion pharaonis | reverse complement strand
AGGTATCGTAATTATTTACATTATTACTACTAATTATTTAAATTATTTACATTGTTCGTACGGTTGTCCTCATCTTCGATGCCATAATCACGACATTTCGGCCGTTTTACGCTCCGGCGTTCTTCACGTGATCGGAATTTCGAACTGAACCATTTATTTCGTCCACCGTGGTAAATTGTTCTAGTTCCATGTGCCGTATCTCTTCTGGATGTCTCAGTATTATTTATCTCCCAACTCAACTCGCTAGGTTTTTGTTCACCTTTGCTGTAGCCAGGTATTGAACTCACAAATCTCCAAGCGAAGTCACTGGATTCAACCACCGCTTTTATCCACTGGGCCATGTGTCCTTGTATATAAGCATCGATTGAATCCAACGGCCGAAACGTCGTGAATATGGCTACGGAGATAAGGATAGCAGTCCGAACAATGTAACTAGGAAAAGAGGATGTTAGTTTGAAAGATTACTGGAATAATGACACGGGTGTTTACAGCTTTTTAAACGACTTTTTACAAGCCAGAAATTCTTCAGGAATATTTGAAATCTGCAAAAGAATACAAAGATATTCGGCATAACTCATGACGTAATGAAAATAAAAGCCTTTACGAACTATATACAAATAGAGAACAGAGTAATGTATTCGGGAGGCGTATTCCAGTCGAGTTTATCAGAATCACTTACGTGCTCGTACTATTGGGAAAGGTATGATTCCAATTTTTCTAAAGCTTGGAGAAAGAGTATTAAAATACGGGTTCTATAGCCATGGGTGACAACCGGTTTAGGTGAAGAAAAACTCTGTATTCAAAACTGTTTGTCACCCTGACGAAGCCTGGACTATGCAGCAAAGAATCGTTCGTATTGACTCAATGATCCTGACTAAGGTTGACTTCTTATTTTTTTTTATACACAAACGCAGTAAGATTAAACCGAAAACAGTAGAGAAGACAAAAATATGAGCAGTATTCCGAATAACTTAAATAAGAAGAAAATAAGTAAGTATTACCAAGTATTTTAAGATATTATTTAACGTTTTATACGTTCTTTTTTATAGATGCAAATATTTAAGTAAATGTTCTGTTTATAATAAACAGTATTAACGACATTTACCGGCCTGAATGTCCGAGAAATGTTCATAGAAATTATGCGTCCTCTGAAAATATGCATTTACGAAAATTTCTCGGACATTCAGACCGGTAAATGTCGGTAATACTGTTTATTATAAACAGAACATTTGCTGAAATATTTGTATCTATAAAAGGAACGTATAAAATACAAAAAACAATGTCGTAAAATAATTGTCAGACTTTGTCCATTTCATAATGTGTGACGTCATTTGTTTACATTTGGATACGCATTGAACAGATATGAATGTACGAGAGAAAGACATGGAAAATCGTAGTAAAATCGGCCTTACTAACCGAAACGCTCCTCTGTGGCGCAATCGGTAAATGCACGTCAGGCTATATGACGGTTCCGTATAGGATACAAGTTCGATTCCTGTCGGAGGACGCATAATTTCTATGAAAATTTCTCGGATATTCAGGCCGGTTAATGTTGTTAATAATGTTTATTCTAAACAGAGCATTTACTTTAATATTTGTATCTATAAAATGAAGCTATAAAATATAAAAAAAATGTTTTAAAATAATTTTGGGACTTTCTCCATTACCAGGTATTTAATGGATGTGCAAGTGATTTCCTGGTTAGCGGTTCGGAAAAAGAATTCGCTAAACCTTGTCCGTTGCATTCACTTTCTCAAAATCATTGGGGAAAGATAAGACTCTGTCACTACTTTCCAAACAGCTATTTGTTCAATAGCAAAACAGACTCGTCTCACTAGATGTGGTTGACAACTTTGAACTCCAATTTGTACGTAAACCAGTCCTTGCACATGATATGCTGCTAAAAGGACCATGGACTATCAATGATTCTGATCTCGAGTGTGATCGAATAGATTTATGCTGTGGATTCCGGGTTGAAATCCGGTACCAATAAATAACAAACGCCGGGAAAGAATATATGAAAATAATGTATTAACGTAGTAATACAGGCTGGTAATGCAGGTTAGTAGTTCCAGCAATATGGGTTATTAGCAAAAAATATATATATACAGTCTTTGGTATTGAAGTATCGCTATATGACTTCTTACTGAGTCTACGTGCTCGCTCACTGTGACTCCTACAACGCTGTTACCTGACCCCTCACTCTTCCGGTTACCTACAACCTTTTACTCTGTCACTCTGGACTCGACTCGACTCTTCCGTCTTGCTCTCTCGGGTCTTAACGTAGACGTAGTATATGTATATACTGGGTGAGTCCATTTGTATAAAAAGGGGTGGACCCCTCAACAACTTCAAAACTAAATAATAAGAAAAGTAATGGATAACAAAAATTGCGAATCATGGCTTAACTTAGAATATGATTGCAATCCATATGTAGTTTCTGAGAGAAGATAGAGAGGAAAGGCTGATAAACGGAGTGTTGTTCGATTTTAAATATGCTTCCTTTTTGCAGTAACAATATAAAACGTGATGATAATGTTTTTCAATGGTGGAATTCAAATACAAAGGAATTTCCCATTATGGCGCCAGGAAATATCTTTTACCTCATCCCTCTTCTATTGAAAATGAACGGTTATTTATTATAGGAGGTAACATGTACTTATCAATTCAGAATTGGAAATTTAGAACTGTATCGGGAATTACATCGGAATCGTTAAACGTATTGGTATCGTCCCATCGCTAATACTAATATTTGAGTTCATACTCCGTTTATTTATGAAACTGTATATTGTATTTATTTTTGTCTGTCGTCCTGAATATTCGATTAATCCTTACTCAATTCATTCTTATTCGATTATTCCTTTTTCGATTAATCACTTATTCGATTAATTCCTTAGTCACAGTTTTGTCTTTCATCTTAACTGAACATGCCAAATCTAAAACACGCTGGCAAAACGCGCTATTGCTAAAAATCTCTTCCAGTTTTCCCATTATCTTCATTATCTGTCTAGCAAACGACTTTATTTACAAATTAAAATTGCGGTTTCAATATACGTCAGTGTAATCTCTCTCTCTCTCTCTCTCTCTCTCTCTATATATATATATATATATATATATATATATATATATATATATATATATATATATATATATATATTTATATATAGTCATCCACAGACAGACTTTTTGCTCAACAGTGCGGCTATACATCCAAGTTGCCTCTCTCGCTAGGATCGAAAGCCTGCTGAATTAGCTTCAGTCGGAGATTCTACATCCTAAGCCATTGGTTCACAGAAAGGAAAAAGATGAATTTAAGCATATTCTTTTAGACAAACACACAGTGACTGAGAGGAATCGATTCGCATTACTGAAGAGTCTTGCATTACTAGCAATAATATTCTCATTTTTACAAACTCACACTTCCTCCCCAGAGAGCTCAACCAAAATAAATTTTTCACACACACACACACACACACACACACACACACACACACACACACACACACACATATATATATATATATATATATAATTTTTATTTACTTTATTTTAGTCATCTTAAATTCTTGGATGAATTTATTTTATTTGAATTTGATTATACGGGATGAGATTGAAAGTACCTGGGAAAAGGAAAAGTAAAGAAATGAAAGAAAAAAACTAGGGCGCCTTCATTAATGAAGTTAATAATAACATAAGATATGCGCGTGTTGCTGGTATTTGACCAGACTTTGAAAAGAACTGAATAGCGACTTTGATCATTACAAGTAAATTAATTTAGTACATTTACTTAATACATCCTGATTGTGGGTATTATAACTAGTGGAACTTAACTGTGAGAAGTTAGAATTGATGGAACTAAGGAACGCAGCTCGTCAGAACACTTTCCATGGAAATAGCGATTGACAATCGAAAAGCTTGCAACTTTTTATATATATATATATATATATATATATATATATATATATATATATATATATATATATATATATATATATAAAATTCCAATCCATCAGCGAGGACTCTAATAGGAACGTTTTAAGGAACTTGAGCCACCTCTTTCTTGTTGGCTTTCCACTTATATCCAAGGAGATAACCACCTGTTAGAATCCCAAATATAGGTCCATAGTGAAACACCAAACTCTGGTCAAAACACTATGAAAGTATTAAAATATATAATTTATAGTAAAAATACCAGCAATATGTTTTCATAGGAAAAAATTACCGGCAACTCATTTTTGAAGAAAAATTATAACCGGCACTACATTCTTGAAAAAATTAAAAAAAAAAAAAAATAACCACCAATACATTTTTGAAAAAAAAAAAAAATTACCAGCCATACGTTTTCGAAAAAAAAATTACCAACAAGTAGTCTTAGATAAAAATATTTCCTGCAATACATTTCTTGGAAAAAAATTACCATCAATATGTTTTTGAAAAATTAAAAACAAAAAAAAACATACCAGCATTAAATATTTAAAAAATATTACCAGCAATAATAAAAATTACTAATACTCAGAAGAAAATTAAATTTCGAAGTTGATACGCCACTAAACAAACAAATAAGCAATCAATGATTTATTCTTTGTTTTTTTTTTTTTTTCATGCTATAACTCATCCAATACAAATCCGAGAACCATTCAAAAAGAGGGTAAATGTTAAAATGTGTAATGATGTTTGTGACGTATAACTTGAAAGAAAGAAGAAGTCGTGGTAAAATTTTAATTTGAAGGATATAATACCTGAATTCTCTTAATCGTAAAGGCTATGAAAATGTACGTGACTGTGGAACGAGAATTGTTCAATTTTAGTGGACACTTACCAGTATAAGAAAAAATACAGTTTAAAAATATAGGTGGCTAGGGAGCGAGTAATGTTTCCTTTCAGTGGAAATTTACCACTATAAGGAAAAATAACAGTTTATAAATAGATGTGATTGGGGAGCGGTAATTGTTCACTTTCAGTGGACTCTTACCACTATAAGAAATAATAAAATTTTAAATGTATAGGTGGCTGAGGAGCGGTAATTAATTGTTCACTTTCAGGGGTCTCTTACCACTCCAAGAATTAATAACAGTTCATATATATATATATATATATATATATATATATATATATATATATATATATATATATATATATCGGTATATATAGGGAGCAGGAATTGTTCTCTTTCAGTGGTCTCTTAGCACTATATGAAAGAATAAGTGTTTAAAAATGAAGGTCGCTGTGGAGCGGGAATTGTTCCTTTTCAGTAGCCTCTTACCACTATAAGAATAACAGTTTATAAATAAAGGAGATTCAGGATATATTGGAGTTAAGGTCGAATGTGTGAGATATGAAACATTAATTAATACATGAAGTAAAAATTGAAACAACAGAAGGAATGTATCCAAGAATAATACCAGACGCGAAACAAGAACCAAAGTAATAGAATTTTTGGAAAGAAGTAAACATTTCGCTGGGTTAATCGAAAGAATATTTTTGCAAAGCACATACCCCCCCAGAAGAACTGTAAAATTTATTAAATGAACTAAGTAGCTGGAACATGATCAATGAAACACATGTCCGGTCCTTGTCTATTGGGAGGTGCCCGGGATCATTTCGAGAAATGATAAAAGGAGAATTGTTAAGTTGGGATTACAATAGAAAGATGTTAATGACCGCTCGAGAGAGAATGTTGCATGGAAATAGAAAAGGTTTAAAGGAGAAGAGGTAAACATTACATTGACTCTTCTATTAAGAGGTTTGGAAGCTACACAAAACAAACGATCGCTAATTAAACATCTAAAGAATACGAAGATGACGAAGGGCGAATTGAGGATATAGAAGCCTTTGCCCACGAAGCTAAAAACTTGAACGATAAAAGCTAACCGTAACATCGTTTGCTCAATTGGTTATATTAGATAACTCATATCGACTTCACGATCATCTGTACAGCTAAATAGAGGAACGAAATGAAAGAGTTACCAAAGCGATGATGTACACATTGTTCCAACATATCAATTAAAAGAATTATTTATTGAGATATATTGTAAATTAATACAATTATGGCACAAGGCCGAAAAGGGGGAATGGATTGAGGCTGGTCTTCCCTAATTTCACTAATTATCTTATACCTAGCTAATCGGATTCACGACCCATTCACTCATTAAAATTGCTTCATTCACCATAAAAATTCATCCGTCTTCAGTCAATGCTCCATACAGCATAATACCACATCCTCTCCGGGGTGGGGGGCACTAAACATCCCAATGAGATAATAAATATTATTTAAATTTATATATATATATATATATATATATATATATATATATATATATATATATATATATATATATGCTGCTTTAAAAACATGGAATTTATTAATGGTAATAGTCCCTAAAGCCCTTTCAACCAGCATCTCATCAGGAGAAAATCGTTGGAAAAAAGTAAATTAAACGAAAAGAACAAGATCGAAAATGAAGAGGAAAAAAGAGAGAAACAAAAATCAATATATATATATATATATATATATATATATATATATATATATATATATATATATATATATATATATATATATATATATATATATATATATATATATATATATATATATATATATATATATATATATATATATATATATATATATATATATATATATATATATATATATATATATATATATATATACAAATGAATGAATGATCATGAAAGTGGAGGGGTGAACTCCAAAGCAAACTAAATATCAAAACAAAGCAAAAATAAACATAACTGATGTTAGAAGGAACCGTCCAACCCTTCGAAAAATAAAATTATCTACTATAATAAATAATTATTTATTAGAAACAAATCTTCCCTTATTTATCCATAAGAGAAAAAACTTTTTATTCTGTCTGCCATCAGCTGACGCTACACTCCTGGATAGCAACACTCTGTGCATTCATGGCCTCAATTTTTAAACTGATTTGTAGAGGAAGAAGTACATCGAATCAATTGCTGCATCTACTGCAAGGAAATTTGTGTCATTTTTGTAGGGAACGAACTGATAACCCTCAGTATACAAAGAACTAATACACGTCTATCAAAATGGATTGTCCCAGAAGGAATATATGCACGTGTTGGTCTCGGGAGGTGGATCTTGATTTCCAGATACGTTTGATCCTTTCACCAAGACATCGAAATCTTTGCTTTAAATTTAATTCTCGAGGTGTGGGGTTAGGGAACGAACTGGTGACCTTCAGTATACAAAGAATATATACACCTCTATTAAATGGACTGTTCCATTAGTAATATAATTATCTAATGTGCTGCTCTCGGGGGTCGGGGTTGCTTTCCAGCAAGTATCAAGACGACGAACTCTCCGCCTTCGGGAAAAGAGCCACCCAGACAAGAACCCGAAGGGCAGAGTCTCGAGCAAGTTGACATACCCGTCCCGGTGTATGCAGGGCCTTTGGAAAATTTTTAACCGAGCCTACGGGCTGGGATCGCCCCACATAAAAGTCAGCCTTGTGCCACATCTTTACTCATCAGGAGGACGGATGAATACCGGCTTGTTTTCCATCTTCAGGCGTAAATATCCACTTGTATTATTCTTGTTTAAAATAAACACTTATATTTTGTAAATTGCTGTTCTAGCTATCATTTTCAATAAACACTTCGGACAAAATTACAAAAGTTATCGTGTCTTGGCAGAAACTTCGCTCACATTTACAAATCTACCACTCGCCCGTGCCTTGAATCCTGCTGTCATATCTTGTCTGGTGCTCTTGCTATTCATCACTAGATGATAGACAAAATCCAAAGAAGGATTTGTAATGAAATCGATCCTGACAGAGCATCTCGACTTCAGTTACTTTCTAACCGACGTGACGTATTTTCCCTCGGTCTTTTAGTTTTATAATGATTTACTGATACAAGTTCAACTATTAATCCCATATACCGGGGCGAGAAGTGATGCATTCATACCTATCCCATGGAAATTTGCATGTAAGTGAATATAACGAACCCCGAATGGAATTAGAACTCGGCTCTTCCAGTTCCAATTCGGGGTCGTTAATCATTTCACTAACTATACATCGACGTTTATTATTCATTAAATAATATAATCACCTACATTTCAACAGTTGCCACACAATGGGAAGACACATTTCAGATTTCGAGTTTAAACATTGCTTTTATTCATTTTTACTTTTACTCCGGAAAACATTTGGAAGACTGTTTTCCACTTTGTTTTTTATTTCTGAACGTTCTACCACGTATGAAATGTTCTAGCGATCGAAATAAAGACAAACAAATGTTGAAGATGGTGAATATAGAGTTGGTGAAAGAACTTCAATTCGTAAAGATCTTGTGTTTATTTTTTGAAAAGTAATATTTTTGAATTATCATGCCGGCGAATATGTCCTCCTCTGCTGAACAAACCAAGACAATTCCACTGCAATGCCTACGTTAAACTATTAGATGGCAGTTATCATTTACAATGATTGTCTTTCCATTTCTCACTAGACCGTGATGGGCGACACTTTACATATTCCACCAGTCATAAAGTAATTTTATCTGTGGATGGACTTATTGCCTTGGTGCTAACACTGGCTTTTTCATGTCCTAATCTGTGTCATTTTCGTTCCCTGTTCTCACGAACCGCTAAAATTATTAAATGTAACAATGCCATTCAAAAATAAATGGTTGCGATGCTTGTTTAAAAGAACGCTGCAGATAGTGGAAACCTGTTCAGTTCTCAAGTGAAAGCTCATGAGGAATGCATTTTCCCTGTTTTCCAAATTTGATTTAGATGTTCGTGGTCAGTTGAAAATGACCTTTTTTTTCGCCAAATTTCTTGTGGGTTAACGTGAATAAAATTCAATATTTTTTTATTTACAAAATTCATAATTACCAAATATTCCAATGTATTATTTGTCGGATATGTCTCAATCGATATTCTATTTTAAATTTTATAAAAACAGAGATGAAATATACGAACGTTCATTGTATTTTCATAAATATTTTAAACTCCCCTGTAATTGTAGTGGCCTTTCGGAATTCATATAGTAAGCAATGTGGATTATATTTCTTTAATACTATAAGCAATAGAAATGTAATTGTACAGCAGGATGTTGAGAATACTGTACATTAAACATGTGAGCAGCGACGATTTACCCAATTCACATGAGCTAGGAGAACGGAAATTGTCTACCTTAACCAGGAGAGAAGTCTGTCAAAAAACAACCCGTTGTTTCGAAAGGAGATTAATAATGGAAATTGACCAAGCTTAGATAGATAGATAGATAGATAGATAGATAGATAGATAGATAGATAGATAGATAGATAGATAGATGAGAAAAATGAACATACTGTAATAGATAGATAGATAGAATGAACAGATAGATAGATGATAATAGATAGATGAGAGAGAGAGAGAAATGAACAGACTGGGATAGATAGATGATAGATAGATAGATAGATAGATAGATAGAGAGAGAGAGAGAGAGAGAGAGAGACAACATGAACAGACTGGGATAGATAGATAGATAGATGAATAGATAGATAGATAGATAGATAGATAGAGAGAGAAAATGAAAAGATGGTCTAAATAGATGAATAATGATAGATAGACAGACAGACAGATAGAAAATGAAAAAGAATGGATAGATAGATAGATAGATAGATAGATAGATAGATAGATAGATAGATAGATAGATAGATAGAAAATGAATAGACGATGTTTTAGAGATAGGAAAAATAAAATGGACGCTTGTATTTAACATCAGAAAAAGACAGCAGAGAAACCTCAAAGTCACACAATGAGGAAATAGGGCTTAGTTTATGTTGCATACTCACAGGAAATATTGACAGAGGGAAACAGCGCTTAGCATATTTAACATGCTTTTGTAGATAATTGACGGAACAGAGTTCAGGAGAGATAACACAAATACAAAATTTAGTAAGAACTACAAAGAAATGAAAGTTGTTGAGAGTCATGGTTGCCAACTTCCTGGAAGGGTCAGGCCTCGTAAAAGACGAAGGGGAGGAATTCTTAAAAGTAATATAAACGAAAAATATTTGGAAGACTGTTTTCCAGTTATTTATTTCTGAACGTTCTACCACATATGAAATGTTCTAGCGATCGAAATATATAAAAACAACTGTTGAAGATGGTGTATATGGAATTGGTGAAAGAACTTCAATTCGTAAAGATCTTGTGTTTGTTTTTTGAAAAGTATATTCCTGGATTATCATGCCGAAGAATATGTCCTCCCCTGCTGAACAAATGTTCTGTAATTTCGAGCGCTTTTTTGTTCCGAACACATTTAGCACCTTTTGGCCGTGTTCGTAGTTAATATTATTAAGTGTTGTCATTTTCATTTTTATTATTAAGGCTTCCATTATTTTTAAAAAAAATACAGGTGGATGAGGTTATTACGTTTGTATATTCTACTAGTATGTTTTGGATGGAGTCTGGTAAGTTTGGGTGCGTGTAGAAATCGGTTCTAATAGAGCTGCATCCTTGAAAATGGCTAAATGTATAAGCGAAAGCGTTCGAAAAAAAAAGAACATTCGGACAGTTTTTATATAATCTGTCATCTGAAAAGAAAAATAATTATAGATCACATGGAAATTGTATAAAAAAGCTAATGCAAAGTACCTTGTCTCTCATAATCAGTGAATTGCGCTATATATAATATATATATATATATATATATATATATATATATATATAATATGGAAAATATATATAAATAGGAAGGAACTGGTAAATAGTCCAAAGTTCCTTAGTATTTTTGTTATTATTTTTTAAAAATAGTGCTCGATACAAAAAGTAGAGCATAAATATAATTATTTATTTAAAAATATGATTCCAAATCGCTACATAAGAGGTCTCATGTTTCAAAACAAGAGCCGAAAACTTCAATATAATCCTTTAAATTAAATTGAGTTGAAATTAAAAAGGGCTCCGTTCCATCTTCAAGCGAATTTTTGTTGGAATAACGTATATCTGAAATTTACTTGTTTTAAAAGTTGAAATCAAAATCACCATGGTAACAGTTAGGGCGAATTGTCTAAAATGGGTAGGCGAGTGTAGGGTGTTAATGATGAGTGGCGGTATAGAGATACTTTCAAGGTGTCAAGTCGGGGGAAGGTGGGGTGTTAAAAAAAACGAAGATGTATTAAGCTTTCGTCAAGTTGGCTTGTCTATGGAGATTTATTTATTTATTTTATTTTATTTTATTATGAAAGGGAATTGTGCTTATAAAAAGAAAAAACTTTCGTGGCGTTTGTTTTTTTTGACGACTACATAAAGGGTTATCTTTTAGGTAAGGTATTTAAACTACTAATTTGGGCTATGTGTTATGAAGGGTGTTATGTTGTATGCAAGTTTGTAGTTAATAATTTCTACTATGAATCTGATGATTGGGTTATTTGTTAAACAAGTTATATAATTTTTTTTTTTTTTTTTATTTCAAACCAAAAATCTGATGATGCCTACAAAAAACCGTTAACTCGTGTCTATTATTTAATAGATTATTATTATTTAGAAGTTTAATAATGTGTAATTTTTCATGGAGGCACAAAGGGCATGGGTCATCCCAAGCCTTACATATTCTAGCCTTGTCAATAATTTTCCATTTAACTTTTGGTGTCTTATTTGTTTCCTTCAAGTGCCAAAAATATTTTGATAGTGAAGTCTGGTTTCTTTTGTTTATATTATTAAAGGAGCATTTATGCTGCCTCCATCTATCTTTAAAATTATTCTTCGTGGACCCAATGTATATCATATTAGTGCTAGGGCTCTCTGTGGATGAAATAGTGCATTGGTATACCACTGAGTTAATACAACATTTATTTTCTAATGGGCAGTCTTCTGGGTTTCTACAGTTACATAATTTTTTCCCTATTATCATCTGATTTAAGTGTAGAGTTTTTATTAATACTGTTTTGGCATGGGGTTTGTTCAAGATCTTATTATTGTGTTTTTTTATTATGGGTTCAAGATTATCAGAGCAGCTGTAGCTCAATTTTAGGGTGTTCTTATTGAATATATTACTAAGCTTACTATTGGTGGGGAAGTGTTTATTAATTAGAGCTAAAATTTCTGTCCTAGTTTAATACTAACCCTTTGGTTGAACGGAGGTATACCATATGATATTTCTTTTCCTGTTTTTTTCCCATGTCCGGTGCAATTTTCTCTGTAGTTAATGTTAGCATTTTTATAACCACTATTTTTTAGGGCAGTGTTGTAGAAGCTATTATGTTTTTGGAATATTTCCCTGTTTGCGGAGTTAAGGCTAATTCTATTTTCTATTGATGAGGGTATATGTTTAATTATTGATGGAGGATGGTTTGACTTCGGTTGTATGTATAAAGGGTTAGCATTTGGTTTTCTATAAAGTTGGTATGTATTGTCTGGTAAGTCTAGAGTTACGTCGAGGAAGTTAACCCTTTTCAAATTAGAAGAGACAGTTATCTTTAAGTTTAGTTTCTTAAATTCACTAAATATAATTTTTCTGATTTTTTCAATCTTAAAACTAGTAGAACTCCTCACCACCATGAGCCCGTCGTCTCTATACAGCCCGATGTCCTTAATATCAATTTCGCGGTGTGCCGTTAAATTGTACAGTATTAGGAGACCAACAAGGTCAGAAGACTCTGCAGAGTCTAACGATCCATAGTGATGTCAAACAGGTCGTTATTGTTTTTTTATCCATTGGTCCCCATTGTGAACGAGGAACGATTTCTTTGCGCTGAGGATTATATCCATTTCATCCTTTTTAGGTTCGAATACACAGCAGCGAAGTCCAGGGCAGTCATAAATAAATCCTTTGAAATTGATGGGTAGTAGTCCACGATATCGAACTGTATAAGGTGCAATTCCGTTTATCATCAATATAGTTAAACCAATTGATAACATCTTTGGTATTGATCCATAGTTTTAATTCAGTTGTTTTTTATTTGGTAGGTAATTTTCCAGGATCTTTTTGCTGATCTTTCCTATGTCGGGTCGGGTAGGTTAATTATTCTGGTCGCAGGGTGTTCTAAAGTCAGGCTTATGATCCTTAAGAGTTATATAACATTCTTTTCAGTAAGTTTACCTACTCTATCGCTGATTTTAATTTATCTGTTATTCTTTTACTAGTTTTGTTTATGTTTTTTTTTATATATATATATGTGTGTGTGTGTGTGTGTGTATATATATATATGTGTTATATATATATATATTATATATATATATATATATATATATATATATATATATATATATATAGTATGTATATAACATATATATATATATGTTATATATTATATACATACTATATATATATATATATATATATATACCTTGTCTGTCGTAATCAGTGAATTGCACACACACATATATGTGTGTGTGAGTGTATATATATATATAAGTATGTGTGTGTGTTATATATATATATATATATATATATATATATATATATATATATATATATATATATATATACATATATATATATATATATATATATATATATATATGTATATAATATATATATATATATATATGTATAAATATATGTCTGTGTATGCGTGTGTGTGAGTGTATATATATATATATATATATATATATATATATATATATATATATATATTTCTAATCAAGTGATCAGTAACAATTTATGATACGTTCTTTTCTTCTGTGGAATATAGAATATGAATTAATTGAAGACGAATTAATTGAAGACGAATTTGGAGCATCACAAATGCAGTCTTAAATCTATTTGTGAATTGTATTTTCAGGGTTGCAAAACGACAGCCAGTAAATAAAAGAAATATTAAATGAAAATCATGATACCCTTGGTTGCAGGTCATCCTAATCGGCGTACGCGTTGACATCAAAAATATTTTAAAACTACATTCTAGCCCCACCCCGAAGTCGTGAGAGCTTTCGTACCGGCTTTGCGATTCCACGCATGCGCATCCCTATAAATGGAACTACTTTCTTTTTTCATGTGTTTTGTAAACATTTCTATATTTCGATCCATCATAACAATGGAATAGTCTTACACCTCGACGTCTTGTAATGGTTAATAAGCTTATCTCGAGTTAGGGGTCACGACTGCTTAGTTAGTTCGATCCTCACTGGTTGCTTTTTACCCTCCACCTTGTGCAATATCGAAGCTACGCGTAGAAAAGCATAATAATCTACATCTTTGTCAAATAGCCTTTATCTGTTAGTTATATTTTTTATATATCGACCCATGATGAAGAGAGCAATTTGGCCAACTCCGTGTGGTAAATGGTTAGCAAACTAGTCTTAGTAAAACAATTACTACTGCGTAGTAAGTTTGATCTCTCACTAAGTCCCCATAAATTCGAACTGATGACACATCTAGAAAATCACCATCATTGTGGATATTATATGTACTTCTCAAAATAATTTTCGCAGCCCCATAATATGCTTACAATTATTAATATCATATTTGGCTAGGTGTGCATATATTTTGTAAATATTCCTAGATAACTAGCTGATTCACAAGCGATAGTTTTTTTCTAATCATTCTACGCAAGCAAGGCAACTAAGCCACTAAGACGCAGGAGGGATTACAACTTGTTAGAGAATATAATAATAATAATAATAATAATAATAATAATAAAACATTATTAATGACCGAGAGCAATAAAAAGACATGAATTAAGAAAGCGTGAATGAAGAAGGACATGGTTAACTGGGAAGCAAGAAAAGGAAGAGAGTTTTACGAGAGAGAAGTGTAAAAAAATGAAACAGTTAGCATAGAATTTACGGTAACATCTAGACATTTCAACTATTTAAAGATCTGACCATCAATCTAGTGCTGCACCTAAAGATTTAAAATCTAGGTATCACCGAGAAAAGTTAATAAGAACAATTACCATGAAAGTATTTATAGAAAAAGCAAAGGGCTACGTTACGACGACCGAAGTAGAGATGCCAGGTCATGGTCAAATACATTGCAGATTCTTCTTTGTGGATCATGATCGTTGAAAATTTTGTGTTTAAAAGCAGTAATTTGTACTTTGCTGACCAGACGCTTCTCTGTAGCTAAATGAGAGAGCATGTCAGATCAAATGACGCTTCCTCATACAAATATATATTCGATTCCTGTCTGAGAACGCATATTTCCGAAGCAATTACTCGAACATTCAGGCCGGTAAATCAAATTACTACTGTTTAATTAAAACACAGAGCATTTGCTCAAATAACTTATATGTATAAAAATAACGTATAAACAAAAGATATATTAAATAATTTTCGGACTAAGATTCATTTTATTAAATATATATATATATGTGTGTGTGTGTGTGTGTGTGTGTGTGTGTGTGTGTGTGTGTGTGTGTGTGTGTGTGTGTGTGTGTGTGTAAAAGTGTATATTTGAATTCAACAACCAGAGACAAACGTCTTTTTAATGCCAGATGGCACGGCGATTTTGTTTAAGCCTGAAACAGATTGTCGCATCAAGATTTTTAATTCAAAGCATACTTTTATATATTCATCCGCTTTATCTCTGATATTGATCACTTTAACGCATAAATCATAGATATATATATAATATATATATATATATATATATATATATATATATATATATATATATATATATGTGTGTGTGTGTGTGTGTGTGTATGTGTGTGGGTGTATATATATATATATATATATATATACACACACACTGACACATATATTAATTATATAGTTACGCAGCCATCCTTCTTTCATGCAAGGTTCATCGAATATGTTAAGGGACCCACCCCTTTTTTATATGTGGACTCTCCCAGTGTGTACTTGTACTGCTGCTGGTGAATAACTGAGAGAGACAGTGAGAGAGTGAGAGTGTGAGGTAACCGCTTTGTAGGAGTCACAGTTGCGAGCACGTAGACTAAGAAGGAAATCATAATTCGATACTGAATTTCCCAGACTGTATATATATAATTATTGCTACTAACCGCATTTCTGGATCTACTAAACGTATTACCAATTGTATTATTACGTCAATACAATTATTTGTTATATTTCATTCCTGCGTTTGTCATTCATTTGAGACCGGATTTCATCCCGGAATCCACAACAAAATATGATAGACAAGGTGCTTTAAGTTTTTTTATATAATTTTCCATGCGTTCTTATAGTTTTTCTTTTCAGTAGATGGATTATATAAAAACTGTCCAAATATTTTTTTCCGAGTGTTTTTGTCTATACATTCAGCCATTTTCAAGATTGATATATTTTAACTTTTAACTAGAAATAGATAGTGCTATGTTTGTATTTATTTAATTTTTTCAAAACCCGGTCAAGATATTGTGTCCATGTTCATAGTTGATATTAGTGAGTGCAGTTTTGTTTTATTTTTATTAGTAAGGCTTCCATTATTTTAGCCTTATTTTATATGTAAACGATGCTATAATATTTGTGTTATCCACAAGTATGTCACGAATAGGTTCCGGTAAGTCTCCATGTGTATTTTAACAAGACCTAATTGAACTATGATTAGAAAGATGTAGTTTGAGTTTTCGTCCCAGACATCTTGTAGCGTGAACTATATAATTGTTTACGAAATTTGATTTTTCAGGAACACAATTCCTTAATAAACATTTAAATTCGTAAGTAATAGTTGTTCCGTCTAATTATACTGAAAGAGGAAAATTATTATTTTAAACTATAAGATTAACGGTTTAATTTTATGTAATAAATAAGATCTTTTTCCTAAGATCATATGAGAAAGTATATAAAACAATTAATCGAAGTACCTTGTCTGTCATACTTAATGGAACTTGCATATATATATATATATATATATATATATATATATATATATATATATAACCATATAGTCTTAAGATGTGCTATATTTATGGGATAAAGTGCTCAATATCAGAGATAGATCGTGTGTAAATATAAAAGTGAACAGGATTGCCTCTACCACAAAACTTATATATATATATATATATATATATATATATATATATATATATATATATATATATTAATGAAACAAAAGTCCGACAATTTATTTATTAAAGACATTTTTTTATGTTTAACTTTCTTTTTATAGATACAAGTATTTAAGTAAATGCTCTGTTATAATAAACAGTATAAAATAACATTTACCAGCCTGAATGTCCGAGAAATTTTCATAGAAAATATTCGTTCTTTGACAGGATTCGAATGTCTTTATATATATATATATATATATATATATATATATATATATATATATATATATATATATATATTCTTCTAATTGGCCAGCAGATTCCTTAATTCCATCACTTCTAGCCTTCACTGCTAAGCACCAGTTTGCACTGCACATTAGAAGAAAGTATACTCCATCACTTCGTATACGATTTGTGAGATTTATGTTCCATTATAGCAGCTTCTTCCGGAGGACCGCTATTTTGTAGACCCGACTCACAAGGGCATGGTTCCACGACCAATACATTGTTAACATGATCATGTATATAGTTAACTGTTACCTTCACTGCATATCTTCATAAAGTCTACCACTTATTCTGTGCTCCTCTACATCGAGTGACTCTTGAGCCTTTTCCAGTGAGAACATTTTTGTAAAACAAACATTTCAGTGTGTTTGGGTCTCAATCTGGAGAAAGTGCAGTGGTTCCGAAAGAGTTGGATGAGTCTAATTGTGTTTACGAAGATACGGCAAGTCGGAAAACTCCCTCTGATCTTTCTGATAAGAAAAATCCTTCAAATTTGTTGGTGAAGACATCAGACTCAATACAGAGTCCTATATCAAATATCTTGAGTAAGTAGTGCTTCTAGGGGTCAGAGACTGGCTGCTGGAAGACACTATGTCTGCCAACAGGTCTCTGCACCATGCCACCAAATCAGACGAATCAGGCACGGCTGTCAGATAATTTCTCCGACCTTATCACACATTACATCTGCCCACCCAACTCCCCAGCCTGCAAACCCCTTGATTATTACGTGTGGGGTGCAGTTGAGCGAGAGACAATACCAAAGATGAACTGAAGGCAAGTATTATAGCAGCATCTAACAATTTAAGCCAGGAGACCGTCCAGAAGATTTATGGGAGATTCAAAAGTTGTCTGGAGGGTGTGACTGAAGCCAATAAAATTTTTATTGAATAGATTTACTCTGTAGTATATCAGGATATGTTTCTTTAATTTTGGTAATTAAATTTGTTAAAATGTGATCTCAGTATTATTTTCGTTTTTGCGTAATTTATATGACTATTTTTCCATGTGTTGTATAGTAGTTTCAAAGTGGAGGCTTGCATTTGTACTAAGTCGGTCCTAAAATAGATTCGACGTACAAAACGTTAGGAACTTGATATAATAGGTAATGACAGAGAGAATACTAGTGGTGGTCGCTGATACTTTAGTATCCGACTAACGGTCGTCTGGCATCGACTGACTGACCGACCCCCTGAGCGACTTAACAACTGACTCGTTACTCTTACTACTCCTTCTTATTATAGATAGGGGAGTCTATTAATTATAGAATAGTTGTGTTTCTACTATAACTCCATTTGTTTACGCTTTTTATTTACCATGCCTTTTTGTCGTAAGTGTCGTCTGATTGTTAATGGACTGCAATCTGTGGCTACCTTAATTTGACTAGAAGAAAGTCCACTGGCTTTCACAACAACTCGTCTTATTCTCCTACTCAATACCGGAGAAATTTTTGGGGGGCCTACCAGTAGACTTTGCGTTTCCATAATTGGCACTGTCCTTTAGAAAGTTGAAAATCACAGTTTTACTGCGATTTACCTTAGCTGCGATCGCCCCGCTGTGACAAAACTTGATTATGGAAATCTTAAATTCAAACACGCTCAACTTTCTTAAGTTTTCTTGCTTTCTGCATGGTGACACCTTTACACAGTGATTGCTAATCTCTAAATGAACTAAAAACATTGGAATTACCTTAGATCTAACAATTTATACACCCTGGTCTTATAATTTTGATCAAGTGTAAAACGCCTCATTTTATAAAAATGTACATTTCTTAATAAATTGATCGGATTATAACTTTTTGTCTACATAACCTTTTAGATTATAGAATTAGTAATCTTAAGTAAGAAAAAGTTTATAATGTATCCATGAAAAACAAAAAAAATTCAAGTGATCTGAAATTTTTGATCAGGATAGTATAAGCTATAAACAAAATATTTCAAGTGATCTGAAATTTTTGATCAAGATAGTATAAGCTATAAACAAAAAATTTCAAGTGATCTGAAACTTTTGATCAGGATAGTATAAGCTAGAAAAAGAAATTTTATACAGATGGTAAGAGGTACTAGAAATTTCTTACGCTGATCATTCAACCTATGAAAATAGAAATCTGATGTTTTAGGGAAGTCGGTCCGATGGGAATGTTTTCAGCGCCCTCCCCATATTTAAAAATACGCTCTCTGTTTGAAAAAATATAAACAAGCAAGAATGGTTGAATGACATTAGTTACTGATATTCGTGTTTGAATTCCGCTAATCGAAGCCCATTGTGGGGTGTGCTTTTATTGGAAAAAAAAGTTCAATTCATTAAAAGAGGATGATTTTCCGTCGAGCTGATGATTAAGTTGTTGCCTTTTGACAATCACTTATAATGAAAATAGTCGGAGTTTAGAGAAATATTTAGAGTAGAAATCTATAAAATAAAATAAAGACTTTCTAAAAATCATTAAGGCTTGAAAATAAATAAAAGATGAGAATTAAAAATAGATATACCAAGACCGAAATGCTACTGCCAATCGTATAATAAACAAATTGTTAATATGGAGTTTAAAAATCGATATTACTCGTTAGTGATATTGATACTCAAAAAAGAGTGACTTATCTAAAAAAAAACAAAATGATGAAAGACAATTGTATGTGCACAAAATAGCATCTTCCATTTTCTTCGTTTATATGCTTGCTGCATTCAAGATATGGACAATTCACAATGTTTGTGATGCTAAGCAATATATATTTCCTTCTAGTTCGTTTTCTGCCATTCATTTACAAAATAACGTTACATAATCTAATTTATCGTCCCTTTGTCCTCCTTGACTTCGAAAACACTATTTCATCCTTACGTATCCCAGAAATTTCAGTAAGCCTCTTTATGATTCTGTGTATATAGGTAGCAATACTTTTAAGGCAAATATTGTCAAAGACAACAGATATGTTGTATCGATCAATTTTAATGACCGACTTTTCCAAATCACTAATAATTCTTCTTAGAAAAGGAGGTAATTCTGTCAGATATTGTACGAAGTTCATTTCCGATAAAAAAAAATTACATGAAATATGAACCAAGATTTCTGATTCTAAGTACAAGTCCTTCTTTATCCTCTGCTTTTAAGTACTCTTTCCTCTTTATGTATCCCAGGGATTTCACCGTGGCTCGTTTCGATTATAAGTACAAGTCCTTCTCTATCCTCTGCTTTTAAGTACACTTTTCTCTTTACGTACTCGAGAGATTTCACTGTTACTGTTTTCGATTCTAATTACAAGTCCTTCTGTATACTCTGCTTTTAAGTACTCTTTCCTATTTATGTATCCCAGAGATTATATTGGAGTATTCGCGGGGAATTTTACTGCACTACTCTTTTCCAATGAAATCTGCAGCTGAAGTACACATAATTCTTGTTGAGACTTACGGCGGCCATGCTCGGCCGGAAAAAAATGCAGTTATTGGTTTAAAATCTTCCAAAATAATGATTTTAATGTTGGTGTACCGCAAAATTTTGAAGACGAATAATTGGAGGCATTACTTCATGGAAACACATGTGACGGGCAAGCTGAACTTGCAGAATAATTAGAAGTTGATCGCACAACATTTGTAACGTTTGAAAGCATTTGGAATGATTCAAAAGCAAGGTCACTGGGTGCAGTACGATTTGGAGACCTCTAACGGCTTCTTATCACGTGCGAACAACTGCTTCAACAGCAGAAAAGCAAAGTTTTGGGGGGGGGGTTTGCATCGGATCGTGACAGGCGATGAAAAGTGGATACACTACGATAATTATAAGCGTAGAATATCGTGGATTAAGCCTAGCAAAGCATCAACATCTGGAGCAAAGCCGAATATCAATGTTTCGAAAGTTCTGCTCTGCATTTGGTGGGATCAGCTGAACGTAGTTTATTATGAGCTGCTCAAACTGAACGAAGCAATCACGGGAGATCGCTATCGACTACAACTGATGATTTTGAGTCGAGCATTGAAGTAAAAAACAGAAGCAGACACACGACAAAATGATATTGCAATATGACAACGCTAGGCTACCTGTTGCAAAACAGGTGTAAACCTACTTAGAAAGGCTTAAATGGGAAGTCTTACAGAACAATCCGTATTCACCAGATATTGCTGCGTCCGATTATCACTTGTTCCGATCCATGGTACATGGCCTGGTTGAGCAGCACTTTCATTCTTATGAAGATGCCAAACAATGGGTTAAATCGTGGTTAGCCTCAAAAGACGTGTGTGTTTTTTTCCGATATGGAATACAAAAATAAAAAACAAAAATTATTGAGTGAGGCAATATCGACATTTGAATTATTAAAGGAGTTTTTTCAGAGATCATCGAACAATAAAGTGTTATACTAGATCATACCTATTCTATGGTAAATAGACTCTACCACAGATAATAAGTAATAGTAGTAGTAGCGGTCGCCAGTTGGGCTCAGTGGAGTTGAGTGAGTCAGCCGATGTCGGATATTGAAGTATCAACCATCGCAACTAGATTGCTGCGTCATTAACTATTATTTCAAGTTCCTAACGTTTTATACGTCGAACCTTTTTTAGGACCGACTGAGTGAAATACAAGCCTCCACTGTGAAAACTACTCTACTACATAAAGAAAGCTGTTGAAAATATAACTAATTTGGGGACTCGAAGAAAGGAAGAGACTTTAAGAATTTGCTTCCTCGCGATGAACGTAAACTAAAGCGAGTTATAGAGTGAAATAACCAATTTTCACCAGCGGTTATATCTTTTAAAAGACTGGAATTGAGGGAATTCAGAAGGACAAAAGATGTGGAATATTTTGTGAACTGGGATCTGTAAAAAATATCCTAGCCTACCTCCTCTTACTAAAGCAAATATTTTAAAGCCTCAAAAATCGGACCAAGAAATACCTGAATATTCACTTTTCTAAAGTAATTTTCACGGAAGAATCTTGAGTAACATTTGATGAATCTGGTGGATGGGCCAAGCAATGAAGTTCATCCAATTCAGACGTGTCTGTGGGTAAAGGAAGGCAATTAAGTGGCTTTTTTGTTTTGATATAGGCTGCAATTGTCGCCCAAACTATTATTCAAGGTTGATGATGCAGTTAAACTGAACAGAACTAACTTTGCGATTTTATAAACAAGACTTCCTTTCTAAGATGCATGTCCCTGTGTCATAGTTTCAAAATGAAGTGTATATGCGCGCCAATTCTCGTTTTCATTTATCTAAGCTTACCATGAAAGAATTACAGGAGAGTAGATAATGGAATGGCCACCATCCACCCCTGTTCTGAATACGATCGAAAGTCTATGGTCAATTGTGAAGATGAAATTATATGAAGTTAGCAAACAATATAAAAGCAAAGCAGACTTATGGGAAGAAATTAAAATTACTATGCCCGAAATTGTATCTGCTGAAATAAAAAAAGAATTAACAAAATCAATGGATAATAGATTACTAGCTGATATTGAGAAGACATTTCACTATATTAAAATGTAAGGGAATCAAATATTTATTACATGTTTTTGTTATTTTATCTGTTATAAGCGTTGATCGATTTATGATGACCTTATTACGTTTTTATTGAAGTAAAATGTGAATATACGGTTTTGCCTAATAATTACAGACGGCGGTTTTTAGAATACATTAAATACATTGAATACATTAAATAACTTCAATAACTTCAATAAAAATATCTAAAATTTTAACTCAGGATTTGTTTTGACATCTAAATTGATTGTTTAAAATTAGACATATTCTCAAACCAAATTTGAATTATTGAAATTTATACGATTTGCTTAATAGCTTCAGACAAGGTGTAGCTCAAGTTGAATTCGAACACTGCTCTCCGATTTCTCCCTCTGAACCGCTATCAATTACAGTGACTGCCGAATCTAAGGGCTCACAGATAAGGGCGAGCAATAACTGATCATTCCTAAAATAAAATTAAAAATACGTGATATCCATAGAAATAGACAGCGAAACTAGAAAATCTACTTCCGTAGGAGAAATAATGAGTTTTGTTCAAAATTAGCTGAAAGACAACGGGGTTGACGGACACGTGAAGAAGTCTGCACTGAACAAAGGTCGAAGCATTGTGATACTAACAATAAAAGTATCCTGAAATAAAGAAGATTATGTAGCACCAGAATGGGGTCTCATGACGATTAACATTCGAACTTACGGCTTTTAAACAGAATCAAAATATGACATGAAATACGCACTTTTCTCGGACACCTATATTAGAAATCAGTGAAATTACTTTAGCATCATTGATTTTAAAAGTACGGAGATGTACAGTCTGTACTATGATGAGAAATAAATATTTAGGAAATGCATTATTCTTTAGATTTTTTTTTCTGCTTGGAAAAATCAAGACGCAATTTCAAATAGCGACAAGAATTTTCCAATCCACTGAGCAGGGTTCATTTCATAGATTAATAAATGAGAAAAAACGCAAAAAAAAAATTGATTGATTCGAGATTTTCTTGTTTTGTTTCTTTTTTTTTTAAATTTTCAAATGAATTTATTAGTGTTTTTATTATGCCTAAAAAAGAAAAGATGAAAAAAAAACGCTTCTCGAACCGGAATATAAGGAACTCTCATGAATTAAGATAGCCGCAATTCAATTACAAAAATACGATAAAAGAAACCCCAGTAAAAACGTAAAGAAAGTAGCACTTAAACTAAAAAAAAGAAAAGAAAATTCGGAAAGAAAATATAAAGAATATTTTTTTACGAACTGGAACTTTGTACAATCTCTTTCAATGATGAAAACAAAAACAACTTTATGACATAAATTCTGTTTTGCCGCCGAAAGCCAAGCACTACACATGCGGTCTGTTTGTGTCCGTTTAAAGAATATATGATCTTGTTAAATAATAGTTTAGCAGAATTGTATCTCAGCTGTGATTTCCGAAGGTTGATCTTCGAGGTCAGATGCAAGCCAAAATAAGGACGACGATTCTGTTAAGCTGAACTAGCGTGGGAATGATAGTGAATGTTGGTTCTTAAACGTCAAGCAATGTAAAAATTTCAAATCTGACACAGCTTCGCAGTAAGGCAGAGTGTGACCCCCACTTGATAGTAACATGTCGACATGTACATTAATAAAAATAGTTAAAATTCTCTTTGTTAACGTCTTTTATTACTGGACCGAAAACATTTCGCCACACTGGCTGTGAGAAGACGAGAGAGAGAGAGAGATGCAAAGATCTAACAATTGGAAGATGATATAACTATATGAGAATATCTTAATTATTAAAATTATTTAAGTATCACTGGTTTTACGACTATAGGGATTTATAATCAGGAATCTTAGAAGTTCTAACAGGATTTAGTGCTGGGGCTCACAATCTTAGCAACGTAATATATGCAGATGACACCGTGTTGACAGCAGAAACTACAAGAAATTTTACAGATGATACTTAAGGAAAGTGAAAGGAAAGGCTAAAATATCAATTGCAACAAGATTGGGTGCATGTATGTTAGCAACAGGAACAACCTAACATGTAAATTACGAATTGCTGATAGCGAAATCAAACAACTAAAGCAATTTAATAACTGAGAAGTGTTTTAACAGAGGACGTAAAGTTCGACAAAGAAAGTCGAAGTCATAGCGGAAGATGCCTTCCAAAACCTAAGCAAATAATTAAGAAACAGAAACATTTCGTTAGAAATAAAAGAAAAGAGTACAGAAATGTTATGTAATATCAGTCCTTTTATACGGTAGAGAATGCTGGACAATCTCCTCAGAGATGAAGAAGGGACCTGAAGCAACAGAAATGCGGTTCTACAGAAGGATGTTGGGAATACTTTTGGCAGAGCATGTGAGCAAGCACAAAGTCTTAGAGATATGGAAACAAAAATGGTACTTATACTTACGAGATGGTTGAAATGTCTAGGTCATATAATGAAGGAAGAGAGCTGAGAATATGTGATACAAAAGGATATATTGTATGCTAGAGTGACAGAGAAAAACAACCTTTTACCTACCTGGGGAGATTGAATGATTGTATAGCGGAGTAGCGTTTTGCGGAGATGGACAAAAGACAGATTAATTAAAATTTATAATGGACAGGAAATTGTGAACACGACAGTAAGAGATAGATCAAGTATCGACCATCCTAAAGACTGAAAAATAAAATTGACAAAGATTATTGTTTAAGGCTGACGGACACGCATGTCTTAATAAGTTTTTTTCTTTTTTTTTTTTTACGAATTGGTCAAACCCAAACTCAAACAAAAACATTGTTTTCAATCGTTATGAGTCTACCGATTGAATAGAATTTTATTATAAACAATTGTCTTGTAAATGGAATTTTTAAAGCATTCTGAATGTAAAAATAAAGAAAAAAGTTGTGCAAAACAATAAAAACACTACCTGCCAAAAAAAAAAGTGAAGTTTTGTTGAATTTGGTTGAAAAATGTAGGAAATCCAATCCCATATATAAACGAACACACACACACAAACAACCTGGGTTTTATAATAAGTATAACTCGATATGAGTTGTCCCCATTTCATTCTCGCGAAGCTTCTTAATCGTGTTTTCAAATTGATTTCGTGCAAAAACAATAGTCTTTTTTTCAATTTTGGGGGCTGTCAGAACCACCGCAAGGTAATTTTACGTAGTCCTGTGAAGTTTTGTTGACAACGGTTGAAAAATTTAGGGAATCCGAAACAATATATAAACGTAGACACACACACACAACCTGGGTTTTATTATAAGTATGATTACTCCTCGTATATTGTAGCGAATACTGGACAATCTCAACACAGATGAAGAAGAGATATGAAGCAAGATAAATGTGGTTCTACAGAAGGATGCTGAGAATACCATGGACCGAACATGTGAGAAAGGCCAAGATTTTAGAGAAAATAGAAATAAAAAGAGGACTCATGTTTAACATGAGGAAGAGACCGTTTAAATCTCTAAGGTACATAATGAGGAATGAGGGTTTGGAAAAGTTGATAGTCACACGACGGATTGAAAGCTAGGATGGACAGAGGAGAGGAACACACAACCTACTTAGGAAAATTGAATAAATGTGTAGCAGAAAGAGGTGTAGGTGAGATAACAAAAAGAAAAAATTCATCAAGAAATTGTAGAGAGAAATGCTCACCAAGCCGCTTTCAAAAACTCAAGATGTAATGTAAAATGGCGACCGGAATTCGCGGCAAAATTATTCAGTTTCAATTCAGGGTTCATTTTGCAAACTAATAAAATAAGAAAGTTTAATTTGTACTCATATTTTAATGTCGTTATTGACATGAATTTATTTCTGTTTTCATTAAATCTGAAAAAAAGATAAATTTTGCAACAACTGTTTCGTCTCTAAAAGTCAGCCATTTTAACATACAAATATAAAACGGAAAAATAAAAAAAAATAAATGTTTCTGAATACGGAATATTAGGATTATCCCGCAAATGAAGAAAGTTGTAATTTCACTAAAAATTAGGAGAAAAACAAAACAAAATATATAACATGATCCCATTCGAGGTTAAATCAGGAAGTAGAGACAGCTTTAAAAAGAACAGGAGGACACTGGCAAAAGTTGCAGTGAGCTACGAGGTCAGACGTATGGACACTCCGCTTACCGATTGCACCATGGAGGAACAACGCGACGTAGGTCGAGTTTTCTTATGACTCAAAACTGCGGAAATCCATCACCGGGACATTGGCGCGTTATATAAAACTGACCATTCATCAAGGACAAGTCTATGAGTGGCTAGAACGCTTTAAACCTGGGAAGTCCACCTGTATCGGACGGTACTATTTTACAGATAAGAAAGTTGTATAATATCTTCACAGATCCTTTAATTTTGTAAGAGCCAGATTAGGCTTAAAATGGAGTAAATGTTGCTATATTTGGGCAGGAACTGTCCATACCTCACTTTCTAGTCATGACAGAGTTCAAAAGCCTCTTCGAGTCCTTGTGAGAGGAATAATTTTCTACATTCCAAACTCACAGGCGGGATGTGGCGTGTCTCTCACTGCACTATTGTTACTACTACCACGGAAATTCTCCACCAGTTCAGATCTTCGCGGCTAGGGCCCGCCATGCCACTTGCATAGTAGCAAACACCCACATACGCTCCGTATACCATCGGTGTGAAGTAAGTTCCATTCAAGCAGCTTCTTCCGGTGAACCACTGCCTAGAGGATGTTTCCACGATCACTACAATTTTAACTTGTTCGAGTCTAGAGTCAACCGTTATCTTCCGCGCCTATCCATATAAGCTAACCCTTACTTTGACCATCGACCTCTCGTGGCTCTGGGCCTTGAATCATAATGTAAAAAAAAAAAAAAAAAAACAACATAAAAAATAAACTGACATCGATGTTATTCCACCAACGGGCAGAACTTAGAGAGTTTGCTTATGTGGTTTAAAGAACGTATTAAACAAATATTTGCAGATTATGTAACCTGCATTGGTCGTCCAAATTCCGTTATATTTATCATACAAATGAAATGCACTAATCCAAACATGTTTAATACTTAAAATACACTAACATGTTAAACACACGCAAAAAAACTAATGCGTGCCTTATCACATACAGACAAACCATAGTTCTGAAGCAAACACGTGACGTCTACATAATAATGGGAAACAAAATGACTTATAATTTAAAAATTGAAATAGGTACGCCTTACTCCAGACCTGTTTTTATTTATTTTTATTTTTAGAATGTCGATGCTGGAGGGGGGGGGGCAAAATATACACTGTTTTAATAAAACGGGCGTTCTACACTCATACATGTATCCTATGGACATCACAGACACAGAAAGCCAATTAATAATTTTTGTTTGGTTTGGTTTGTTTACGCCATATCTACATTCAATGGGTTATTTAATACCGACAAAATGTTTATTGCTGTTAATGTTTCTATTCAAAATTCTATATCTGCGAATATTTTTCCTTGAATAAATCTATAGCTAGTCATATTTTTTTCAAAAGAATATATAGCTGTTTGCATTGTTGGTATTTTTAAAATATTAATAATTTTCCTTAAAAAATTATTGATGATAATAATTTTTTTTTTATTACAAAGTATTTCTGGTATTAAAACTTATTTTTACACAAGTTTGGGTGTTAACTATTTGTCCATAGCTGGGACCGTAACAGGTGCTACCACCCGGGGTCAGTGTGGACCACGTTCCACGCCACTCAAAACCTCTTCATCAGAGGCCTCGCTGCTGGACGTATTTTATCTTCTTACCCAGGACGCGGATGTAGTTTCTTGTCATACCCAGGAAGGGCGAATTAATGAGATGTATTATATAAATATATTTAAATACAAATATATTGTTTAAAATTTGCGACATATATGGCGAAAGTGTATCTAATATTGGAGATAGACAATTTGTTTAGAAAAAGTATTGTCATAGAAAACAACACTGCATGTTGATTGATAGTTTGATGTTCAGATCATTATGACATCAGAACATGAGGTGCAAAACTGATCATTTGTGTGATCACTATTACCTTCAGAACATGAAGTGGGAAACTGCCAGTCACCATACAGTGCCCTTATTACCACACTTTAATTTTATTAGTAGTAGTAACATTTAATAGTAGTTGTAGTAGTAATAATAATAATAGTTATAATCATTGAAGCAGTATCGAAATTGGAAATGCATATATTCATTAGACTCAAGAAGAATCCAATATGTCACATTTCCGTGGACGTAGAAATTGGATTAAATGACGGTGGCGTATCGAGTTTTCTAAAAAAAAAATAAAATAAAATAAAATAAATAAATAAATAATAATAATAATAATAATAATAATAATAATAATAAAGATGATTTTTTTTTTTCGGAAAGAAATTGGTAGTGGATGAAATGGCCTTCAGCTGAGTGAAATTCTGACATTTTGTTGCAATTGATGCGAAATGATGAAGCCATCCAGTGCGTGGCAGTTGATATGTGATCAGCACTTAGGGCTGATGAAAGGCTCTAAAAATTATTATATTCAGTTTATTAAGAATACTAAAGAGAAAGAAGTAAAGGCATTGGCGGTTATTATTATTATTATTATTATTATTATTATTATTATTGGTATGATTGGTATTACTATTAATGATAATAATGACAATAATATTAATAGAGAAAAAGTAAACCCAGATATAAAATTGTGATTAAAAAGGAAAAATGATGCTACTGATTATTAAAAACTAAAGAAAACGGTAATGATTACAACTACTGTTAATGCTCGTAAGATTACTAACACCGATGATAATAATGTTAATACTACTACTACTACTACTAATAATAATAATCCCTTAAGAAGAAGAGGATAATGAGATGAAGAAGAAGAAGACGAAAAAGAAGAAAAATTAAGTGAAGAGAAGAAATGATAAGGATGCTAACAAGATAATATCAAGCTTAAAATTTACAAATGATAATTGTGAGGAAATGTATAAGAAAGCAAAATAATAATAATAATAATAATAATAATAATAATCCATTAAGAAAAAGAAGACGAATAAGAATTAAGTGAAGAGAAGAAGAAATGATAGGGGTTTTAACAAAATAATATCATGGGTAAAAATTAAAAAGGATATTAGTCAGAAAAATGTACAAGAAAGCAAAATAATAATAAAAAAATAAAAATAATAATAATAGTAAAAAGAAAAGCGTGATGTAAAAAAAAAAAAAAAAAAAATACATTTTTTGATAATGTTAAACAATATTTCAACAAAATGTCTTCTTCAAGTTATATTTAAAAAAGAAAAAAAGGGTTTTCAAGTATACAAATATATAAATGTAGAAAACATATAAATATTCGTATAAACGTTGCTTGCCTTGTAATTAATAAAAAACGGCTGTCCAGGTAATGAAAGCGTCAAAGCGAATGAAACGCTGCCAGCTTGAAAGCATGCAACTGGAACGTGCTTAATAATATGGTGATCTTGTTCATCTTGGAATTTTCCGTTAGCTGTTCAGTTACTAAGAGGAATTAATCAAACAGCTTAGTATAAATCTTATGCGACACTTCTGTGATCCTTTTCATTCAGGAAATCAGTAATAATAATATTTATTACAAAAAGTCATGATGCCATTTCTGACCTTAGGACTCTGACTGGGTCCCAAGAAGTGAATGAGTATACAAGGAAATCAAATGAAATAATAATAATAATAATAATAATAATAATAATAATAATAATAATAATAACAACAACAACAATAATAATAATAATAATAATAGTATAATAAGTAATAATAATAATAAATATTTATTGCAAAAAGTCATAATGCGACTTCTGACCTTAGGACCCTGTCCAGGGCCTGAAATTGAATAGGTATACAACAGAAATGAAATGAAATAACAACAACAACAACAATAATAATAATAATAATAATAATAATAATAATAATAATAATAAATATTTATTACAAAAAGTCATGACCTTAGGACTCTGACGGGGTCCCAGGAAGTGAATGAGTATACAAGAGAAATGGAATGCAATAATAATAATAATAATTAACTTGACTTATATGTATTTTTTTTTTTTGTCAGGGGAAAGTGTCATGACGCCATTTCTAACCTTAGGTCCCTGGGCGGGACACGGAAAGAAATGTGTAAACGCCAGAAATCAAAGAAAATAAAAATAACAATAATAATAACAGAAATAATAATAATAATAATAACAACAGCAATAATAATAATAATAATAATAATAATAATAATAAAGCAAACACTGGTATGAACATATTACAGAAATATGTCACCATTCTTTTACCATCCACACAGACAGAAAAATTGAAGCAAATAGGCCGGACATTATTGTCAAAAACCAGAAAGAAAAACTTGCCTACTAATTGATATGGCTTGTCCAGCGGATTGTAACATAACAACTTTGAAAAACTATCAAAATACAAAGACCTGGAAATTGAAATAGAAAAAATGTGGAAATTGAAAACAAGAATAATACCAGTGGTAATAGGTGCACTTGGAATTATAAAAATGGAACAAAACAACACATTGAAAGAATCCTGAAACCCCAACTTAATTAATATAGCACAACTAAAAGAACTTTGTCTATGTAACGCTAATAACTTCATCGGAGATAAAAAAAAAAAAAAAAAAAAAATAACATGAAATGTGCCGTAATAACACACCACGACCTGCCTTAGGTCTTTCCGCAGACTTGGTAGGTAGTGTGTCCATAGCAAATGATGATGATGATAATAATAATAATAATAATAATAATAAAATACGATAGGAACAAACTGCGACAGAGATAATGAATCTTAAGTTCCTCACAACCAGGATAAATCCAATGATGGCCCTGCGAATTCTCCAACTAGATCTCCAGGGAAGTACAAAGTAGTTATGACTGCATTCTATGAAACGTTTCACAAACCTCAGAAAAACATCACCCGCCAAACACATGGCATTTGACAGAAAAGTTTGGACGAGCAACTAGAAAGTACATTGATGAAAATGACCAAGCCAATGTAAGAAGGTTCATCAACAGAAATAACCGATTGACAGATTCTGAAATTAAATAAACCAGAACCAGGATAGCTGAATCGAAAGAAAAGGATTGGGGAGAAGAAATGAGCCAAAAAAAAAAAAAAAAATACTAAAATACTCAAACCACTGATTATAATAAAGAAACTGAGTTCGCGCCAATCACTGAGAAGATAATGCTGAAAATTTAGAATAATTAGAAAGACGTGATCTTTGTCGATCACAAAACATTGAACTGAGATGTTTTACAGAAAACTAGAATAGTATACAAGATGCCAAGGAAGAAATCATAAGACATATAAGTCTGACACAAGATATTGAAATGGAGGAACGAGAACAACCCCCAAATTTAAACCCAACAAAGCATAACCAAAAAACTATTAAATGCTTCAATGCAATACTCAAATTAATTCTGGATGAAATAGACACACATGCAAGTCTCAACGAAGTTTTATATGCATCAGCAGTTGCAGCAACTACAAAAAAATAAATATATTGTAATTGTTGTGGATTCTGAGATGAAATTCGTTCTCCAAAGAATGACAAATGCAAGAATTAAGGATACGAAATGAAATGTATTTACACAATAATACAATGAGTAATACTGTCAGTAAATCCAGGAACGCTGTTAGTCGCAATAATAATATATATATATATATATATATATATATATATATATATATATATATAAAAGTGAACATAGAAGTCAACATAGGGCGACAGTCTGTTTCATGCTATATGCAATCGTTGGCCTGACGATTGCATATAGCATGAAACAGACTGTCGCCTCTAAGTGTTGACTTTATGCTCACTTTTATATTTACACACTATCTCTGATATCGAGCACTTTATCCCATAAATATAGCACACCTTAAGATTATATTTCTTCATATATATATATATATATATATATATATATATATATATATATATATATATATATATATATATACAGTCTCGAAGTAGGACTTTTCTTAGAGTCTACGTGCTTGTAACTGAGACTTCTACAAGCGGTTACCTCACACTATTACTTTACCTCCAACTCAATCACAATCTCTGTCTTCGCTCACTCTCAATCTCTGTATTCTGACTGACCCTGGTTATTTAACGGCTGCAGTCCAAGTAACACTCTGGTCGAGTCCACTTATATGAAAAAGGGGAGGACCCCATAACAGTAATGTATCTTTGAAGATCTTCAAGACCTATCAAAATACAAGGATCTTGAACTAGAAATCTCAAAAATGCGGCAGATGTGTATCTTGTTAATTTCAGTTGTTGTTGGAGCTCTCGGTGTGATTGGAAGCGGTTCCGATAGACTCAGTGAAGGAAGCCCTTGCACCGTGAAAAAACCCAAGCCGTCACGGAACATTACCTTTTGGGGACGACTCATGTGCCGAGTAATTAACCTAGCCCCCAGCCAAAGGAGAGTTACTACCTGAGGGAAAGCCCTCCCTGGGGGATTCACTTCCTTGGGTATGTAAAAGATTCAACATATCGTAATATTAAGTTTTCATGCAACAACTAATAATCGGTTTCTCTACAAACCAGTGATTCTCTTGGAAAATAATATTCCCAAAATACATGTGTATATTAATACCTAGAATAATCACCATGTTCTTAAAATTGTTTGGTAAGCTTATTTTCTCACCTGACAGGTGCGAATCCAATCTCTGATGTGACTAGTACAAAATAGCCTCATAGTCATGTTCAGATAAAGAAACAGTACAAGCAAAATATATAAACTATATTTTTGGTAAAGTTCTGAAGGGGAATTAAGGAACTATTGTCAGTCAGTTATGCGTCATGCACGGTACACGCTTAGGCGATCATGTATCTTTCGATACATGACTGACGAAGCAGGTTTCTTTCCCGCAGGTTGCCATTTCTTTCTGCGGTAGACCAATTCCCATCCAAGGTTATAGAACTCAATCTGTCCTGCTACTTATCCATAGTTGGTGAGTGAAAGAGGATTATAACCTTTCCCAAGGGTAATAGCACGTAAATGAATGTCACTGGGATTTGAACTCGGATCTCCGATTACTTAATCCGAGCCGCTATCCATTACTCCATTATGTCTCCTCTACACCTTGCTAATCTGAATCACGAGTCACTCATTCAAACAATTAATTCAATCACCAAATGATTCCATCCTTCTCAACATAGTCTAACATATAGCATAATACCGCATATGCAAATGGATCCTATTAAAACATACATGACGCAAACATTTCATCATATGCACAATTGTCACTTTTATCCTGTACAATTTTTTTACAAAAATAGATAACAATTTATATATGAAATGAAGGGGGTGGGGTATGAACCCAAAAACAAAATTATAATTAATCCAAAACTCTGTTAATAAAACCCTTCCCTCTAACATTTACAATGCACCACAATTATTATTCGACATTTTGGTATTAGACTGATTTAGTGTATGCCTGAGTTTAGTTGATGTTAACGTTCGACGTATACACTTCACCTCATATATTTGCAGAATCCAAACCAATTTATTTTATCAACTACTACTTGCTGGTTATGCACACGGGGTCGCTTTATTCTGCATAAAGCAGAATCAAGTAGTTCGCTAAAGGCAGGGGAGAGATAAAAGAAATTGTGGAGTGGAGAAATATCAAAGTCTGATCCAGTCAAGACAATTTTGTCAAGGATCATAACAAAAGAGAACGCTAGAAGCAGACCAGGAACTACACCCCCTCGCATTAACTATGATTCAGGCTGGACAAAGCTAACAAATAAACACTGATGAGCTTTAATTGATGCAATATATCAAATCAGCTTTGATAATTGAATAAGAATAATCTATCATCTTGGATAGAACAAAAGTTTCGTTACGACATGCGCATGAAAAGGACTAGAGCGAAAAACGCCTTTTGTGCATAACCAGCAAGTGGTACAGTATTTACATTAGTCGGACCATTGTCCTCATCTTTGTCGCCATATTTATCACAACGTTTCGGCCGTTGTACGGTCCGGCCTTCTTCAGGTTGGTTAAGGCAGCGGAGAACTTTCAGAGGGAAAATTAGCAGGAGATAACTGATAACTGACATCCATCAAACATGGCACGTGGAACTAGAACAGTCTACCCCAGTGATCGAAATAAAGGGTTGAGTTCTAAATTCCATTAATACCTCATCTCAGAAAATATAGACAGACCCAGCAAATGGTAGTTGATAAAATAAATTGGTTTGGATTCTGCAGATATATGAGGTGAAGTATATACGTCGAACGGTATCACCAACTAAACTCAGGCATACACTAAATCAGTCTGATACCAAAATGTCGAATAATAATCGTGGTGCATTGTAAATGCTAGAGGCATTGCAGCACTTTAAATGAGGTAGAACCTTCATTCGAATAATTGTTTCATTAGAATTAAATTAATCAGGGTCAAGGTTGAAGGTGAAAACTATATCTGTTGTTGCGGACCTTATGTTACGGGGACGGATGGCCACTGTAGAAGGTATTAGCTTTAATTATTAAAAGTCGACAATATTAAAGATAAATTTATTACTTACTTTGATGATAGCTTTTATTGCGCAACTTATCTTGAGAATATATCAATAACATATGATTGAATTGCCTTATCTTATGAGGATTTATTCCATCATCGTCTCACCATCATCAGTCGCATGTCTGAGTGTGGCTTTATGGTCGCTGAGTTTCACATATCCGTGTTAAATTCTGGCGATGTATTCATTCATGTGTAGCGTGTACTGGACAAGTAAGCCTCGCGTAACACTGCCCTCTCCGGGGCCAACGACATGAGGTTCACGGAAATTAGTAATCACCAAACCTGAGTTTCGTTTTGCGTATGATAATATACTACATCCGGAAGCACGTCCTCTGAACGGAAGATTTTGAAGAGTGTGGAAGGAGCTCTTAATTGCTGTTGTTCCCAGTTCGTCTGCAATTTTCAATTCCAAGTCGTTATAATTTACAACAACCGCATATCCCAACTTTCAGCGGCTGGCGTTCGCAAGCTGACACACATCTATATTCTGACCAACTTCGACGTTGCTTAACTTATTTCAATATGATATGGCCGTAAATATTATAATAACAGAGAGTGGGGTCTGAAGTAAAAAAAAACAAAAAAAAACAGTAAATTAATTTTAAGAAATAAACAGAATAATAATAATGTTGCTAACTTGAATTAAGAAGATTTTTAATGAGTTACGCAAAAAGATATATTCTCGTTCCAAGTTCAAATGTCGACCTAAAATGTAAGAGTAGAATTTATTGCCTTGTGTGTCGACTAGTCTAGGAGAAGAAAAACAGTGTATTTAAAGCTGTTTGAAAAGAGATTAATTTTTTTAACGCTACGGGAGTCGGCTGAAAAGATCATAGGCTGACCAAGATAAAAAAAATGTAAGCTGGATGCTCAGGTGTGATATTCTGATAAACTTGATAACGTTTTAGTCTACCAATTTGTGCATAGGCTTACATTCCTATCTAGGTCAGCGTATAAATGTTTTTAGTGGACACGCGTATAGTATATAGGACACACTCAGAGCTAATATGAGAGAGGGCGCATGTGGTGCCTCCGCGACCGAGACGTGCTGCTGGAGAGAAGAATTAATCTGGTTACATCTGACGCCGAGAATTTGAAAATAATTAATATAACGATAAGTTTCTCTTAAATATCTTGAGTATTTCTTATGTCTTCTTTTGTATTTCGACCACTGATATGAATATCTATCTATCTATCTATCTATCTATCTATATATATATATATATATATATATATATATATATATATATATATATATATAGAGAGATAGATAAATAAATGAGAGAGACTAATTTAGTAATTTTTGCTCAAATATGATCTCTCTCTCTCTTTTATATATATATATATATATATATATATATATATATACAGAAAAGAGAGAGAGAGAGATAAAAAAGAGAGAGACAGAGGGAGTAATTTATTAATTTTTTGCTCAAAGATGAAAAGTCTCACGGATATTTTTTCCATTCTGTCATAGATATTCCTATATATATATATATATATATATATATATATATATATACGTGTGTATGTCTATGTGTGCATATATATATATATATATATATATATATATATATATATATATATATATATATATAGAGAGAGAGAGAGATAGATAGATAGATAGATAGATAGATAGATAAAACATCGACATCCATAAAAACATTATTTGTAAGATGATAGGAGTTTAATGTATAGTGTAAGGGTTAGCAAGTTTTTACTCGCTAGATCAAATAGGAAAGAGTTGGGATTTCTGTACATACCAACAGCCTTCTCAACATCTAAGCTATGCTTAGTAAATTGTTATTAGATTGAAAAAGTGACTTCGAAGGACGAAACACTCAACGTAAGAGTTTTTTCACCTTTATGTCATGCAGTTAACTATATGTATGATATATACCGCACACAAATACACACACACATGCGCGTATATATATATATATATATATATATATATATATATATATACACACAGAGAGATAATACGTATTATAAATTGAAGTAGATACCATTTACATAAGCGCAATCACCAAAAACAAGCAAATAACCGGCTTTAAAATAATAACAAAACGACATTAAAACATATTTAAAATTAAAAATAATGACCATTATATCTACCATAGTTATACACAGACCCCATTCTTAAAAAAAAGAACAGACGGACAGCAGATGTGTGAATGCGAGAAAACATCATTCCCTGAACAAAATAGACGAACAGTTTGCGCGTTGACACTGCGACTAATGAAATAATTTCGCTACCCAATCCAACATTAAATACAGTGACCAATTGCGTACGTATGCACGCAAAGACACATGATGCGCATATACGCCCAGTCCCACACTGTTTATATATGTTTACTTTTGTGTGAGCTGCAATTGGTGAACGTGCTTGTATGTATGTCTGCGTACGTATGATTGGCGTTCCGGCGACAATTTTTCTTCACACTACCATAAAAACACCGTTATACGCAGTCATATATAAATCCAAAATTTAAAAATTAATCAGTTTGTCTGACGATCGCAAATAGCGTGATACCCAGGTTCAGAGACGCACATCAATTCAACTATTTCTATTTCTATCTATCTCTCTCTCTCTATCTATCTATCTATATATGAAGTATAATTTAATTTCCTTTTCTTTTTAGAGAAATCTATACTGTTCAAGTGAGTGTATGTGGATGGCTAAAGACTGACTCCAAGGGATGGTAAAAAGGAAGTAAAATCTTCCTAAGAGCTACAAAAAGATATGAAGTTGAGAAGAGACATGATCGCCGCGTCATTAAACGACACAGCGCATAAAACCGGAAGTGTTGTCCAAAAACATCTTGCGTCTTGCGAAAATAATTTTTCGTTGCTTGCAATCTGATTAAACGTGTCTGTATTTAATAACAGACATTGTTAAATTATTGAAAAGGATTTATTCGGATCACGCCATAATTCCAGCAGAGCAGACACACTTTGCAATTATTGCTGTTCAACATTTCATATTAATAATGTTCCAACATTGTTATTTATTTATAACGCTTGCAATCAGGAAGATATCGATAATGGAACTGATAAACTGACTGTTGACTGCAATTGTAGTAGTTTCACTGGTTAGATGGTGTCTGGATAGAGGAAGGGTTGGAATATAAATTAAAATAATCGTCGAATAAAATTCGATGACATTGAAAGGAATAAAATTCTCAAACTGGTAATATGATTATTTTTATCATAATGACATCAACGTTTGCACGACGAAGATCACACACGTCTACATCTGTCTATCGATCTATCAATGGAGTAATCTGTTTCTGTTAATCTTTATCTACTATCTATATCAGTCTTGCCATATCTATCTATCTATCTATCTATCTCTCTATCAGTCTTTTTATCTCTCTGGCTTTCTTTCTCTTTGTCTCTCTCTCTTATGGTATCAATCTACAATCGAACTATGTATATCAGTTTTGCTATATCTATCTATCTATCTATCTATCTATCTATCTATCTATCTATCTATCTAAGTCTCTTCATCTCTCTCTTTCTCTCTTTATTACGCTATATATAATCGATGGTATCTATCTATCTATCTATCTATCTATCTATATGTCAGTATCTTCATCTCTATATTTATCTCTCTCTCTCTCTCTCTCTCTCTTATGCTTCCAATCTACAATCGAACTATGTATATCAGTTATTCTACATCTATCTATCTATCTATCTATCTATCTATCTATCTATCAGTCTTTTTATCTCTCTGGCTTTCTTTCTCTTTCTCTCTCTCTCTTATTGTATCAATCTACAATCGAACTATGTATATCAGTTTTGCTATATCTATCTATCTATCTATCTATCTATCTATCTATCTAAGACTCTTCATCTCTCCCTTTCTCTCTTTATTACGCTATCTATAATCGATGGTATCTATCTATCTATCTATCTATCTATCTATCTATCTATCTATCTCAATCTGCTCATATCTATCTATCTATCTATCTATCTATCTATCTATATATATATATATATATATATATATATATATATATCTTCTCTCTCTCTCTCTATTACGCTCTCTATAATCGAAGTACCTATATCAATTTTGCTATATCTATCTATTTATCTATCCATCTCAGTATGGATCCACCTGTTCTTCTCCAACAATGGGCTGATTAGTAGAAAATCCTTATTATCTCTAAGAGATTTTCGATCAAAAATATTTTCTGTCTTTTAATAAACGGTAAGAGATTTGTTGGTAACGGCAAAGACATCCCCCCTCTCGTCAAATCTATAGAGGGAACACACAGATGCATGCTGGGATATTTGCTAACCAATAAAATAGGCCACTTTTCGCTCTCATCCGACTCAGAAAGCTGCGATCGCTTGTTTGTATTTATATTTTGGGTGTTAAGACTATTCTTGGTTTGCGAAATTTTTGCTGTGTTACTGTTGCTTGGCCTTGCCAATATTGTTTTCTCGCTTAATATTATTTTGATTTGTTCTTTTTTTTTTTTTTCTCTCTCTCTTTTTATTGCAAACTTTCTCAATTCTGTGAGTTGGGCATTACAGCAAATTACATTTAACCATGGCCAATTACTCTTAACCATAAAAAAAAATCATTTAATCCAAACCTAAATCTATTCATGGCCCGAGATAGATTCCTTCAAGCGTTTTTACGTGCCACCCTTAGAAGTCATTGGTTGGATATGGAAAGAGCTAGCTGGCAATCAATGTATTGAAACTGAAATTCAAAATCATCGGCTACATTGAATGGGTCATTTGATTAAAGGAGATGATAAGTTTGGAACAAAACAATTACGCTATAATCTAATAAAACGAGCCACAACGTAAAGCAAAAATACGGTTGAGGATTCAATTGCTATACTTTGGAATCAGTGAAGATAAGTGAGGGAATGATTTTAATGACCTACTAGAATGTGGGAGTGGGGATTCATTTGCGTGGGACCAAACCTACTTAAAATGATGCAGAATTTGATCTGGTTTGATTTGGTTTGTTTTCCGTCATATCAACCTCAATGCGCTATTTAATGCCGACAAAATTGTTATTGCTGGTTATTTTTGTTTTGTCAAAAATGTATTTCTGGTAATATTATTTTCCTTAAAAAATGTATTGCTGGTAATTTTTTTTTTTCGAAAATGTATTGCTAGTAATATTATTTTTTTTAAAAACATTGTTGGTAATATTTTTTTGCAAAAATTTATTGCTGGCATTAATTTTTTTAAGTATTTATGATATTAAAGCCTATTTTTATACTTTCATAATGTTATACCACACTTTCGAGGTTAACTTTTTAGCTGGGACCCGAACAGGTGCTACCAACCCGGGTCAGGGTGGACCTGTGAACACCAGCAATTAAGAGGTGGTTCCACGCTCCTCAAAACCCCCTGATTAGGGGCATTTCTGCTGGACGTAGTTTATCGTCTTACCCAGGACGAGTACGTAGTTTATCGTCATACCCAGGACGCGAAATGAAGCAGGCAACGTTGAAAAGGGAAAATCGAGATGACTAAAAAAAGTGTCCCTTAAACATAAGATATTTCAATACGGAGATAGCTGACACAGGAAATAGGCGCTAATAAGAAATACTAAACAATGGGAATGGTAATATTAATGGTTTCCTTATAAGGAAACATTCAGCGTTAATTGGCCGAACCGATTCTAATAATGATAACACTTTGAATTTAGAAAATCTGTTTCTTAAAAATTGTTTCAGGAAAATAGGTTTCTCAAGTCCACTAGTGGTTATCGCTCTTTCCAACATTGATAGGGTTTGACCTTCCTAAACTTTTGCTTGAAGTAGTGTGGAACATCAACCTATTGATGACATCACTATGTTCTCTTCGAAATCCATTTTAGTCGTTGTTGTTCTTTAGAAACGTCAAAGAATGTGGCTTCTGTTATTTGCTACGCTTCTTTGTGATTTTGTAGCGCCAGTCCACAGTATTAGAAAAAAGTGCGATCTTCATCATGACCCATTGGCTTCACATGCTCCAAGATATTTTTATCAACTGATCTTAGAAATAATTGCATGCAAATGACAGTTTAGACATTTCTAAAAGTTATTGGCAAACATCAATGACATCAAAGCAATCAAAATGCTCATTAACTCATTAATAGTCACTGTGCTGTTTTGGGGAATAGTCAACTTAAAGGTTTATAGGTAGAAAGTTAAATTAATATCCGGATATTTTTTAAAGAATTCTCTGTTGGATATCGGATTTTTTTTATATTTTAATTTCTGCATGCAATACCAGGTTTTACGTTGGGCTTTAATTTTTTTAAGTCATCTCTATCTATCTATCTATCTATCTATCTATCTATCTATCTATCTATCTATCTATCTATATCTTCATCTCTATCTTTCTCTCTCTCTCTCTCTCTCTCTCTCTCATGCTTTCAATCTACAATCGAACTATGTATATCAGTTTCCTACATCTATCTATCTATCTATCTATCTATCTATCTATCTATATCTTCATCTCTATCTTTCTCTCTCTCTCTCTCTCTCTCTCTCTCTCTCATGCTTTCAATCTACAATCGAACTATGTATATCAGTTTCCTACATCTATCTATCTATCTATCTATCTATCTATATCTTCATCTCTATCTTTCTCTCTCTCTCTCTCATGCTTTCAATCTACAATCGAACTATGTATATCAGTTTCCTACATCTATCTATCTATCTATCTATCTATCTATCTATCTATATCTTCATCTCTATCTTTCTCTCTCTCTCTCTCATGCTTTCAATCTACAATCGAACTATGTATATCAGTTTCCTACATCTATCTATCTATCTATCTATCTATCTATCTATCTATCTATCTATCTATATCTTCATCTCTATCTTTCTCTCTCTCTCTCTCATGCTTTCAATCTACAATCGAACTATGTATATCAGTTTCCTACATCTATCTATCTATCTATCTATCTATCTATCTATCTATCTATCTATCTATATCTTCATCTCTATCTTTCTCTCTCTCTCTCATGCTTTCAATCTACAATCGAACTATGTATATCAGTTTCCTACATCTATCTATCTATCTATCTATCTATCTATATCTTCATCTCTATCTTTCTCTCTCTCTCTCTCATGCTTTCAATCTACAATCGAACTATGTATATCAGTTTCCTACATCTATCTATCTATCTATCTATCTATCTATCTATCTATCTATCTATCTATCTATCTATCTATCTATTCATCTTCTCTCTTTCTCTCTCTCTCTCTCATGCTTTCAATCTACAATCGAACTATGTATATCAGTTTCCTACATCTATCTATCTATCTATCTATCTATCTATCTATCTATCTGCCAGTATCTTCATCTCTATCTTTCTCTCTCTCTCTCTTATGTTTTCAATCTACAATCGAACAATGTATATCAGTTTCCTACATCTATCTATCTATCTATCTATCTATCTATCTATCTATATCTTCATCTCTATCTTTCTCTCTCTCTCTCATGCTTTCAATCTACAATCGAACTATGTATATCATTTTCCTACATCTATCTATCTATCTATCTATCTATCTATCTATCTATCTATCTATCTATCTGCCAGTATCTTCATCTCTATCTTTCTCTCTCTCTCTCTTATGTTTTCAATCTACAATCGAACAATGTATATCAGTTTCCTACATCTATCTATCTATCTATCTATCTATCTATCTATCTATCTATCTATCTATCTTCAACTCTCTCTTTCTTTCTCTCTATTACGCTCTCTATAATCGAAACATCTATATCAATCTTGCTATATCTATCTATTTATCTATCTATGTATCTATCTCAGTATGGATGCACCTCTTCTTCCCCCAACTATGGGTTAATTAGTAGGATTCTTATAATTAAAATCCTTATTATCTCTAAAAGATTTTCAATCTAAAAATATTTTCTGTCTTTTAATAACCGATAAGAGATTTGTTGATTTCATTTAAGCAGGAATAACGGCAAAAACACCCCCTATAATTCAAATCTATAGAGGGAACACACAGATGCATGCTGGGATATTTTCTTAACCAATAAAATTGGTCACTTTTCGGTCTCATCCGACTCAGAAAGCTGCGATCGCTGGTTTGTATTCATATTTTGGGTGTTAAGACTATTCTTGGTTTGCGAAATTTTTGCTGTGTTACTGTTGCTTGGCCTTGCCTATATTGTTTGCTCGCTTAATATTATTTTGATCTGTTTTGATAGCATTAATTACATAGTACAATCTGACATGATATACTCTAATTTTTTTGTATGTATCTTCCCATTTTTATCCTTATCCTTTCTAATCTTTGTTCGTTATCTACTTTTATTTAATAAAGGTCGAATCACAAATACGAAAAATGACTAAGGACTGCACATGTATTACTTCCTCTCTTATAGATTTCTATTTTTTTTTCTATTTCTTAATATTAGGGGTGGGGTATAGATTCAAAATTATTAAAAAAAATGTGGTGAAGTGTTTTACTGCACTCACTTATGTCCAAATAAAAAAAAAATGGGCCAAATGTTAAAAAACTTTTTTTGTAAATTGGGGTGGAGCCCTATCAAAATAAACACAAATGACAACGTATCCCAAATAATATGAATATCCAGCTACAAATTTTGGTAGCTGCAATCCTCCTTGTCACAGCACATCTTTTTTGCCTGAGCAACAGTTGTGAGGTGTTTGACACAGGGAACCTATCTGTTCTGAAGCATGTAGAAAATAAATTTGAACTAAAGGAAAAATAATCAAAACAATGCCATCATTGAAATCTTTCTTGGGTAAAGGTTTAATCCCTGGGGTAATTGGCGCATTCTGTAAATCTGTATCGAATGATTGTCATAAATCATCAATCTGTAGTCCACTCCTATTAATAAAGAATTTCAATGTATTGCAATATGTAAACCTATTTTATTACTACGTTCCTCTACATCTTTTACTCTTTGGCGTCTGTCTGTCTGTCTGTCTCTGTTTCTCCATCCTTCTCTCGCAGTTAACATCCTTATTTGAGCTCTTTCTCTAATGTTAGTTTTTATAGGCTTCACTCGCGCAAAGGGAGGAAGAAAAGACGTAAAAATGGAACTGAATGGAACATTAAAAGTTGAAAATTGGATAAAAAAAAAAAAGAGAAATGAAAAATTAACTTTAAAGAGAAGGAGAAAAGCTTAAAGAAATGAAAAGAAAGAAAGGCGCTTTTATGAATAAGAATGAATTAAGGTACCTTTATAAATTATTATTTATAACGTTTCATCGATACATTTTACTATTGATACATAATACGTGTGGTTTATACTGTTCAGACAGCAAATTAAATCGTGTATTTTCAGAGTGGATATAGAAAAGCATAAATAAAAATAACATCGGCTTATAAGTTAATATTCATAGAAATAAAAAGAAATACTAAAGTCGGCGATGCATCAATTAATGAAAGAAAAAAGATAACGATAAAAATCGGGAAGAAATAGGAGGATAAAAATAAATGTGGCCAAAGCATAATGTCTGCGATATCAGAACAGTGAGTGCCCAAGCAAGCGACAGATAAATTATAGAATATCATATTTGATTGAAAGATTAAAAGAACAAGCACAAGAATAACATCTTTTTAAAAAAAAATAAAAATAAAGGTTGTCGGGAATATGGCGCTGGTGTAAATATGGCCGATAAAGAATCATTGAAGAAATGAAAAAGAAGGTAGACATTAACGACGGATCATAAATGGCCATATCTATCTATCTGTCTATCTGTCTATCTAATTTTGTTCGTCTATCTGTCTGTCTGTCAATTTATTTATCTATCTCATTTTTTCTTACCTATGTCTATAATTATTAACTGTAATTTCTATCTATCTATCTATCTATCTATCTATCTATCTATCTATCTATCTCATTTTGTAATTTTCTGTCTATCTATATGTCTGCCTAAATATCTATCAATCTATCTAATATGGCTGATAAAGAATCATTGAAGAAATGAAAAAGAAGGTAGACATTAACGACGGATCATAAATGGTCATATCTATCTATCTATCTATCTATCTATCTGTCTATCTGTCTATCTATCTAATTTTGTTCGTCTATCTGTCTGTCTGTCAATTTATTTATCTATCTCATTTTTTCTTACCTATGTCTATAATTATTAACTGTAATTTCTTTCTTTCTTTCTTTCTTTCTATCTATCTATCTATCTATTTCATTTTGTAATTTTCTGTCTATCTATATGTCTGCCTAAATATCTATCAATCTATCTAATATGGCTGATAAAGAATCATTGAAGAAATGAAAAAGAAGGTAGACATTAACGACAGATCATAAATGGTCATATCTATCTATCTATCTATCTATCTATCTATCTATCTATCTATCTATCTGTCAATTTATTTATCTATCTCATTTTTTCTTACCTATGTCTCTATAATTATTAACTGTAATTTCTATCTATCTATCTATCTATCTATCTATCTATCTATCTATCTATCTATCTATCTAATTTTGTAATTTTCTGTCTATCTATATGTCTGTCTATATATCTATCAATCTATCTAACTAAAATTATTTTCTGTATTTATGATCTATTTCGTTTTGTTCTTGTCAATCTATCTATGTATCATTATTTTCTGTAATTGCTATTTAACTAAATATCTATTTATCTATTTATCTCATTCTGTTCTTGTCTATAGTTTTCTTTTTGTCTTTAATTTGTTTTCTATAATTATCTATCTATCTATCTATCTATCTATCTATCTATCTATCTACCTCAGTCCGTTCATATCTATCTATCTATCTAGCTAGCTAGCTTGCTATCTATCTCATTTTGTTCTCTGTCTATCGCATTTTTGTTGTCTGTCTATCTCATTTTATTATCTGTTTATCTCTCCCCTTCACTCTATCTGCCTGTCTCTCTATCTGTCTGTCTCTCTCGTTATACACACACACACACACACATATATATATATATATATATATATATATATATATATATATATATATATATATATATATATATATATATATGGTTGAATAATTTGTTTAATTTAAATTATTGCTATTTATGTTTTAAAACACGTAATTACATTTTTTATAAATATTTTTAGAATTAAGTTACCTTTCTTATAATGTTGTTGTTCTTTTAATTGAAAGAGCGTTTCCATGCGCAGAGAAAAATTACAATTATAACAAAATGTTTCAAAGCACGTAATAAACAATTTTTAATAAGTTACTTAACAGCGGTAATTTTTTAATTCACTGAGTGCTTTCACGTGCACACAAAAACAATTTATAACTCTCAGTTGCATTAATTCTTTGTCTTAGTAATTCAACCCTGGAGATAATCTGAGATGAGATTCAAAGTACTTGGGAACATAAAAAGTGTAAGAAGAGCCACAGCGTCTTTCTCAATCAGTTTATTTCCAGCACTAAAAAATGTCCGTGAATATAAGAGGATTAAAATGAAATATACTATGAAATAAATCTAGCAAATATATCTCATTTTTTTCTGTGTAGAAAGAAAAATGGCGCCCCTACGCAAATGTCTAAATTATTCAACCATACATGCTTGAATGAAGACATACAGCCCATATATATATATATATATATATATATATATATATATATATATATATATATATATATATATATATATATAGCGGACAGAAATGGAGTAGTTTAAAAATATCATTCAACCTAATTATAGTAAGTACTTATTTTCTTCGTGAATATTAAATACAGGATATGACTGAACGAAATGGTGATAATAATCTAAAATGTTCATGAATAATATGCAAGATACTATGAAATAAATCTAGAAAATATATCTCATTTTTTTTACAGTGCAGAAAGAAAATGGCGCCCCAACGCAAATGTGATTTTTGAACGAAAGTATTTTAAAGTTCCTACAGGCTTTCACAAAATTGACAAAAAATTGTCAACATTAATAATGGCTTCTTGAAAAGATCATAACGGCAACTACTTTTTTTTCCGCAATGCTAGGGATATGTCAGATATATCTTTGAATTTTAGACATGTATTTAGTCTTTCTCCTATAGAGCCAGTCATAAATGATAAATCTAATAAGAGATTGTGCTTCATGAAAATAATTGAATTTCAAAAAATACATGTTTACTAAAAAATAATAACAGTCATCTTTGAAAAATACGTTGCTTTTAATTTATATTTTAGGACGTTGCTCTCCACAACTTCCTATCGCCCTTAGCAGCATTTCCTCTCCCCCTTCAGTCTTTCATTCACACATGCCCGTCAGGTCTGTTTTCCTCTGTTAATTTTACTCTGGATATGACCTGTGACAGTTAAGTTTTCGAATCCTTTCATCTTCATTAGGGCTCCAAGAAATTTAAGAGGTCTGATTCTAAGTATAATTGGTCTTTTTTGTTACTATTTTCTTTATGACTTACTCCTAGCTTACACATCCTGGCAATGGATTTCTCAATATTTTGGCGGGAACAAGATTCCTGTTGCTGCCAGTTTCCTCCTCATAGGCTGGAAAATTGTTCAACATTCAGTGTCATTGCTATAACATAGCAGTTCATCAGATTTCTCATTGTTTCTAATGAAATGTCCCTTTCGTCGTACTTTGCTCAGCTTTTGACTGCATTTTCAGTTAATCCAGCTCTTGATCGTATTTCAGTGTCGCATTTTCCACGTTAAGATATGTTCCCTTGACAAATTGTCGTCTAAATTACACAAAAATTAAAATAACACTGACATGTTAATAAAATATAATTAGCAAAATTACATAGAAATATCTTGAAATACTAAAAACTACTTTTATTCAGAAAAATCGTCAGGAGGGATGGATACGAATTCAGGAATCGGAGAGCCGAGTTCGAATTCCAGTTGAAACTATTACATTCACTTACGTACTAATACCCTTGGAAAAGGTATGAATCCTCTTCTTCTCGCCCCAACTATGGAAAAATAGCAAGACAGACCACCATGGATGGCAAGTGGTCGACCGCAGAAACAAATGGCTACCTACTGCGGGAAAAATCTGCCGTGTAAGCGGTTATGTGATCGCAAAAACTATCTAAAAGCGATGACTGGGTTCTCTTGCACGTGTGGCATAGTTCAGAATCCTGTTGGCGGAGATAGTATCGTCTAGAAGCCACCGTTTTGACCCAGTGTTGCACTCCCTCTTCGAAGCACTTAATGTAAGCCTCAGTGTTCATTCTGATGTCTTCATCAACAGATTCGCGATCTTCTTTTTCTTATCAGAATGAACAGAGTGAGTTTTCCGTGGTGTCATATCTTCTTAGTCACCATTAAGCTCACCTAACTCTTACCAAACTCTCTGTATCCCCTCAAATTGACTCCCAAACACTCTGAAATGTTCGCATTGAAGATACCGGCGCGAATGCCAAACAATACAACATATTATTTCTAAATTTCTGGCTGAGTCAATTACGTAATGGATATCTTTTCCTCATAGACGGTGCCCAACTCACACGTACTATACAGTGCCGCAGACAGATCAAAAACAAACCACGCAGATGCACGAATTTAAAAATATCAAATGGCGACAATTTACACATCGCACACTGTAAAATGTTACTGATGCTATTCAAGGGCAAGAAATCGATACGAATTTATTAATTAAAACCTATGCATTTGCTAAAATTACAAAAAAGGGCGTAACATTCAAGTATAAACGCCAACATTTTAGGGTTTTAATTAATTAAATACGAAGCCATATTAATTTATTTTATTTAATTAAACATCGGCTTAATTCCTTAAGTCCTTAATTCGGCATAATCTATTTTCGCACACCATGTACCGCCAAGGTCGTTATAAGAAAACCTAAAAGCGATTTTAAAAAATAATTTAAATATCTTTCTTGCATTTCAAATTTATTTTTAAGATAAAGGCCTAAAGAAAATCCGAATAAAAATAAAAATAATGTCCTTATATTTAAACTTTTAATTGCATATATTGTTTAAAGAATCTGTCCTTTATATATGGAAGGGTCCATCAATACAGGCATAATCACCGGTAAAGTTTAAATTATGCATTTATTTAGGCACCCGAAATATATTTATATAAATCATGTTTTTTGTGTGTAGATTCAACGAGACATACGTGTATCTATCAAAAAGATATATTCTATTGTGTGCCGTGTAACTTGAAGGCATAGGTGACCATGATCCTCCACAACACTCTATGTGCAATTATTTTTACCTATGCATATTGTTCTCTCTTTCTGTTCCACTTCTCTCTCCCTATATATATATATATATATATATATATATATATATATATATATATAGAAAAAATATACGGAGAAAACAAACAAAAAATCCTAATATACAATTATGCTGTTTTAATGTTAATATAATGTCAACGCCGGACGTTTCGATCTAGTAGACCATCTTCAGGACATATTCATAAAACATAATTAACATTAGACTATATTTAACTCAACATGAAAAGACGATGGACATAATTAAATATAGTCTAATGTTAATTATGTTTTATGAATATGTCCTGAAGATGGTCTACTAGACCGAAACATCCGACGTTGACACTATATAAATTAAAACAGCATAATTGCATATTAGATTTTTTTTGTTTGTTTTTCCGTATGTTTTCTTCATACTGTCGGATCTATATCCATATATTGGCTTATATATATATATATATATATATATATATATATATATATATATATATATATATATGTGTGTGTGTGTGTGTGTGTGTGTGTGTGTGTGTGTGTGTGACTGTGAGTGTGTGTACTGAGGCATATTTATTTCTAAATAAATATTCTTGTGGCCATAATTTTCAAAGACAATTTTGCTGTGTACATCTGGAAGTTATATTTTAATTGTGAAGAGAGGGGCGCTATGTCGAGTGCTGTGTGATTGCCTCAGTAGGGGGGGGTAACTGATTTCAGCGGTTGTCGAGAGTTTTTAAAAAAAGAAGTATTTCAGAGTATTATTGCAAAACTCCATATTTTAAACTAGCTACTGTACAAGACCTGATGATGACATTGTGCTAATGTGGAAACTACTTCGAATGAACAATATGAATGAACACAGTAATTTTTTCTATTTTCTTTTTTTGGTAATGACACCAAACATCTTGTCCGTGAATATGAAAGGATCCATTTGAAAATATGTAGACAAAACTTATCTAAATTATTCAATGAAACCTATCTTATGAAAACATGCTCCCCAAAATACAAAATATATAATATATATATATATATATATATATATATATATATATATATATATATATATATATATATATATATATATTAGATCCTTCGCGACTCCGTCCACTTATTCACGATACAACACTCTCTAGGCCGTGAAAGTTCACTGAATCGAGGAGTGATCCTCAAGGCCGCTCGATATTCTTTGAGGAAACTCAATTGTTTCAGCTGCTTACCTGGACGCTCAACCATAGCAACTGGAAGAGTGATGGCATGGCAAGGGAAGCGTCCGTAACCCTCTCCTCCAAGATCGATTCTTCTGTCAACACGTCCTCTACCAAACTCGAGGCGTGCCGATGAATCACGAAATGTGGCATTCTCAGCCCCCATGACATGGGCATATTATGGTGACGTGTCCGTCAGTCCAACCGAAGAGCCACGGAAGAGCGACACAATTCTAGGCACTTAACAGCAAGCCAGAATATCTATGGCCTTTAATCTTGGCCCATGTGACCTTTTCGTACCGTTCAAGCGTACCACCTTATTTTCGCTACGGCACGACACGAAAATGAATACGTCATCTGTGTAAGCGGAAAACCTGGCTCGAGCTACCTCTACGCCGAAGGACAGGAGATCAGGAAGCAGCCGGGCAACCTTACTCCGATTTTTCAAGCTCTTCGCATTCAAGCTTGCTATCTCGAGAAACATTTTTTTTTTAAAGTTTATTCCCCTAGTCACAGATGGGCGGAAATCTGTAGGCGAAATTACCTAGATGGACTGTCATAGGATCGCTGTGCCATCTCTGACGTCATCCGTCCTTCGAGGAAAATACCAGCCTCGTCTGGGTGATAAATTAATTTTAGAGCCCTATATAACTAGAGCTGGGGTATAAGTAGGACCCTTTCTGCGTAGAACTTTGACAATAATTTTTAAATCTGGGGTTTCCATACCCACCATTAGGATTCAAGGAAAAGCGCCCTTTGCCTGCGAACTTTAAAATCCATCTCCGTGTCCATTATCCCGATCATTACAACTGGGGTTTTGGGAAAACTTCTTGGGTCTTCGATGGAAGCTACTTTGAAACGGGGTTCCAAGATAACCTTTTTAGATAAGAAAGGTCCCGCAATTGGACCTACCTGTACAGAGGGATGGCGAAGGGCAAGATGGAATCTGAAAGGAGAAGGAGGGAAGCTCTTTGTTGTAAATGGTTTGGAGACTTTCTTTTTTGGTGGCGAAGGAAGGAGGAATTGGGATTTGGCTTTGTCCATGGCCTGCACCCTACTTCGACCACTTTGTTTTATTTTTTTTTCTAATTTTTCCTTCTTTTCCTCATCTTCTTCCTCCCTTCATTTAGAGAGGGGGCATTTCCTCCACTTAATCTTCCCGAATTTGTTGTTGCTCTAGCTGCTCCTGTTTCTGCTGTTGGATGTCCTTTTGTTGTTGCTCTTCATGCTGCTGCCTCTGCTGGGATTTCTCCCTCAGTTAGGACTTCTGATGTTGATCACTTTGCTTTTGCTGATGATCACTTTTCTTCTCTTGCAGCTTCTGAGAAAAATGATTACAATATATATATATATATATATATATATATATATATATATATATATATATATATATATAAGCAAAAAATTATACTTTTATTCTAAGCGATATTCCTGCGTAAAAGTGATTGATATAAGCGATAGATCTCATATAATTTATAGACTGAACACTGAGAACAAGTCTAATACAATGATAATAAAAATGAGAAAGGAAAACAAAGACAGACATTGCAATCTATGTATGGATAAGAAGCGCTAAATTAAAGTATTTAAGAAAGTGAAATTGTTTATTGAACAAAAGGATAGAAACTATATCATCTTGTCGGTTCCCTGATGTATTACTTAAAAAAGAAATGAACGAACAATACATATCGCGAGATAAATTCGTAAGATTTTCTCAATTTGACTTCGTTAGCTTTTCTAAAATTTCAATTTTAACATCATTTAGATTTATTGTTTCTCAACAGCCTCCTATTATTTTCAGATTGGGCAACGATGGAAATCTGAGTGTGTTATCTAGTACGATGAACACGGTATATAAATTTCGCCTGAATGCCAATTAGAATGTTGTAGAAGAGTGCTTTACAAACTATCTAATATGGAGGACCGTCATTTTATTCTCAATGTGTCATGTAAATTTAATATTTCGTGGTAATATTAATTTATGCCGGAAACGATATATATAATGTATTTTTTACCTTCTATTCATTTTGCAAAAAATAATTCAATATCAAAACATATAAACAGTAATAAAATAAAATAAAGTTTTATTAACACAAAACAAAAATTATATAATCTTAATAAATGATTGCTTAACATGGCCTGGACACTGGGCGCGAACTGGTAGCTGATGGTTCGCGTGCTGGCGTCGGTCCGCGGACCACCACTTTGAGTAGCACTGTTGTAGAGGGCCTATCACAAATGTAATTTCTCTGTCTAAAAATTAACTGAAATGGTGTCACAAAAAATGATTTAAATTATAAACAATAAACTGCATTATTCTGCTTCAGTGTAATCCCCCACTTGTGTCGTAAAAATCATTGGTATACTCCAAAAATGGTTTATACAATATTCACAGGCATTCATATAATCCAAATGCAGTTTCAGGTTTAAATAACTCACGAAGATTTTATTAAAAATTTTAAACATTATTGTATTTCGCCTTCCAGCTTGTATATTCGCGAAAGCTTATTAAAAAAAATGTTCCCTCTGCTAGAATTCGAAACTGCGTCTCTCGTTGCAGGTACGAGAAAAATGTTCTTCAAAGGCAGATAGAACCTTCCTTGAGAGCGAAATTCTTCATAGTCGAATGGTCAAACCAACTCGAATTCAAAACTATTTTACCATTTTTCTCATTAAATGAAAACATTCCAATTAAATTTATCATAGAATTTACTGTGCAAACGTCAATTCAACTTGGCGTGAAAATTTACATACCTTTACATACATACCTTTACATACCTCATAGCCATCTTCTCTCATTCTTTCCCTGAAATTTCAACCCTTTTTAAAATATAATTTAAGGACAATACTAGACTGGCGTCGAGATCTCATCATTTTACAGGTGAACTTGCTCGATGCAGCCGTAAATTCCATACAGACAGTTTATTCTGTCATACTTCTCGCTTGTGGAACTCCCTTCCGAATCCATAATTTCTAACCAACTTTAATCTCCTAAAAAATTAAACAAAATCATGTTCATTTGTACATTTTTCTTACTAAATGAGGGATTTATGGAACACACACAAATGCCAATTAGTTCTTTAAATCACAGTTTTACTGTAGATATTGTTATTGGGTTTTACTGTAGATATTAATGTTAGCTTTTACTGCAGATATTATTATTGGCTTTTACTTTAGATATTAATATTGACTTTTATTTTAGATATTAATATTGGCTTTTACTGTAGATATTATTGGCTTTTACTGTAGATATTAATATTGGCTTTTAATTTAGATATTAATATTGTCGTTTACTGTAGATATTATTATTGGCTTTTACTGTAGATATTTTTGGCTTTTACTGTAGATATTGATATTGGTTTTTACTGTAGATATTATTATTGGCTTTTACTGTAGATATTATTATTCGCTTTTACTGTAGATATTAATATTGGCTTTTACTGTAGATAGTAATATTGGCTTTTACTGTAGAAATTAATATTGGCTTTTACTGTAGATATTAATATTGGCTTTTACTGTAGATATTATTATTGGCTTTTACTGTAGATATTATTTTTGATTACCTAGTGTCTCGGTTTCAGTCTCTTTCATATCGCCTCCCTGTGGATTTTCTCTAAATAGTTTCATGGTCATTGTTCGGATGAGCTCTTCTCAATACTACCTAATTTTTTTTTAATTTAAGCGCAGTACTAGAATGGCTTCGAGATATCAATTTAAAGTTGAACTGGCTAGATGCAACCGGAAATTCCATGATAAAAGTTTTTTGTCTCGCACTTCTCACTTGTGGAACTATCTTCGGGTTCTATGGTTTTCAGGAAACTTTAATCTTCAAAAATGTAAATGCAATGCCAATCGCTATCTGCTATCCTCTTGATTAGTCATTCTGTTCCGGCTCATTATTAATGTTTCTCTTCCGAATTATTCCTTACCCAGTAACCGCTTGTCTGTTAGTGGCTGTACAGCATTGCTTGGGGTGAAGTCGATTAAAAAGCATAAAATAAAATGTGTCCCTTTTTTTCACTTTCACATAAAATATTCTTGTTGTTCATATGTGCCGTCCACGGTGTTAAGCAACCCTCTGCAAATTCAAATCTTTTTACCCCCGTTCTTCACCTGCGATGAAAATATACAGCATCCATAGCCACATAGGAGAACTGATACTATATTGTAGTCCAATACAACTTTCTTTTAACGAAATCTCCTGTTTTTTTTACAGATTCTTCAACTTTCCAAGTCATCTTCTGTTATTCAGAAACGTACTTTATTTTATTTGCACACACTTTAATATACGATGTCATATGGAGAATTATATTTCATTTAATACTTGCTGCTTCTTTTGTATCATCATGGATTCTAGAATTATGAGTCATTCTTTGAAGGGAGCCCTGCATAATATTTTAGTATTACCTATTAAAGTTTATCTTATGCT